>OY754308.1:40690535-41290535 GCA_963573325.1 Astragalus glycyphyllos
GCATAGAAGATCTTCTAAAATTGCCACTTACACAACAAGCACTAGCTCAACACCATAATGAAAAATGGGTTGAAGATTTATTAGATACCCCATTAAGATTTTTGGATCTTTTAGGCAAAACAAGAGATTCCATTTTGTTAATGAAAGGAAAAGTTGAAGAACTTCAATCTGCACTTAGAAGAAGAAAGGTTGTTGATTCAAGTATTGAAATCCTTGTTTCTTGTTATTGGAATTTGAGAAGAAACATGAGAAAGGAATGTACAAAATCATTGCTTTTATTGAAGCAAATGGATGAGTCATTTGGTGGTTCAAGCTCAACTCCTTTGGATCTTAACAATCACTTATCTTCAATAGTGAGAGTGCTAAGAGAAGCTAGTTTGGTAACTAGCTCTATTCTTCAATCACTTGTTGTGTTTCTTTCTTCACCAATTTTGAGGTCAAAGGTTAATAAATGGTCATTGGTTTCAAGGTTGATGCATAAGGGAGTGTTTGGTTGTAATAATCAACATGAGAATTTAAGTGAGTTGGAGAAATTGGATTTTGCACTTAGTAGTTTGAGTATTGAGATTTTGAGTAAAGATGTTGAGGTTGAGAAGATTCAATCTGCTTATGGAAGATTAGAAGCTTTGGTGGTAGCTTTTGATGAGACTGAAAATGAATTAGAATTGTTGTTTAAGAGACTTATTAATACTAGAGTTTCTTTTCTTAATATACTTTCACCTTAAGAATGATTCAATATATCATAGTTAAGTAGTCAAGTCCACACAAAAAATTTGGTGGCATTTTCCAAATGTATGGATAATTTTGTTTCTTTGTATGCAATTGTACATTCTGTTTTTGTTGTTACTTGTGAATTTTTGTATCTTTCCTTCTCATCTTTTGTTTTCAAAAGTATAGAATAACAACACATCTTAGTGAAGGGAAGTATCAATAGTACTGCGTGAATGACCCAAGAAGCAGAACTCAGGGCAAACTTGGCAGAACTGCGTGAAACAACCATTATAAATGATGCGTTTTTCAAAAATCAATATACCATATAAGTCTTTATTTTAAAATTTAGTATAACATTATACATCATAAATATATAACATTAACAGATTTGTTACCTGATTGATAGCTCTTATTTGCTTATCAATATCTGTTTCTAATTTGGTTATTACTTTTGTGGTTCCTTCCATAGTTTCCTTAACTACTCCAAATTGGAATTATGGATTGAGAAAATTAAAAGTAAATGAATAATTGGATATTTACTTCAAAGTCAAACACAAGCATTTAAAATAATTGAATGTTTAGATACGAACCTGCTGAATGCAAATCAATATGCATGTATATCCATCTTTTGTCAATAATTGAATTAATTAGTAACGACAATTTTTCTCAATAGCTTGCTTAGCTCTATCAATTGCTTCATAGAGAAATCTCATGGTAGGTTTATCATCACCATCTACCAACTTCAAAACCTTGACAATTGGTTCAAATACCTGATAAACTCTAATTTAGTGCATTTTTAGAGATATTTTTAGATTACTTTTTAGAGTAATTACTACCAATTATATAAATGATTAACTAAATTTGTTCTATGTTTTGTAGGAAAGATAAAAATGCATAATATATATATATCATAAGTAATATAAATCATGAGTTTGTCCACATAGGCTTACAACTAGAACCAATCAGAAAAAGCCACACACATCTCCAAATAAATACGTGGCATCCACCTCACCTTTTATTGAAAATTAATTTCGAAATATATCTCAAAAATGAAGAATCAGGGGATCGAACCCCCTTCCTCACACCCGCACCATCCAACACTAACCATTTGAGCAACCACATTTTGTTGTAACTGAGGCGTATTATAGAATATATACCCTTTTTTTTCTTTTATTTCCGGCAAAACCTATTACCTACTAATTATATTTATTTATATGTATTTTAATACTTATATATTACATTTATATATCATATTTATTTGACATCTAATATTTTGTATCACTTTCCATAGATTTTAGATTCAATATATTTATTAACTCGAATGTTATTAAATATGAGTAATTTTATTGATTTTCAAATTTGTTTTTAATTCAAAATTATATTAAATTTAAAAATATTGACTTACAATATCTTACATTTTCCTAATTCTCATATTAATTTAATACCAAATTTATTGATATCGGGTCATGCGGGTCAATTAGTGACCCTCGGTTCGACCATTGACCCAATGACCCAGTGACCTGCTCGGGTCGATCACCGGGTCGGTTTTAATAACATTGATTGAAGGTGACAGTTTCAAAAAAACAAAAACAAGTAATGAATACAATGCTAATTTTGTGGATCCAGTAATGATACAATGCTAATTTTGTGGATCCAATCTCTTTCTCGACAATCTTTCTTCATCTTTCATTCGCACATTCCTCTTCCTTCTTTTTCTCTCATTTTCTATCACAAAATTTCAATCTTTTTTGATGAACTACAAAAGTTTGTCCTTCATCTCTTCTTTCATCTTGATCAACTCAAAACGTAAAGCAACGAAAGAAGAAAACCAGAAGAAACAGAGCACTGCATTTCTCTCTCTCCATGGACCATCACTCCTTCTATCTTCCTTCGTTAGGGTTTCATTTTTCCCTAAATTTCTGAAGAATTTTCTTCGTTAGCATCATAACAAAGTTGGCCACGATACTGTGTGAAGGATGAAGAACGATATTCGCCACTTCCACCGCCACAAGACGCCGACGTTCTAAACCACCACAACTTCTTCTGCACTTTACCGTGATTTGTTTTTGATTCTATTTCTTCTGTTGTAAAGTTTGTCTTTTTATCATGTCAAACTAAATGGGTTTTCTTTGCTTTTGCTTGGTAATATTTTTAGTCTTTGAAGTTTTTGAATTTTTTTTCAATCATGTTCAAATGGTTTTTTTCCCCTTCAGCTTCTGTGATCATAAAGCTTTAGAGAAATTTTGGCAGTGCAGTATCTTTATGGCTAAAAAGATTCAGCTTTTGAAATCATAACATTGTTTTGGAGTACTTCCTAAGTTTATCAATTTTGCAATCATCTCATTTCAATAAATAGATTGAAGACTGTGCCTACAATATAGTCAACTTCCATAGTGAGAAATTAAGGATATAGTTGTTCTTACTTTTGTATTGTATACAGGTATACTCCCCAATATGCAGTTATAAAAATGCTAATTTTGTAGAAAATAGTGAGATATTGCTATAATAGTAACAAAAATGTGTTGATGTAGCGATAAAAGTACACCTATGATTGTCCGGTTACGGAAGTGTTATTGTCACCCTTATAACAATGTGGTTTTTTTTCCTGTTTTTGATAACTGTTGTAGCTTTGAAAATTCTTTCGGCCGGAACCACTATCGAGAGAAGATGGAGACTATCAGAAGCACAAGAGCAACAAGGTAGCCGGGTTGTTACAACATAGGTGCTGAACCTGTTTTGGGTTCATTCCCTAAGTATTTTTATAACTGCATATTGGTTTTCCCCATTCTTTTCAACTTTAAATTTTTTATTCCGTTTACCAATATTCTGTCTTTTGCATTGCATTTTCATTTTAGTACATGTTGGGGTTGCAAAATATAAAACTAGAATTCAATTGTATGTTTCATTTGTGCTCACATGGCATTCAACTTACTTTAAGTAGTAATTTTGGGTTCGTGTAAGTAACTACTAAGCGATGATGGATATGATATGGATAGAGTGAATACAATTTTTCAAATCCAAATATTAAAATTATCATAAATAGTAGTGCAATTAGGATATTGTGAAGTTGTGTGTCATATATAAATTTATCTCAGGTTATTGTGAAGTTGTGTGTCATATATATGATATTGAATTTGCAACTTTTATTCTGTTTAATCACGATGCAGTGAGCCTGATTGAAAAGTCTTGCTTATTGAACAATGTTGAATATAAATCCTATGGGTTTTCCTAGGAACATATCTGACCTCATTGGTAGGTGTTTGCTGGTGTTTTTAGCAAACAATCACTAGTTTTATTAGAGGGTTTGTGAGATCAAACTAGAAAAATCTCAAAGCAATGCCTCTGAATTGCGCATGGTTTTTGTTGAAGAAAACGTAGAAAAAGGGGACGATTTGCAATGATTTAACAGAATCGAAAAAGAAAAGAAGCAGTAAATGGTGCGTGAATTGTAAAGAACAGAAAAACAAATTGCATTGAATCATAAAAGTGGTACACGATCACGTAAAGCGATTCTTCCACTCGTTTTTCGCTCTGGCTTGGAAGTTAGAGTTTCAGGAATCGGGTGTGTATTGTGATTTGCGACCCCTGTTTCTTCTCAGAAACAGTTATTTATACAAAGGAAAAGAGGGGGAAATTTGAACTAAGTAACTGCCTAGAAATTCGAAAATAAGTAACTGCTACTCCTACTTTCGACCAGAACCGCTCTGTCATGCTTCGACCAACTGCTAGCCTTCAGCGTATAACTGCTCTGTTTTCTGTCTGTCGAAAGCTCGTGTCCATTTTCCTCTGTCGAAATAATTTGGTCTTCGTCGAAATATAAGTCAGGCCATGTTGACCATCTTTAATGAAGCCTGTCGAAATTACAGGCTAACAAATTGCCCCCCAAAAATGTCTTTCTCGACTGAGCTTGAAGTGGAAGAAGAGAAAGAACATTTTTGAATTCACCATCGAAATAGACTTTGCACTTGAGTAGAACAACTGTATACCTGGTGTCGCCACTGTTAAGTGTTGTTTCCACATTCAAACCTTGGACTTGAACAGCCTGTAAATTCGGCCTTTGACTATGCTTACTGATTCTCTGTTCTACCTTGGAATGGTTCCACCATTTTCTGTTACGTTAATAACGCCGTAATTAAAGTGATGCCTTACTTCTCGGAACGCCAAACTCGTAACCAACTGACGCTCTCTCATACTTCTCCTTATAAATAGAAGAGTTTTGTTTCTCATCTTCATCACTCCATGATTTTCTTCTTTTTCTTTTCCCGTTCTAGGATCATTCCCTTTGCTTTGAGTCTTCCGCGTAACCTCATCTCTCATAATTACAGTGAGGTTGCCTGGAGGTTCAAAGTGATGGTTTTTGATCTCGACTAATTATGGCTTTGCTCCTTTTTTCTTCATGTCACTTGATCTTGCAACTTTCTGAGTTTATGCGGGAGACTCAACATGGGAGTAGGAAGATTCATCAGGTGTTTTGCTTTGATGATGACTGTCTTCCTTGGGGACATTAATATCTGCTCTCTGAAGGGCTTCCTGAGGTTTACCAAGCAAGGAAACGCCCTGTTGAAAGGCTTACAAGCCTAACGCGCAGACGAAAAAATGACCCCCCAAACGACGGGAAGTGTCAATGTGGTCGAAGAAGACCACCTAAAAGAGAAGTTACTTGGTCGTAAAAGACCAACTGCAATTCAGCGTCTTATTTATGCCTAGTTTATTTACCTTTTCGGCACTATGTAATTCACGAATGTCTCCTTTGGCACATGTAACTTGGCAACATTATAATGAAAATTCTTCCATTTTATTCTTGAGCAATTTTTATTCTGTGCTTTCGACAGTGTTTTGGCAACTTAAATGCCATGTTTTTACGCTTCCTTTATACTTATTCCAGCGTTATTTTAACTTCTTGCAACGTTGGCTTATACTTTTTCAAGTATTTGCCATTTATACGCAAAATTCTTCCATCAGCGCCAATCTCTTCGACCTCATATGCACCGTTTGAATAAACTTGTAAAATTTTAAATGGTCCTTCCCAACTTGGGGACCACTTACCAAAGACTCTATCTTTTTTATCCATAGGCAATAAGACCTTCCACACTAGATCACCTGAAGCAAAGGTTTTAGACTTAACCTTTTTGTTATAAGCTTTAGCTACCCTCTCTTTCTGTCGAATAAGCATATCTAAAGCTAATAACCTTTCTTCGTCTAAATCAACCAATTCATCAAGCATCATATTCCAATAATAATCAGATGGAATCTCCCACTGTCTTTGAATTCTTGTTGATTGTAGACAAATTTCAACAGGCAACACTGCATCGTGTCCAAATGTCAGCCTATAAGGAGTAGTGTTGATAGATTCTTTGGGTGAATTTCGACAAGCCCATAATGCTTGATCAAGGGTATTATGCCAATTTTTTGGTTTCTGCCCAACATGTTTTTTAATCAAATTAATAATAACTTTATTGGCAGCTTCTACTTGACCATTGGCTTGCGCATAATATGGTGTCGAAGTTAATAACTTAAAACCAATTTCAGAAGCAAACTCTACCATTTTTCTACCAGTGAAAACTGATCCATGATCTGTAGTAATGGTTTCTGGAATTCCAAACCTATAAATGATATGATTTTGAATAAACCTTATCACTGCTTCTTGATCAACATTGGCTAAAGGTATAGCTTCAACCCATTTGGTGAAGTAATCAATTCCCACAAGGATATATCTATGGCCCTTCGACGAAGTTGGCTTTATCTCTCCAATCACATCTAGAGCCCAACCTCTAAATGGCCAAGGTTTGACTATGGCATGCAATTCATCTGCAGGTACATGTTGTATCCCAGCATGCTTTTGACACTCTTGGCATCCCTTAGCAAATTCTATGCAATCTTTCAGCATAGTTGGCCAATACATTCCTTGTCGAAATAATAACCACTTCATTTTGTGGCCTACTTGGTGTGAACCACATGCTCCACTATGTGTATCGGAAACTGCTAAATATGCCTCATTTTCACTAAGACATTTTAATAGTACTCCTTCAGGAGTCTTTTTAAACAATTCGTTTCCAATTATCACATAGCTCAAAGCTCTGTATTTTACCTTTTTATTGGTATTTCTTGTGGGATTTTGCAAATATTCTGCAATAGGCCTTCGCCAATCATTATTGGTCATATTGTCAAGAGCAAAAATTTCTGCTAAGTCAAAGTCACCAAAAAATTGACGTTTTTCGACAACGACTAGTTCCTCGTTTGCGTTTGTTGCCCCCCCAGTTGTTGGTGTTGACAATAGCGACGAAGAATAGTCATTAGAAATGATCTTATCCTTTATTTCAATTAACTCTTCCAGGCTTTGTTTTGAAACTTTATAGCCTGAAGCAATTTGTGCCAATTCATTTGCAACTTGATTATCAATTCGTGGTAAATGTTCTAAGTGAACAGACTCAAATCTTTTTAACAAAGCATTGGCAACAACAAAGTATCTGATAAGGTGCTCTTTAATGCATTTGTACTCTCTTGTCAATTGTTTGACAACCAATTCAGAGTCACCTTTTATTTCGACATGACTTGCCCCCAGCTCAAGTAAAATTTCAAGGCCTACTATTAAAGCCTCATACTCAGCCTCATTATTGGAGCAAACATCCCGAATTTTAAACTTATACTTCGTTGGAATGTTAGTAGGAGATATTATTAAAATACCAATCCCAACTCCATGTTTATGGCTTGAACCATCAAAGTACAACCTCCAAGGATATACGTCTACAAAACTTAATGTTTCTTCGACAACAGAATGGTCTACTATAAAATCAGCAACCACTTGTCCTTTAATTGATTTTAGAGGTTGATAAGTTAAGTTGTATTCTGACAAAGCCAAAGCCCATTTACCAATTCGGCTATGCATTATTGGTTTCGACAGCATATGCTTAATAACATCAAAATGCGAATAAACAGAAACATCCGCTGGTTTTATATATTGCTTTAACTTCACGAAAAATACAAACAAAGGCACAACTTTTCTATAGGAGTGTACCTCGTTTCGGCATCATTTAAAACCCTACTGAGGTAATAAATGGCTCTTTCGACACCACTATCATCCTCTTGTGCTAACATGCTACCTATTGTTCTATCAGAAGCTGCTATATACAATTTGAGCACTTTGTGTTTAATAACAGGCAACAAAATTGGTGGTTTCATCAAATAAGACTTGATTTCGTCGAAGGCTGCTTGATGCATTGGTTCCCATTTGAACTCTTCTTCCTTCTTCAGTCTTAACAATGGCGAAAAAACTTGTGTTTTGCCACTTAGATTTGATATAAATCTTCGAAGGAAATTGATTTTTCCCAGCAACGACTGAAGCTCCTTTTTGGTCGAAGGGGCCTTCGTTTCCATAATTGCCTTAGTCTTATTTTGATTGATTTCAATGCCTTTTTTATGCACTATAAAACCCAAGAAATCACCTACACGTACACAAAAGGCACATTTTAATGGATTTAATTTCAATCCATATTTCCTCATTCTTTCAAAAGAACGGCGAAGATGGTCTAAATGACCACTTTCTGAGGAAGATTTAACCACCACATCATCTATGTATACTTGCATAAAATCATCAATAAAATCATGAAACATAGAATTCATGGCCCTCTGATATGTAGCACCAGCATTCTTTAATCCAAAGGGCATTACTACCCATTCATAAACACCCAATGCCCCTGGACATCTAAAAGCAGTTTTCGACACATCCTCTTCAGCAATGAAGATTTGATTATACCCAGAATAACCATCGAGCATACTAAGATAATCAAATCCTGCTGCTGAATCTATTAGCATTTCTGCCACAGGCATTGCGTATTCATCCTTGGGAGTTGCATTATTTAAATCCCTAAAGTCTATGCAAACTCTAAGAGTCCCATTTTTCTTTATTACAGGAACTATATTGGCTAACCATTCGACATACCTGGCAGTTCTGATGAATTTGTTTCTGAATAGCCTTTCGATTTCCTTTTTGATCTTAGCCAACACTTGAGGAGCAAATCTTTTTGGCACTTGCTTCACTGGTTTCTTCCCTGGTCGAATTGGTAATTGCATTTCCACTACTTCTCGACTTAACCCAGGCATTTCGTCGTAATCCCAAGCAAAGCAGTCTTTGAACTCCCTTAGCAACGTGATGACTTGGATTTTTAGAGAAGCATCAATATTTGCACTAATATAAGTTGGCCGTTTTATTAAGCCATTTCCCAAATCAACTTCTTCTAACGGGTCTTGAGCTTGCATATGCTTTGTCAAATCTCTAAGATCCTTTTCAAAACCTAATGGATCATCATCATAGATACAGTCAAGTCTTTCATCTATGACTATGCCATTTTCTTCATGTAACTCACTGGCTTCGACAGCCATTGTTTGTTGAATAATTTCGGCCTCTATAGCCGCTTTAAACTTGTTTTCGGCCATATAAGCCGTAATTTTGTCCCATGCATTGGGCACTGACATAAGAACACTTTCAAGAACCAGTGTTCCACCCCGTTGGTCGAAAAACACCATCAGGATAGACACTATCATCTCCCATTATTTCTCTTTCCCAAACAAAACCATAATTTGGGTCAAGATGAACTGAGGCAAAAACATTATCCGCAGGAACATATGCCTCATTAGAAGATAAACATGGCGCAATCTTCGCCATTTGTTTCTCAAAATTTTCCTTGGTAACTTGGTTCACATCAGCACGGAAGTAGCTCTGATCGGCTTCAACATACTCTACCAAACCATCTTCCTTCCACATTACTAAACGTTGATGCAAAGTTGAAGGGACAGCACCAACTCCATGGATCCACTCTCTACCAAGGAGTAAATTAAAGTTCGCTTTAGAGGCTATCACTAAAAACAATGTAGTCCTCTTTATGGAACCAACAATTAAGTCCACCTCAATGGCCCCCAAAGAATGGCCAGTTTTGCCTTCATAGTTGCTTAAGACAATGTTATGTGGCCCGAGGTCAGTATCGAACTTACCAATCTTCTTCAAAAGACCATGTGGCATTAAATTCACTGCGGCTCCACCATCCACTAACACTTTGTTAATTCCAACACCATTGACTTTGGCTTGGACATACAGGGGTTTCAAATGGTTTTGCATACTCATATCTGGCTTCTCGAAGGTAGCCATTTGGTCTTCGACACAACCATCGTTCATCACATAGTAACACATTGGCTTATGATGAGCCATATCCTCTGTAAAATCCTCTTCAACGTCATTTGGTACTGTGATAACATCGTACTCAAGAGGCAGTATTGACACCACATTGCAAACAACGTCGAAATCATCTTCAGAATCATCAAAATCCGACTCCATGTCTTCATCCATGTCGAAATCAGCATTCGTTTCTTTCACTGTTGACAATGGAGGAAATATTCTTTCAAGAGCAGGCCTTCTTGGCTTTTCTGTTACCACAGCCTTGCCTTTGGCCTTATTTGCTGCACACACATGACTAGCAGCATCACCATTCCTCTTTGTGGCAACTTCAGCTTTGTGAACCTCACTCTTTGCCACTATTATGCTGCGTGGAACTTGATTATTAGCCAAATGACTCGGAACCTTGTTAATGTCAAAGTGTGCCTTCTTCTTTTGTTGTCTTTGGTAACGACGCCACTGTGTTCTAGTCATGGGGTTCTTACCCTTATAGTTATTCTTATAATTAAACTTAACAGCATCAGTACCTGGCTTGACAGCTTTAGCACGTTGATTATTGGGTACCCACGCTTCGACAGGAGCACTAGAACTTGGGACAAAGGATTTATTTGTTGACAGCTTCAAATACCCTTTCGCTGAGGACTTCTCCTTAGCAAATTGTCGTTCGCTTGTTGAAGGCTTTGTTGACACATTAGCCTTATAGCCAGGAAGGTCTCCTTTTGCAAAGTCAAATTTTGGCCTGTTGTCAAGCCATTTTCTTTTACGTTGTTGTTGATCTTGATAACCTTCGACAGCTTTAGCTGCTTCTTTATCGAAGACAGCGCTGCACCTTGGGCAAAGCATAACTTCAGAGTTATTCCACTTACACCGATTGAGGAAATCTATCAATTCTTCCTCAGCCTTTGGATACACAGCATGTATCTTCCCATCATATTCTTTTAGGGTCACTTCCTGTTTCTTACCTTCAGCATACATAAAACCTTTTAATTTTTCGGTGGCAGTCTTGACACACTTAGGAGGGTCTGCCATTTGAGCATCCACCATGCCTACATCAGCTTCGACAGGTTCAGAATACATAGCTTCAGCCTTAGGCAATGGATCAACATCAATCTGCATAGGAGCTTTCATTTTCTTATCAGCAAATTTGAGTCTTCCTTCGTCAACTGCTTTTTGCACAATATCCCTGAAAAGCACACAACGGTCAGTGTTATGTCCCAAAAAATTATGGAACTTACAATAACCCTTTTTCTTTCTTTGGTCAAGAGTTGGTATTTTAAGGCCTTTAGGCACTAATATTTGACCATCAGTTACTAAAAGATCAAAAATTTCATCACACTTAGTAACATCAAAAGTATAAGTCTTAGGCATAAATCTATCATTCTTAGGCTCTACAGGGTTATTCCCATTCGCAGGCCTTAATAATTTACAGGTATAAGGAGGACCAGGCTTAAGTTCAGCCACGTCTATCTCCTCTTCTTCGACATTACCAGATGCAACGTCGAATTCTTCTTCAACATATGCCACTTTTTCTTTTTTATGATACCTATTCGACCTAGATTTTTCCTCTCTAAGCCTTTCAACTTGTCGAACTCTATCAGCCAAATGAGCCATATCTCGCAAATGAGATGTGTCTAATTTCTTTCTAATTGAGTAATCAAGGCCACCAGCAGCCATTTCGACAAGCTCATGTTCAGGGACTTGTGTGAAGCAACGAGATTTCAACAGCCTAAATCTGTTTAAGTAATCATCAATAGTTTCAGGCATTTTGCGCCGAACACTAGCCAATTCTTTAAGACTAATTTTCGACTGGCCCATGTAAAACTGTGCATGGAATGCCTTTTCTAATTGCCCCCATGTGAACATAGAACCAGGGGGTAAGGTCGTGAACCAAGTGAAAGCATTTTTAGTTAGAGAATTTGGAAAATATTTCATCTTCAAATTCTCATTTTGTGCTAAGTCCCCAGCCTCAGTCAAGAAACGAGCAATGTGTTCGACTGTGGACTCATTTGTTTCACCACCAAACTTAGTAAACTTGGGAACTTTCCATCCCCTTGGTAACTCAGTTTGTAACACGTATTCACATAATGGTGATACAAAGTTAGGCCTTTGTAAACCTATGTTAAGGCCATTTTGCGCCAAAATAGTTTCGACTAAAGTAGCTATATTGTTTTCTGCGCCAACATTGTGTTGTTGCACTTGTCGAACAACTTCGTCAGCGTTCTGGTGTCTATTTACCAAAACTACTTCAGGGACGTGGTTTACTACCCCTTGTAGTTCGCCTACAACTGTCGACGCTTCGACTGCAACTGCTTCTTGGGGGTTAACTGGCGACGCATTACCCGCAATAATAGGAACTTGCCTATTATTAACCGCTGGAGCCCCAAAGAAGTCTGCAATCCTACTCATCTGATTTGCCATCATTTGGTAACTGCTATTGGTATTTTGAATCAATGGATTGAAAACTGTACCAATTTGTTGGGTAAGCATATTAACCATATCGTGATTACTCTCGTCTACTTGCTGTCTTAAGGCCAACAAAGACGTATTGGTTAATGCTGGGGGATTTCGACCAAATACGCTCTCAGAAGAGACATGTGTAGGGGAAAAGGTCGAAATATGTGGCATTCCAGTAGGCATGCCATACATTCCCAAAGGAAATGGGGGTAGATGCACGTTATTCAAACGTGGGTCTAAACCGTTTCCCATTGCCATGTAAGGGCTATGAAGCCCTGCACTTAACGGCAAAGACATAGGCAGAGATGCCATTTCTGACTGCGTTGAACCAACATTAGTCATTGATAATGAAGAAACAGTTGTCGACGATGATGGTCCTGCACTAACGCTCGCAGAATCCATTGTTGTTCCTTGCCCTTGTGAAACCACAGGGTTGGAACTAGATGCATTATTCGTACCAGAACGAACCATTTTACCACTTCTTAAGTGCATACAACAGCGAATACAAATAAGAGAGTACGAAAATGAACAAAATCAAAGGCAAAGTCCCACCGGGCGTGCCAATTTGTTTGCTGGTGTTTTTAGCAAACAATCACTAGTTTTATTAGAGGGTTTGTGAGATCAAACTAGAAAAATCTCAAAGCAATGCCTCTGAATTGCGCATGGTTTTTGTTGAAGAAAACGTAGAAAAAGGGGACGATTTGCAATGATTTAACAGAATCGAAAAAGAAAAGAAGCAGTAAATGGTGCGTGAATTGTAAAGAACAGAAAAACAAATTGCATTGAATCATAAAAGTGGTACACGATCACGTAAAGCGATTCTTCCACTCGTTTTTCGCTCTGGCTTGGAAGTTAGAGTTTCAGGAATCGGGTGTGTATTGTGATTTGCGACCCCTGTTTCTTCTCAGAAACAGTTATTTATACAAAGGAAAAGAGGGGGAAATTTGAACTAAGTAACTGCCTAGAAATTCGAAAATAAGTAATTGCTACTCCTACTTTCGACCAGAACCGCTCTGTCATGCTTCGACCAACTGCTAGCCTTCAGCGTATAACTGCTCTGTTTTCTGTCTGTCGAAAGCTTGTGTCCATTTTCCTCTGTCGAAATAATTTGGTCTTCGTCGAAATATAAGTCAGGCCATGTTGACCATCTTTAATGAAGTCTGTCGAAATTACAGGCTAACAGTAGGTTCTCTCCAAAGTTCATGTGAGGGACTCATCGAGAATATATTTGAGAAAACATTTCATGATTGAGGGATTATGATTGATTAGGACTTGCTTAAAAAGTTCAAAGATAAATCAAATGTTGTTAAGGTGAAGCGTAAATCTTAATTTTCAATAGCGTTCATAGTTTTAAGCTAAGATTTTCCAACAAACCATAATCCATAACATTACTTACACTGTTAGAGACAATGTCTCGATCGTCAATGCAAGAGAGTTTCATAGATACAATTTCACAACTTTCACCAAGAGGGAAACCCTAAGATAAAATAAAATTTGAACTAATGGTTCTTTCTTCGCACAGTCATTATATCCCACTAAATTTGGGACTTCTCTCAAACCCTATCGCGTGATGTGAAAAGCGGTGCTGCTCTGTATTCCTTTTGTTTGCTCTCAATCTTTTTTTATCATCACTCTCAATCTTATTCCTAATAGTGAGTAATACTAATTAGATTGCAATAGATCGTTCCATATTTAGTTTTTTTTACAAAATTAGATTAGTCGCTGGAAAAGTCGTTGGGTACTAACAATATGATAAAAAAAACCTAATCTAATGCATCATTATGCTTTCATTGATTATTAAGTAAAATATTTACCATTCTCCAACTAATATTGTATATCGCACGTGTGATAAAAAATTCTAATCTAATGCATCATTATGTTTTTATTAATTATTAAGTAAAATATTTACCATTCTCCAACTATTAATTATTTTTGTCAAAAAAAAAAACTATTAATTATTCAGTCATAGATGTTGCAATAGAATGAATAAAATAAAATATCATAAATTATTGTCAATTCTAGAATTTTTTATATCTCATTAATTATGGAGCTTTATAGGCAAATAAGATATGGGGAATAAGTCCCTTTTAAAAAAGAAGATATGGGGAATAAACAATACTAATATTGATATTCTAATTTCTTTTTATATCTTGCTTTCAAACTTATAACATCAAATATTTTAGGTTTAATTACATTTTTGGTCCCCCAGCCGAAATTGGTCAAACTAATGGTTGAAGTGGTACTAAGTTAAATGACGTGGCATCCCATGTTTGAGTGCCACATGAAATTTTTAATTAAAACATAATATTTTAATATAACAATTTGTTTTTTAAATAAGTAATAATAAACATCCCAATATCTGGTAATAAAGTATTTTTTAACCTACTTTTTTCCAACCTACTGACTCTCTTTCTCTGCGATGAAGGTTCGGAGATAGCAAAGCTTGGTGTTACTCAAGGTGGAAGTTTGTGATGAAGATCATGAGGAAGATCTTAGAGTGATCAAAGGATCTTTGTTATGTATACTTATGAATGGAAGTATTGTTCATTCTTCCCTCAGTCTCACACTCGACTAAACGAGTGCTTTCTACCTGTACGTGGGAATCTCGACGGGGGACTGCCCACAATGGAGTGTGAATGGAGAATTTTTCCATGTGGAGACGGGGACGAGAGAGATAATTCCCCCACTGTCAACTCTGGGATGAGGATGGGGACGAGGACCATTCCGCTGTCCGAGTATATTATATGTGTTTTTTTAATTAAAAATATTAATAAAAAATAAAAATGTGCTAACTGCTATCTTTTATTCTTAATTTTATTTTTTGAATATCAATAAATAAAAGGAGGACTAAATTTTATAATAAAATATTAAACTATGATTTTTTTAGTTTAACTATAATATTTTTTAGTATACAATCTAATCTAATAAACGTGTCCTACTAAAATTTGTCATGGTGGGTTTATTTTCTAAGGTGTCCAAAGTAGTCAATTTTTTTGACATAATATACGTAAACATTCAACTGACTTTTTTTTAATCCCCAAACAACAATTTCAAAATTTAAGTTAAAAGAAAATGTATACTCGTGCCGGCACGGGTGATACATACTAGTATATATATATATATATATATATATATATATATATATATAATATTTTATAAATATTATATATGTATATTACTAGTATGATTGACCCGTGCCAGCACGGGTCGACACTCAATTGTAACTCATAAGTTGGCAATTTTGTTATGAAATACAATCACCATAAAATATGTATTTAAGTGAGTTGTGTGTTCCAATATAATCCTTTCGAAGCTTAATATATGAATGTATATACTAAAACTTCTAAAATTAAAATTGAGGTTAATAAGTTGATGCAAATATTAGAGCTATTTTAATGTTAAAATAATGGCCACATGTATCGTATGGTGGAAAAATATGTAAGTATGTTTCCTTTTCAGCTATATTTATATATACATGTAGTTGCTTAAGATAAGTGTATAAACTCTTTATGTGGACCGCAGGGCCAATGTGGCACAATAAATTTTTAAGTAAATAGCTATATTGTCGTAATAATAAATAGTGATATTTGTTAGGTACATGCTTAATATTATCATTATATCATATGAAGAGTTAGTGTTTTTCAAAAAACAGCATATAGTTTAAATGTAGTGTCCAACAATATTGTGTACGTGAATAATAAAGGGTGGATTTTGTAGTCCAAAAAAATAAAAGATGGATTTTTTAGGTTAAAATAAAAGAGTAAATAAATTATAATCATGGCAACCTTAATTCTGAATGCTTTTCTAACCCAAAATGAATCCACTCGTCTGTTTGTTCATTCCATATTGTCAGGGATGTGTAAAATCAGGATTGAATGGCATTAATAGTCTGTAATAAAGGATTCCGAAATTATTGGTTGCATATTTGAATGGTAATAATCATGGCCGTTAATGTAGTAGTCGTAATCTATTTAAATGTGTGTCGTTGATCGAGTTGATGTGTTATGGGAAACAATTGGAAGGAACGGGTGCCGTTGGATTAGAATGGATTGTTGATGTGTAACACATGTGGACCAATGTTATTAAAACCGACCCGGTGATCGACCCAATCAGGTCACCGGGTCACAGGGTCAATGGTAGGACCGAGGGGTCACTGGTTGGCCCGCATGACCCGTGAAACTACTAAAAACAGATAAAATATATAATATTGTAAGTAAATATTTTCAATATGATTTAATTAATAATTAAAAAGGATAATTATTCATACTCAATGATATATAGCATCTAAAATTTATGGAATGTGATACAAAATATTAGATATTAAATAAGTAAGATATATACATAATATATAATAACACTTGTAAGTATATAAGTAATTAATAAATGAATATAATTAAGGTTAAAGGGGGTTTTGTTTTAAAAAAAGGATAACAATGAATCAAGAAAAAACTATGTTGAGCAAATAGCAGCACAACATGTAGCTTAGTTGGTTAAAACAGGGACGACACTTATAAGGTCGGGGGTTTGAAACCTAGCAATTACATTTTGCAATTGAAAATTCGGAGTTGCTGATGTGGACCATAGCTTAAGTGACGTGGTTGCTGATTTGGTCAGTATTGTTGAGGTGGAGTTTTAGTGATTATTAGGTGGCCTTTCTTATGTGGCAGCTTGATGTAATGATTTATAGTTATGTATAATAAGGATATATATGTGTATATGTTTGGTTTTGAAAGAAATAGATTGTGGCCAAATTTGTGGAGAAAGTAAGCCCACGTCACGGAATCCGAGGCGGAAAAATATAAAAAGAAAAAAAAAGGAAATCAAGTCATGAATCACGTGACTTGAGGAAGAAGTAGCACAACCCTAGAGGAGAGCATAAAAGAATAGTGGGGTAGCTTTTGAAGAGGGGGGGTCTGACACAATAGAATTACTCTATCCGTCTCAAATTGTTTGCAGTTTTAACAAATCTAATTTGTCCCAAAATATTTGTAGTTTTACATTTTCAATAAAGTAATGATTATTTTTTTCCAAAACTACCCTTATTCATTTTTACCTTTTCTTTGATTGCATTCCATTTTCCAAAGTGTGCCGTCACAATGCTTATGCACCGTCACACGATTTCTTTCTTCTAGGAGCAAGGAAACTCTTTCTTCTCTAGGTGTACATCCTTCACTCCTTCATTTTCTTCCCTAATAAAAATGACTTTACATGCTAACCTTTACTTACACGGTGGAAAATTAAAGAGTTTTTTAGAGGTGGTTGAAGATGTTGCATGTTTAAATCAAATGAAAATTGATCTACAGATGATGTTGCTGGAGAATTTGGAGTGGTGTTCAAATCAATAGCAAAACAAACTGCTGCACTGATATTTAAATCTGGCAGATGATGAATTTCTCTTACATTTTGTTGTTGAGCATCTTCAATGTTACTACTAGTTTCTGGATAAGTGAGTTCAACATTCAAATCTATATCAAGTAAAGAAGCTTTTTGATTTGAAGTCATGTTACAATTGTTATGTCCCATTTTCAGTTAACAGTGTAAATATATACTGCAGTTTATGGGTAGATTGAAAATTTAGGGGGGGAAAACAAATCTTCAAACTAAATTTTTGGTGGCATGTTAGTAGCAAAGTTTTAATTTTAAGCAACCGCCAATTTAATTTTTCTGTGGAACACAAAACGTGTTCTGTTTTATTTTAGCAAGATTTATAAAACTAGTTTTATTTGAGCTGCCATGATTACTTCTAACGTGTGCAGGTTGGAGTATTTTGCTTGATGAACCCTATTTTGCTTCTAACGTGTACAGGTTGACAATAGTCAATGATGAAAAGTGTTTTTTTTTACTTTTTGACAAAAACATTAGGTGCTTTATTAAAGGGTACAATGGTAAATTAAGTATCACTTTTTATAAAAACTCGACTACAAATGATTTTTGTTAATGGGCGTGCCAAAACCTTAAACTGCAAACAATTTGAGACGGAGGGAGTATACAACAACAAAAGGCCAACCGCACACACTAGGGGTGGACAAAAGCTCGCAACCCGACTGAGACCTGAGATACTCGACAAAAAACTTGTCATTTAGGACTAAGTATAATAGGTGTCGGATACCCAATTGTTAAAAATCGGTTAATAATAGACAGTCACGGACGGATTCGGTGTTGAAAGTTATACTCGTCGGTGCCCGAACCCGACCGTGGCATAAAATAGTCGCATCTGTGAAGCTGACACTTTTGTACAAATGTGACATGATTTACACTGCTCAAGGTCAAAAGTATTTATTGAAAATATAACTTCTTTCAAAACTACTACTTTTGAAAACCACCTACTGACACACCCACGACCCACCTACTTTTCTTGAAACCACTACTTTCTAGCTTCCACGTTCAAAACTCTCTCCCCTTTTATAATCGTTCATACTCCATACTCATCTTCAACACACCCATTTCTATTTTCTTTTCTCACTCCTTTCCAGTAAAAACAACATTGAAGTTCAAGAGTTGAACTTTTATGAATTTTTTAGTGGATTCTCCGGTGAATATATTTCCAGTTTCGTAATGATTACATATTCACGGTGGATCAACTAAGATGTTTCTAAAAGTTAAGTGGAATAGCAGCTCCTTGGAAAACTCATTTTTTCTTTCTATTTCCAGATCTAAACATCTTCATTCTCAATCTTGTGGTTTTTCTGAACTATGAAACTGGAAGTGAAACCCGCAACAAACCAACCGACTAAACCGTAACCCGACGAAACCCGACTCGAAAAAATCTGACGCCCAAAGCGGTCGAGTTTGGGCCTGATAAACACAACCGCGGTTTGGGATGGATTGGCCATTTTTGGCCCGAATCCGACCCACCCGGGTCGCGTGTCCACCCCTAGCACACACTGACGCTGAAGGAAGACACTGACGGCAAGGAGAGAAGGAGTGGAGATTTTGGTATCCATTCTTGACACCTAGAGAGAGCTCTGAACCAGAAAAATGAGACTAAAGACCGAAGATCAGAATTTTCTCTTCTGGGTTATTTTAATCTTTGTAATTTATGATTTTTTATTTTATTCTGTTGTTCTTGAACCCAATGGATAACTAAAATCCTCTTCTATGGTCTTAGATGGTCTTAGGTGGATCTTACTTGATTAGAGATCTTTTTAAGTTTTAATTTATACTTTGAATTCCTAGTTTTTATTTCAATTAATATTATACTATTGCTTTAATCACATAATTAGGATTGACAACCCGTTGAATGTTCATAATCAGTTAGTTGATTAGCAACCGTACTACAAGTAGTTGGTGGACCTATAAGATAATTGGGACTATAATTAATTAATAACTAAACTTTAATTTAGTCTTCCAATCATTCAACTTTTTTGTACTTTATGTTTTTCTTTAATTTAAATTCTAGCATGACCAAACTAGGGTTAATTTAGGAAAAAGAATATTAATCGCGAATGACCAAATAGAGTAGTAGCTTTAGTAAAGAGATTGATAATTGAATAAAATAAGGGAATTCAATTAGAATTAAACATAGGGAAATCGAAACTTGCAAGTGAAACTACGACCCTAGATATTTCTCTATCGATTAAATTTACTATTTTAATTCTTGCTATTTAATTCTCTTTATTTCGTTTCTATAACATAAAACTATTTGTTCGTCTAAACATTAAATAATTTTAATTAGTTTAGTACTTGTTAATTAATCCCTGTGGATACGATATTCTTTTATACTACTTTTGCGAAAGAGTACACTTACTCTAAGTGTGTTTTTAACGCATCAAGTTTTTGGCACCGTTGTCGGGGATTAATTTAACAATATTAAACAAAAAACATTTTTATTGCATTAGACTTTTTTTTATGCTTTAGTTTTAATTTTGTTTTTTTTTTATATATCTTATTGAAAAGAAAAATTTACTAATACTTTTCCAAGAGCTCGTTGCAGTTCACTTTGTTTTGCAGAGAAAAATCTATATAATGATTAAAACTCTTGGAGATTATATTAAAGAGGCAGAGGCGAAAAGGAATTTAGAGAAGTTATCTTGGTATATTCCTCAATGTCAATGCCCATTTTTTCCTCCTCCTTATTAGCCTTATTCAAACTATTGGGATGACTATGAGCCATCTCCTTATTCCTCCAACTGGGATAATTATGAGCAACTACAAGTGCAGAGGAAAGAGGAAGAATATTATATCGATGAGGTCTTGGTCAAATTTATGGAGCATACAAATGAAAATTTGAAACATTGGAGAAGAAAATTGGAAGCTTGGAGGGCCAAATTGGAGCCATGAAATTGTCAAAGGTTATTGATATGGTAACAACTCAGTTGGCTGAATAAACTCTTTATTTACAAACTAAGTCTACCCCAAATGAAGAATCTGAGGAATGCAAAGATAATATTCTTAGAAGTGATGAAGAATTATCCGTAGAAGCTAATTTGGAGAAAGAAGCTCTCAAGAAAGATGAAGAGACTCCTACTGAGGGGAGTCAAATCGAGACAACAGATTCCACTGATGAGAGCGGTTGTGGGGAGAATGAGAAAGATCCATTGGTTCATGAGTTGGAGAAAGAGGAGAAAACCCAAATTTTTGGGCAAAATTGTTTTAACTATTGGTGATGTTGTGATTGAGGTTTATAAGGGAAAGGTAACTTTAAGGAGTGGTAAAGAAGATGATGTTATTAAAGCTTTAAATTTCAATGAATTTTTCTCTTCTTTAACTTCTTATTGTGATGATGAGGTTGAAAATAATATTTTTAATGATTTAAAGATGCAGGATCTTTTGGAAAAAAATCTTATTTTGCAGGATCCTACCATAGTAGTCGGTGGAGATACAATAAAAACTTACTTTGAAACTCATCCACCACGTGGAAAAAGAAAGAACAATGTCAACTAGATGGTTAGAAAACTAAGAATGTGCACTACCTTTATTATTTCAGTTGCCTTAGTTCAGAATTTTTTGCTCATTACAATCTTTTTGGTTTCATATGCAGCTCCTGATTTGTCTTTTCCAAATTTGGAATTCTTGTATTCGTCAGAATCAAACATATTTTTTAAAGCTTGTCTCTCTTTCACAATAGATTCAAGTTGTAAAAACTGTGTAGAAAAATGAGTAATCGCTGGACGAATAATTTCTCTACCACCAGTATGTTTCTTCATCAAATTCACGGTCCAGATATGATTATATATAAATAAAGTTATCGTTTTTGCTTCCTCAAGCAATTTTTTGACATTGGACTTTTTTCCAATATCTTCCAAACACAAGTCCAAACAGTGAGTTGCGCATGGAGACCAATAAAGGCGAGTTCTTTTTCCCATCAATTTTAGACCAACTGCTTTCAATGCTGCCTCATTATCAGTGACTATTTGGACAACATACTCTTCCCCCACCTCTTCCACCATGTTGTCAAGCAACATAAATTAATAATCAGTGTTTTTACTTCCAACATCAGAGACATCAATAGACTTTAAGAACGTTGTTCCTTAGCTACAATATACTAAAAAGTTCATAATATGCATATGATTTATACCATTTGTCCAACCATCACACATTATAGTGACCCCTTTTTCCTTCCAGACTGGCTTTAGTTCATCTATATATGTTTGCATCTCCTCATATTCTTCATTCAAGTATATTGTAGAATCTCATAAGGAGTAGGGCATTTGACACCCGGTCCCAACTTTGCAGCTTCAGTTAACAAGCCGTGTAGCCAAGGAGAAGTGCTCAAGCTCTTTCTGGCAGTTTTCAACATTCCTACACCAAGTCATGTTTGCTTCATACTCTTACTTCTCTCTAGATCAACATCTACTTGCCTCATTCTTTGTTGAATATTTCTCTGTTGATATTCAGATGAAGCTCCACTACTATTGCCAATGCCACTTCTTTGGAATCTTTGTCTATCTTCCCATTGTCTGTGACATCATGCTTTCTTGTGTAGCAGGTCTCATAGCTGCATCTTCATCAATAAAACCCTCATCTTCATCATCATCATATTCACCCCCTCTTAAACGTGAGACAAATTCTTCCTTTCTTTTTCGTTGATCATTTCTCTTTGTTTTACCATCTAATAAAAGCTTCATCATACCTTCTCTAACATAAGTTTTGACTCTAGCACAACTTTTGACTTCTCCTGGCATATGTGCAAGATGTTCCTTCAATCGAGTTATTCCACCGATTATTATTCTTTCACAATATTTACATTGTATACAATTTCTTCTTCTACCCGGCACAACCGTTCCAAAGTGCCAACCAATATCATCACTCGGAGCACCATCTACTCTACCAATTGGAAAAACTTCTGGCAGTTCCATTGTTTAACTAATCTGAAAATAAAAAATATAATTATAAGTTCAAAATTTAAGAAGTTAAGGATAGAACTAAGAGTGGGTTAAAAAAAGGACAAACTCAAAAAACCAAACAAATTAATAGTCACTACAAATGTTGTCAAAAAAAAATAGTCACTAAAAATGAGTTAAAAAAAGGACAAACCGATTCAAACCCAAATAGATCCATCTCATCTCATTTTTTGGGCTTCTCCTTTTTAGGCCTAATTGATGTATTTAAATTAACCTTTCCAAAAAAAAAAATAAAGCTCTATTTATGCAAACCCAAATTAATCTCCAAATTTTATCAAATAAAAAATCCATTGTCATTTCAGATCATCTCACTCAAATTAATCTCAAAACAGATCATCTCACTCAAACGAGATCATCGTCGTCATCATCATCATCATTTCTCTCTCTCTCTCTCTCTCTCTCAAATCCTTCCACATAACACAGTTACAGTTACACAATACACAGACAGAAATCAGAAATATCAAAGAAGAAGCTTAGTTTCAAATTTCAATACCTGTTCCTGTTGTTGTTTGTTGTTACTGGAGTGAAGAGTGGAGATCGAGTGGTGTGGTGAAGGTGCTACTGAAGTACTGATTTGAAGCAAGGAGCAAGGTAAGGTTTGTTTGTTCCCTTTTGGTTTTAGGGCAGCAGAAAACGAATCAGAAGAATAAGAATATATTCTGAAATTGACAAGGTCTGATAAAAAACGAATCTTTTCTATTTTTGCTGTTGAACGGTGTTTTGTCGCGGTCGTCGCGGTCGTAACGGCGTTTCGTATCATTTTTTACCGTGAATTTCATTCACTCCGTTGTAGCGACTAATAACAGTAACGATAGCAACTGAGATCGTTTTGTCTCTCCCTTTTTTGCTGTAACGTTTCATTTTTTGGAACCTTGGTTACAACAATCTCGAACTGTGCTGAGTAAACCAAAACTCGAAGAGCAAACTAGCAGCATTATAAAAGGTCATGTTCGAACACAACAAACTTAAAACCCAAGACACCTTCTGATGAGACAGTCTGGCCAATAAAGTAGTCACCACAATTCAACAGGCAAAAACCCCAACTTGTGTTACAAAAAGACCATTGAATGGGCTAAGTATGTTGCTAATTTGTAGAAAAAATTATGGTCAAATTTAGGCTACTGCCAAAATATGCTCAAAAGTATGCTACTGTCAAAATGTATGTTGCTGCCAGATTTATGTAGCCCATTGGGCTGGTCCAAAGGTCCACGGGCTAATGTTGGGTTGGGCTATTAAAAATGCAGCCCAATAAAATATTGGGCTGGCCCGACCCAACTCTTACGTGTTGTTTGGCCCAATAGGCCGAGCCGAATCGGGCCAATTGACAGCTCTAGAGGAGATAGGACTTTTTTTTGTAAGAGTAGGAAAACAAGAAGAAAAATGAAGGAACAAAAATAACAAATAACTACATCCTTATAAAGAGGACTCTAGTGACATCGGATTGAAGAAAAAGGTTGATGCCATCAGGGGGGTCTTCCAACTCTTGCAAGCCGACTGAATTGGATGCTCCTATTTTAGCCAAATAGTCAGTAGTTGCATTTGCCTCCCTCAAAGTATGAAACAACTGAGCCTCCCAATCTCTAGCAATGAGCTCCTTAATATTGCAAATTATAGTTGGATAATGGTGCCACAAATTAACAATATTGCGCACTAGATGAATGACCCGAGTAGAATCAGAAGGACACCACTACCATACCGGATGGAACACCATACAGAATCCTAGTTAGTATAAATAGTGCATGCTACTGTTATATTAATGATTCTTTTTCCCACATATTTGGGAGGTGTCCCTTAACAAGGTTATCACCTTAGGGGTTGCACCACACTTACTTTGTACACCAAAACACTAACTAACCTAACAAACTTTTGAACTAGTTAATAAGCTAGTTACAAACAATTATAACAGAAATATAACAGACTTCAATAGTAACATATTTGAAATATGACTTATGGCCTTCATGAATTGACATTGAGTCTCGTAGGATTAAAGTATAAAATTATATCATAGTACTCACTGGGAGACATACTTGAGGTCTAGACTGTGTGCTTGCACACCCTCAAAAATCAACATCTCTACTTGATCTCTCATATCATTTTTGTTTTAATCCTCCTGAATTTTTAATTTTGCACCTAAAGTTTTAACTCTTTCAAACCAATGAGCTAAATAAAAAGTAAATTCTCAATTTAGTTTCTGAACTTGTATGTTCTCTCCTACTTGTTTTCAATAATTAATTTTTTTTTTATTAATAGGCACTAGCCCAAGCAATAAGCTAGGCTATGGAGAATTAGCCAAGGCCAAAATACACCAAAGCAACCAAGGAACACCCTGATTGCAACAAGACACCCGCTGGCTGAGATCAAGATACACCGAGACTAACAAACAACACCCACTACAATACAACAAAAAATATGATATAAAGACACCTATGAAAAGAAAAAAGACCCCCCAAGACTTACACCAAGATAACCCCTACAAAACAAAGACCAAAGCTAGCACCAAGTTGATCACAAAACACTCACAAATAGCCACTCCATCGCCATACGAACAACATACGCTAAAATGCTTTGCCATGACCGAAACAGGACCGTCTCGCTATGCATCAAAGCTCCTCTCAATGTAGCACGACACCAATGGGTAGGAAATACTCCACCAAAAGCCTGAATGATCTCAGTCATGCTTAAGACTGCTAGCCACACCTGCAAAACAAAAGGCAAAACCCCAAGGAGGAACCAGTAGCACAAACGGCCAAGACAAAAACATCTTGAAGTTGCTAGCAACACTGAATGCCACACCAAAACACCCCAATGAAGATATCTGTAGAAAAAAATTCAATAATTTTGTGAACAACAATCTCGATAAAGAAAAAAATTTACATCCCTAACTCAAGATCCTTAGTCCACCACCGGTATACATACATAAAATTCCAGTAGGAGTGTAAATTGAATTCTATTTGCAGATAACATCTTTGATAAAATTATGGTCTCTTTATAATTAAACATGATTTTGCCTCTCAAACTAGAATTTGAGTCAAAAATCTGTAATTCCAATAAAAACCATACATTACAAACTAGATGTGCTCGTGTGTGTTTTGAAATCTTGGTGCCACATCAAATCCAACATAATAATACAATAAAAATAAATATTGAGGCCGCCGGCCGGCAGCGGCAGAGTTTGCATAATCGGAGATTGTCAACTAGTTGTAGCATATTAAAATATAAATTGTTTTTGTCATATGGAACAAAAATTATATTAAATATTTGGTTAGTAGTTTATTGACACTCGAGATATGTTGTGTATTTGTGTAGGATCTTTTGAAGAAGACTAATCCTTAAAGTAATAATAACAACGACATACGAAGAATATGGTGGAAAATGTTAGAGTAGTAATTCATAATTTGTCAGGTTGTTAACTTGTTATCCTTAAAAGGAACATGACATTGTAACAACTAACAACGTACCATACAAAATCTATAATTGAAAATGAAATTATTATATATTTTTTAACTTCACAAGTAATATCTTTATGGGAAGGCAATAGAACATGCAATGAAACAACATATTAGAAATCGTTTTGGGAGTACCTCATTTTTTAACCACCCTTTGTATGGGGAGAGGAAGCTAGCGCAGGGGCTGAGGCACAAGGATTGATCCTTTGTATCTCTTCTTCTTTTTTGATTAATTAAATTTTAGGGCGAGGGGATGACGTCCCAATCTAAGGCACAGAAGACTTTCGGAAAGGTAATTATATTTACCTCACCCCAAAGGGACTAGTGAGGATTTGAACCCCAAGACCTTCTGAATACAGATTCTGTAATAATCTACTAAACCAAATGCGTGAGGTTTGTATCTCTTCTTCTCTGAAACTAGATGCCTAGCACCATCCCGGATTCAACTACCAAATGATATCGTAAATGCTTAAATTAACCTTCGAAGGGCCGAGTTAGCACAGGTGACTCGAAGAGCGTCACTTTGAGCGGAATGAGTGTGTGCTCGCATTCTTCATTCCACTCAAACTCGATCTCTTTCTATAATAGCTTGAAGAAAGGCAGGAACCGCTTTGCTGCTTGAGACACGAATTTGGATAGGGCTGTGATCATTCCCGTAAGCTTCTAGATGTCTTTCTTTATGGTCGGGGGCCTCATTTCTGTGATGGCTCTACACTCGTCAGGGTTAGCCTTGATTCCTCGCTCAATGAGATAAAAGCCGAGAAACGTTCCTGCTCTGATTCCAAATGTGTATTTTTCAGGATTGAGTCTCATATTGTGTTTTCGCACCTCTTCGAATACTTCTGTCAAGTCATCCACATAATTTGCGTAGTCTTTAGTTTTAACTATCATGTCGTCCATATAGAC
Source organism: Astragalus glycyphyllos (assembly GCA_963573325.1). NCBI lineage: Eukaryota > Viridiplantae > Streptophyta > Magnoliopsida > Fabales > Fabaceae > Astragalus > Astragalus glycyphyllos. The sequence goes on from OY754308.1 coordinate 40,717,562, forward strand.
TTCTAACATTTTCCAGATCTGGGACTTAAAAAATGTGTTCATCATTCTTTGATAGGCGGCGCATGCGTTCTTCAATCCAAAGGGCATCATCGACGGTAGTAGTTTCCTTTTGGAGTCATGAAGGTAGTTTTTTTCTGGTCGGGGAGGTATATCAGAATTTGGTTGAAGCCTGAATAGGGGTCCATGAAGGAAAGGAGTCAAAATCCATATGAATTGTAGCCAACTTCTCTACACTCGTGAGAGTGAATGCGTCTTTGGAGCAAGCTTTATTAAGGTCGGTATAATCCACACACATCCTCCATTTCCTGTTAGCCTTCTTGACGAGTACCATGTTTGACAACCAGGTGGTATACTTGACCTCCTTCACGAAGTCTGCTCGAATAAGGTCCTCTGCTGCCTTTTCGGCCGCCTCGGGTTTTTCATCGGATTAAGATATTCTGCGTTGTGCTACCCAATTTGCCTTCAGGTTGATGGAGAGATGGTGACAGGCGATGTCGGGGGAAATTCCGGGTATGGCATCCGCTCTCCATGCGAATAGATTAGCGTAATTTCTGAGGAATTTGACGAGCGTTGCCTTTACCTCCTCGGACAAGTCATGATGACCTTCTCTGGATCTTTTTCCGATTTGTACTGGCAAGTATGTCGTCTTCTTCGTCATTTGATCTATGTGGTTCGTATGGTGCATCCAGGTCTTCCAGGCTGACCTCGTTGTTTGAGGCGATATGCTCTGTGAGGCTGGCTTTTGAGTAGCAAGACTGTGCTACCCATCTGTCGACATCTAAGGTCACAACTTCACCTTTGTCGGAATAGAATTTCATCTTCAAGTGGTTTGTAGAGGTGACGGCTTCCGGTCTTCCTAAGGTCGTTCTCCCTATCAAGCAGTCATAGGCCATCAGACATGGTGAGACCATAAAGAGGACATCGACCATTCGACATAGTGAATTTTTCCAAAAGTTACTAACAAGTGGGTACATCAAAGGGGAGTCACTAGGTCCCCGTCCAGGCTGAGCAGGTCATCCTCTTGATAGGGTTCGAGCTCCCTTCTCGAGATTCCCCCTACGGTGAGCGAGTTGAGCGATATGACGTCGTGTGAACTTCCTTGATCTACGAGGATTCTGCGTATTAAACGAGTGACCATAATAGCCTGGATTATGATGGGAAGGAGGATATTAGGCTTCCTCTGGATTAGCTCGTCATCACCGAATGTTAGGGGAGGTCGGATGCTGGCGTGGTCTTTTTCGGTTAGGGTCGAGGTTGAGCTGGCAAGACTGACATCGTTGCCTGGGTTGGCAGAAATCTGCGAACTAACTCGTGTTGAGTGGAGGGTAAGAGCGGTGAGCTCCACTGTGGTCGCCAATGAACTATAATGACCGCAAGTCTCGGTTGGGCTGAGGGTCGAGATTCTCACCAAGCTGAGAAGCTAGCTCGCTCTAAGCGGTTGCCGAGATGGTTGTTGAGATGAGTGCTGAATGTTGGCCGAGATGGTTTTGCTCGCATTGATCCGGCGAGCGGGGTGGTACATGCACACACTCTAATGTTTAAGTCGACATAAGGAATAGGTGATGGAAGTGCGTATTTATAAGCAGGATCATTAATGAAGCGAATGGGACCCCATCCGTTGGATGTAGGGTTTTAATCCTCACCGTTCGTAGGTCTGTAGACCCAAACATTCTCGCGACCCATTGTTTGACATACGACCCAACACCCAACAGATAGCTTTTCATGGGATTTTATCCATTCCGGAACATATACTTTTTAACTTCACAAGTAATATCTTTCTAGGAAGGCTAGGGGCATTGTATAGAATATGCAATGAAACAAAGTATGCCGTTTTAGGAGTAAAAGTATAGGATAGGAACAACACTAAAAGCGGTATGCATAATTTCATTGGAAGTTAGTGCAGGGGCCGAGGCACTAGAATTGGTCCTTTGCATCTCTTCTTTGAAAAAAGATGCCTAGCACCATCACATATTCAACTACCAAATAACATCATAAATGCCTAAATAGTCGTCACTTCTAACATTTTGTCAAGAAAAAAATAATCGTAACTACAACTTGATAAAATAAGATTTTCTTGATAATGACTTTCATCTTGACTTCATGTTATTATGTGTTTAAATTTAATAATAAAGAATGAACTCAAACTCTATGTTTAATATGAATCTTATGTTATACTCTAATTCTCCTTGTTCCACACACTTCAGCACTTTATATATTATATTCTAAAAAAATCAATAAGATGCTTCTAGACTTCTCTCCCAAGCTTCACCTAATACTTATAGGTATAAATAAAAGAGATTATAACACTGAATTATCTCAGAATTCTGCACCCCTTTGAAGATGAAAAAGGCAACCATAGCTACCTTTTCCTCAAACCAAAAACATTCTAACAAATACGGTGTTAGATCTATTAGTTTACCAACTAGATCACATCCAACCACAATTCAAATTGAAGAGGAACTTAACAAAATCAAATCACGGGAATCATCAACAACAACAACGACAACATCAAAGGTTGTTACAATTTGTTTTGGTCTATCAAGCCTTACAGAGCTATACAAATGCATAAAAGATCTTCTAAAATTGCCACTTACACAACAAGCAATTGTTCAACACCACAATGAGAAATGGGTTGAAGATTTATTAGATACCCCATTAAGATTTTTGGATCTCCTAAGCAAAACAAGAGATTCCATTTTGTTAATGAAAGGAAAAATTGAAGAACTTCAATCTGCACTTAGAAGGAGAAAGGTTGTTGATTCAAAGATAGAAATCCTTGTTTCTTGTTATTTGAATTTGAGAAGGAACATGAGAAAGGAATGCACAAAATCACTTCTTTTATTGAAGCAAATGGATGAGTCATATGGTGGGTCCCCTCCTTTGGATCTTAACAATCACTTATCTTCAATAGTGAGAGTGCTAAGAGAAGCTAGTTTGATAACAAGCTCTATTTTTCAATCACTTGTTGTGTTTCTTTCTTCACCAATTTTGAGATCAAAGGTTAATAAATGGGCATTGGTTTCAAGGTTGATGCAAAAGGGAGTGTTTGGTTGTAATAATCAACATGAGAATTTAAGTGAGTTGGAGAAAGTGGATTTTGCACTTAGTAGTTTGAGTATTGAGAATTTGAGTAAAGATGTTGAGGTTGAGAAGATTCAATCTGCTTATGGAAGGTTAGAAGCTTTGGTGGTAGCTATTGATGGGATTGAAAGTGAACTAGAATTGTTGTTTAAGAGTCTATTTTCTTAATATACTTTCACCTTAAGAATGATTTGATATCGTAGTTTAATAGTCAATCCAAACAAGGCATTTTCTAAATGTATGTACATTATGTTTTGTTGTTACTTGTGAGTTTCTCTTTCCTTTCTCTGTTTTACTCGAGAAACATCTGTTGCCTTCAAAAGTATAGAATAGAATAGAATAACTGCACATCTTATTGAAGAGAGGTATCAAAAGTACTGTTTGATTATGAGCCTTGAAAAATCAAATGTATAAAAAAGAAAAGGAAAAATGTGAGAGTGAGTCTAAAGTTGTTGAAGTAATGGCCAGCACATGTTACCTTTCCTTATGCTCAAAATTATGGTGATTCAAATAATGTGGGTGAAATAATTGGCAAAAACTGAGCAGAATGTGATAGGGGCATGGCCTTGTGTTGTGAGCAGAATGTAACCCAACCGGCAAGAGCCTGAACTACATGATATATACAAAATCATAACCCCTGAGGTTGGTGACAAGTGGAGGGATACCAATAGAAGAATGACCGATATTATTAGTTAGTTTAACTAATTGACATATCTTGCAAACGCGACACAATACAAGAATTTCTTGCATTACCGGCGGTCAATTTCTGGCCAGTAAATTACCGGCGGATTTTGGTGGCTTCCGGGTGGATGTAGCGAGTTCGAACTACACCTTTCCAAGAAGCAGCACTCTAGGCAGACTTGGCAATTTGGAAAAACACATTGAACAGTTCGACGACCACACCTTGTGTAGTCTGCCAAACGTTGAAATGCCCTAATAAAGGCCCAGTCGTTTCTAACATGAAAATCTTAAAACCCATGACACTTTCTGATCAAGTAATCTGGCCAATAAGTAGTCACCACAATTCAGAAGGCGGTGTAGAAACCCTGACTTGTGCTACAAGAATACCACTGAATGGGCTAAGTATTGTCGACACCCCCTAACAAGCCTCTAAGCACACCCAATTCCAACCAACTCACCTTTACTCTTTTTGATTTCCCCTACTTTCAACTCCATCAAATTTCCATTACGTATTTTATTTCTCTTCAAAAACTGGAGGAAGAGAATACCACACACTGCAGATCCAGCAATTGGTTCAATGGTACATCTAGAGGGAGAAGCAGTCACTTAGGTACCCCGCACACCTCAAAATATCCTGAGCCAAGTCCATTAATGCTGGAATAGTTGATGTGAGCCAACACAAATACCTAGCCTAATCGTAGAGTTTGCATGGAGGTCACAAACACTACAAGAAAAACAGGTTTTTTCGGCGGAAAAAATCCGCCGGAAATGCACCAAATCCTCCAGAAATGTACCGAATTTACCGATAAAACGCTCACAAGTAATGTCTTTCGGCAGAATTTTCATCGGTAAAGGGCGTTTCCGGCGGATTTTTTTTAACAAAATTTTTTTGAAAAATCTACCGGAAATGCACATTGCCAGCGGATTTTTCCGTCAGTAATTTCCGACGGATTTTTTCTGCTGCTAAATGGCGTTTTCGGTGGATTTTTTTTGAAAAAATATTGAAAAATTCGTCAGAAATACACATTCCCGGCAGATTCTTTTATATAAAAAGTTTGAATTATTTTTTAAAAAGAATTGAAAAATCCACCGGAAATGCCCATTACCGGCGTTTTTTTTTTAAAAATTAAATTAAATTTTTTAACAATTTTTTAGAATTTTAAAATTTAATATGTAAATTAACAAAACTAAGAAAAAATGAAAATAAAGTAGAATATGAGAAAAAGTTATATAGGAAAGAATGAGAAGGAATAAATTAATGATACTGAAGAAGTGGGAAGGAATAAGAATGAAAGAGAGTATGAGAAGAAATACTACAGAAGAGAATAAGAATGAAGAAGTAAGAAGGAATAATGATGAAGGAGAGTAAGAGAAGTAATAATAAAGGAGAGAATGAGAATAAAGAAGTGAGAAGGAATAAGAATGAAGGAGTGAAAATGAAAGAGAAGGAAGAAAAAAGGGGAAATATAGAAGAGAGAATGTAGAGAAATTTATGGAGATTGGAGGGTATAAGAAAAAAGAAGAAAGATAAGATAGAGAAAATGTAGAAGATAATGAGAAGGAAATAAAGAGTGAAATGAGAGAATGAGGAGGAAATAAAGAGTGAAATGAGAGAATGAGAAGAGTGTAGGAGAAAGTTTTATTTATAGGCATTTTCGGACAGTGCCGGCGGATTTTTTTCCTCGAAATTTTTCCTGCGTATTTTTTAAATTTCCGACGTATTTATTTTGAAAAGAAAATTTTATTTATTTATTTTTTAAAATAATTCGTCGGAAATGTTACTGGCGGATTTTTAACATTTCTAGTTGATTTTTTTTTAAAAAATTTTAAAAATCCGCCGGTAATATTTCCAGCAGTTTTTTCAAATTACCGGAGTTTTTTTTTTAAAAAAATTCGCTGGTAATTTGAAAAATCCGGCGGAAAAGTACGGACTGAAAAAAATCTGCCGAAAATGTACTGACGAAAAAATCTGCCGAAAATACACGTTTTTCTTGTAGTGAAAGATAAAGACTCAAAATACCAATAATAGGTTCAACACTTAAAGGGAAGATACTTTAGTCTGTTCACATTTATAATTAACAATACACACTAAAGGTGACCAATGATACCTTAAGAAATTTCTAGAATACCAAAACTCTAGTGTCCTCTATTTCTTTGTATTTGCTTTTCAATAAATCTAGGATTTCATTTCTTTTTTTTGGTCGAAATTGCCTGATTTTTATTAAAGTGGGCAAGGCCCAAACCAGTACAATCATACATTGTCAACAGAAGCCCAGAATAGTAACCTGAGCAATTTAAAGGACTTACGACGCAACAGCCCAACAAGAACAAGTTATAAACAATTAAGCCCAAAGGCTTAGCACATCACGAGATTTGAAAATCAATATGCCCTTAGCTAAAGCCCAATACTACTTAGGAAAAGGAAAATAAAAGTCTAAAAGGACCTAATGGGCCATAACAACTCGACCTAGAAAGAAACCAAACACAGAGATCAAGACCACGATGGTCCATGGTAGAAGCACTACCATTACAGTCCAACCCACTAGGGTTTCCAAAGCAATTATCCAAAAGTACCAAAGTACCCAAAGTACCCCTCCCTTGTTCCAGCAACCAGCAACCGAGCAGAGCATAGAACCAGCAATCAACGCCAACATCCTTACTTCTCTGGACAACATAGCAGGCCACCACCACCAAGGAAAGGAATCCTCGAAGCAAGGTGATGTGGAAAAAACTTAATGTCCTGCTTTCCTCGAAAAAGAAGGCACGAACGACCATAAGGTTCACTTCTTTGAAAGATAGAAGCCTCACATAACAAAAAACACATAACAGCAGAGAAGATGCCACTAATACACACTAGAGTCGGTTCCAAAACTTCGCCCAGAAACGCTGCAAGCCAAATGAGAAAAAACAAAACCCCAGGACCACCAAAAATAGCCACCGGGACCAACCTCTAAAGAGGAGCACCTAGATTGGCCTCTAGGACAAGAACAAGGCAAATCCACACGAGAAGCGAAGGGAGAAAGACGGTAAGTCCAGAACTTTCTTCATAGAAAGAGACCAATCGGCCATGGGATCTTTCACTCTTGACATTCAGAAGCCATAGGTAAATAATTGGAGATGATCTTTCACCGTTGCAGTTGCTCCTTTTATTTATTTGTTATATCTTCTTTTAAACTTAGTATGTTTAAGAAGTAACAACTAGTGAAACACCACTTAAATCTTCTTGAAGGCTAATTGTAATGAACATTTGTTTTTGATCCTTGTTGGCCATTTAGGAGGCTATGGCCTTTAGTTACTTTATGTGGCCATGACCCATGCTTTCCTTTTCTTTTAGTGAATTGTATGTTGGGCGTAGGATCCATTAAACTCAACATACGAACACTTTTACCTTCCTTGTAAACTCTAGAACTTGATGAATGAAATTTATTTCATACTTTTGAGCAAGAGTGAGTGACATAATACCAATAGAGGGTGAGGGCAAGTTTCCATTGCTAGTGTAGGGGAAGGTTCATCATGATTCTCCAAGGTTTCTTGAGATGAGAACCTTGAGCACACAACCTTGAGGCTAGGAGAGCTCAAAGACAGTGTTGTCCTTATCATTTTTCCAAGGAAGAAGTGGCAGACTTCCTTCTCCACTTCCATTTCTATCTTTTCCTCATTTTGTATTCTTTCTTTTTAAGTAAGTTTTGTGTTTGTTGAATGTTCTTCATCTACTTTGTTGAATTTGTTGTAAGAAATTGTTGAGTTGCCAATTTTCAAGATTCTAATCTTTTAGATCTACTTTAGATCTCATCAAGTGAGCATCAAAGCTAGTAAAATTTGGTAAATTTTTTTCTCAAAAACTGATCTCCTTTGCAGCTTTTGGCAACACTTTCAGTTTTTCCTACAAATGTTTTTATAGTTTCTGTCCAAATTTTGTTTTTCAGTTCTGGTTGTATTCGTCTTTAATTCTTGTGTGCATATTCTTTCTGGTGGAATTTGTGACATCATGCACTTTTAGTTAACTTGTTTTGATGTTGATTTCACTATACTTGGTGCCAAAACCATAACAAGTTAGCCTGTTAATGTCAATTTCGTTTATGATTTAGCAGTGTTTTAGTTCAAATTTCTTGTTTGAGTTTGCGTACTGCTCTAATTCTGGACCTATATAGCAACTGATTTTGCATTTCCATAAACCCAAACGTGTTTTTGCTCTAACATCGCGTTTGCTGTCAATTGTTCTCCTTTTTTGTGCAAATTGATGATATATTCGTGTTTCTTGTGAAATTTCGCACTAGATGGATACTCATTTGATTAATTTGGTTGAGCATTGCAATTTCTGGAAATTTTTGTTTGAAAGTTTGAATCTTCATCTTCAACCTTGATTTTCAGAATCACTTTTAAGTATAAGTGCTTTTTAAGTTCTGAAAGTTGAATAGTTGAATTCTCTGTGAAAAATTAAGTGAAATAGGGTCCAAGTATGTCTGATTTGGTTGAAGATAAAATTGACAAAAATAATTTTTACAAGGATAAAACCTAGGTCAAATCCATTATGTCGTTCACTAAAAATACCCCCCAAAAACAGGCAAAAGTAATGAAAATCTTAGAATTGGCCGAAGTTTTTTCCCTTTTATAATTAATGCACGTAACAAAAAAATCATGTTTTTTTTGGTCAAAAAAAAAATCATGTTTTTCTGAACATACTTTAAATTAAAATCATTTTCACACACTCAAAATTAATTTCGATCCAATATAAAAAAAAAGAAAAATTAATTTCAATCAGCATAGAATCAAACAAGTGAGTAGTTACGGTGAATTGAAAACTACTAATTTAGTCCGAAACAGTATCAAATATGAATCCAATTAATTCTTTTGAGATATGATGTGTAATGGATATTTTAATCACTAGTAGAGATAAATTAGACCCAAATTTTCATTTTTCAATAACGGCTAATTTCATATTTCTGGACCAAATAAATCTCCCCAGTTTTTGTCCGAGTCCAATTGGCATATTTATATTTACTTTTTTTTACAATAAAATATGTTAAAAAATAAGTATACACCACACATCCCAAACCCAGCCGGATCGGGCTGGGCGGTCGGACAGCAGCAGCGCACGTGTGTGGCAAAAAAACCACTTTGGGGCAAAAAAAAACTTATTTACCAAAATAATGCACATTGTGGGTTATTTATCAAAGCGGGCAAATTTTTTTTATAGTTCAGAAGTCGCCCCCCAGGGGGGACTTCTGAACTGTGTTTTTTTATTTTTTCAATAATTATATATTAAAATGATAAAAATTAATTTAATTTAAATAAAACAATAGTATTTAGATAATTAATATTTGTAATCCAAATTTCCTAATTAAATTGAAGGGTCAGAAAGAAATATTACAACACAATAATTTATTTAAAAGACCAACCGAAAATTACAATAGTTATTTAAAAGAGTAATCCGAAATATTACAACACATTAATTGCGGTTTGGACAGTTGTTTTTGTTGTGACCCTCATTTCTACAAATTCCGCATCTTCTGGTGCGTGTACCCCTTTCTCTTTGATCCATCTCTATACGAATACGGGTAGATTGTGGACGACCATTTTTATCTCTCAGTTTAGTTGGATCATGCTGTAGTTCTAAAGTATTGAAATAAGGCCATGACGTCTCAGTTGGCAAGGGTGGGAACTCGACAATGTAAGTATTGAAAACATTCTCCATTGTGTACGGTGGATCCACGAATTGCATGTGGTCGTAATTGCATTTTGAGCATGCTGCGATGACATGTGAACAAGGGTAGTGAAGTGCTTGGAATTCCCCACACTCACACGTTTTTGCTCTGAAGTTCACCAGGAATGTTCGCGCAGGTCTACCACTTTGTGGTTGTACAAGTTCTTCAACTCGGAACAATTGTTGGGCACATCGTGAACTGAGACGTTATGCGTTTTTGAGACATTTATGTTCCTGGCAATATTTTCCAACAATTTTTCAGAGTACATAGTTCCGGATCTCAACATTGCCTGTGTCTGTGTTCCCCTTTTGACGAAAACCTCGTTCATTCTGAAATATGTTGCATCTATCAATGAACGAATAGGGAGATTCCGCACCCCCTTAAGGACATTGTTGATGCACTCTGCTAGGTTTGTTGTCATGTGCCCCCAACGGGAACCTCCATCGCACCACTGCAACAATTGTTCTGCGGTTATGTGGCGAACACAGAAGACGTGTTTCCAATTGGTGTTTAGTTGCGTAACAACACTTTTGATAGACTCGTGTCTATCTGATATCAAACAAATACCCTCCTGTGGTGTCACATAGTGTCTTAAACGAGATAGGAAGAAAAACCAAGCCTCCTTTGTCTCACCCTCGACCACTGCATATGCAATTGGGAAGGTGTTGTTTCTTCCATCTTGTGTGATTGCCAAAAGGAGACACCCTTTGTACCTACCGTACAACCATGTTCCATCAACAGAGACAACTGGTTTGCAAAATTGAAAGCCTTTAATGCACGGGCCAAAACTCCAAAAGATGCGGTGGTATACACCTTTGTCGGCAACTAGTTGTCCATTCTCATAGAATGGTTTGTACTGCCAGTCGTGAACTGTGTCTGGAATATAGTAGGAGAAAGCATGTAGCCACCTGGTTACTTCATTGTAAGAGTCCTCCCAGTTACCGAAGATAAGCTCGAATGCTTTTTGTTTAGCAATCCAAGCCTTTCTGTAGGAACTCTGGTACGTGAACCGCTCATTGATGTGTGCAATCAACACAGCCACTGATATTGTCGGGTCCTTCCTTACAAGTGGAAGTATATGAGTACACATGAGGGAGGAGGTCAGCTGGCGGTGATCTTGGGAAATAGTAGATGTTGTACATGTGTGTGGGTGAGTCAACTGTGTAATCCCCCAATATCCAGTTTTTGCTCCTACTCTCACTACACACCTCCACAAACAGGTTTCATGAACACAACAAACGGTCCATGTGTGTGGTTTAGACTCACAGACTTTGTATGCAACTAAATGGTTTAGGTGATATGTTTGGATGAATTGTTGGGCTATTTCTTTTGTGGGAAATTTCATTTTGAGTTTGAGTTCGTTTGGGTCTTCATTGGATAAGAGTTGGTTCCTGTCCATGGAATGGCCAAACTCTACATCATAAGGTTCTGGGTTATCAGCTGTGACGTTTTGAAAGTGTGGGATTGGCTCGCAGAATGCAACACCTATGTTGGGGTTAGCTTCAATTGGTTCCTCATCGACGTCACGCTGAAGAATTTCATCTTCATCTTCGCTAAAGTCCCCAACGTCTTCATTATGGACACCAACAAACATACTAAACGGTGGGGTATTAGTTTGAGTATGTAGAGGGTGGCTTGTGTTAAGGTCAATGGGTGTGTTTGAGGATGATGGTGCAGAGTGATGGTGAGGTGTTGAAGGACTGTAATGCATGTCAGTTTGGGATGATGAAGGATTGAATTGAAGGTAAACAGGTGGAATGAAGTCAGTGTATGGTATTTCTGTTTGTTGAGAAAAACATAAGTTTTGTTGTGATGAAGATGGAATAGAGTGGCCGTGACTTACCTGGGTGTAGTTAGAAGGAGCCTCAACCAAATCTGCGTATATTTCTGGTGTACATATACCAAGGTGTCTATCTTCTTTGAAATGCTCTATCATAAGTTCAACATCATCGTCGGAATTTATTTCGAATCCCTCATAAAAGGTATGGCCAGTACTGAGAGTTGTGGGGTACCGATATGTAAGACTAGCAACCATTTTTGAATGGTCAGGAGAGATTTTTTTTTCAATGGCTTGTTTAACTTGAGCTAGTTTGGAATTAGAGTTGAGTTTGACAAGGGTGTTGTTATGACACCTAAAAAATATACCCTCAGTATTTTTTTTTTCAACATAACCATTGTAAAAGACCGTGATGAAAACATTCGTTGGAGCCATTGACGAAGTTGGGAGTAGGAGGGTGTGTTTGAGTTTCAGTTGGTAGTAGGAGAAACTATGGTAGTTGGGTGTTTAGTGGTGAGAGATTTAGGGCCTATTTATTGAAATTTGAATGGTCTAGATTTCACCGATGGTTTTGAAGGCCAGGATTGCACCGACACTTTTAAAGGCCAGGATTGCACACGTGACTTTTAAAGGCCAGGATTGCACCGACACTTTTAAAGGCCAGGATTGCACCGACAGTTTTGAATTGTTCAATGTGCATTGTTCACTGCTTAGTGTAGAGTGCAGTGTCCAGTGCTTAGAAAAAGTCATTTTTTAGACTTAGGAAAAACCGGTTTTAGTCATTGTTTCGAATCTTGTACACGTGGGTTATAAGTCCGTTAGTACTAATTCAAAACATGAAACCGTAGTTCTATAACTCTACTATAAGGTCATATCATTTTTTTTAATTTAGTAATTTAACAAAATTGGTTATAATTGATCTAAACATGATAAAAAACTCATTTTTTAGTCTTAGGAAAAACCAGTTTTAGTCATTGTTTCGAATCTTGTACACGTGGGTTTTACGTCCGTTAGTACTAATTCAAAACATGAAACCGTAGTTCTATAACTCTACTATAATGTCATATCATTATTTTTAGTTTAGTAATTTAACAAAATTGGTTATAATTGATCTAAACATGGTAAAAAACTCATTTTTTAGACTTAGGAAAAACCGGTTTTAGTCATTGTTCGAAGGCCAGGATTGCACCGACACTTTTAAAGGCCAGGATTGCACCGACACTTTTAAAGGCCAGGATTGCACACGTGACTTTTAAAGGCCAGGATTGCACCGACACTTTTAAAGGCCAGGATTGCACCGACACTTTTGAATTGTTCAATGAGCATTGTTCACTGCTTAGTGCAGAGTGCAGTGTCCAGTGCTTAGGAAAAGTCATTTTTTAGACTTAGGAAAAACCTGTTTTAGTCATTGTTTCGAATCTTGTACACGTGGGTTATAAGTCCATTAGTACTAATTCAAAAGATGAAACCGTAGTTCTATAACTCTACTATAATGTCATATCATTATTTTTAATTTAGTAATTTAACAAAATTGGTTAAAATTGATCTAAACATGCTAAAAAACTCATTTTTTAGACTTAGGAAAAACCGGTTTTAGTCATTGTTTCGAATGTTGTACACGTGGGTTATAAGTCCGTTAGTACTAATTCAAAACATGAAACCGTAGTTCTATAACTCTACTATAATGTCATATCATTTTTTTTAATTTAGTAATTTAACAAAATTAGTTATAATTGATCTAAACATGGTAAAAAACTCATTTTTTAGTCTTAGGAAAAACCGGTTTTATTCATTGTTTCGAATCTTGTACACGTGGGTTTTACGTCCGTTAGTACTAATTCAAAACATGAAACCGTAGTTCTATAACTCTACTATAATGTCATATCATTATTTTTAATTTAGTAATTTAACAAAATTGGTTATAATTGATCTAAACATGGTAAAAAACTCATTTTTTAGACTTAGGAAAAACCGGTTTTAGTCATTGTTTCGAAGGCCAGGATTGCACCGACACTTTTAAAGGCCAGGATTGCACCGACACTTTTAAAGGCCATGATTGCACACGTGACTTTTAAAGGCCAGGATTGCACCGACACTTTTGAATTGTTCAATGTGCATTGTTCACTGCTTAGTGCAGAGTGCAGTGTCCAGTGCTTAGGAAAAGTCATTTTTTAGACTTAGGAAAAACCTGTTTTAGTCATTGTTTCGAATCTTGTACACGTGGGTTATAAGTCCATTAGTACTAATTCAAAAGATGAAACCGTAGTTCTATAACTCTACTATAATGTCATATCATTATTTTCAATTTAGTAATTTAACAAAGTTGGTTAAAATTGATCTAAACATGGTAAAAAACTCATTTTTTAGACTTAGGAAAAACTGGTTTTGGTCATTGTTTCGAATCTTGTACACGTGGGTTATAAGTCCGTTAGTACTAATTCAAAACATGAAACCGTAGTTCTATAACTGTACTATAATGTCATATCATTTTTTTTTAATTTAGTAATTTAACAAAATTGGTTATAATTGATCTAAACATGGTAAAAAACTCATTTTTTTAGTCTTAGGAAAAACCGGTTTTAGTTATTGTTTCGAATCTTGTACACGTGGGTTATAAGTCCGTTAGTACTAATTCAAAACATGAAACCGTAGTTCTATAACTCTACTATAATGTCATATCATTTTTTTTAATTTAATAATTTAACAAAATTGGTTATAATTGATCTAAACATCGTAAAAAACTCATTTTTTAGACTTAGGAAAAACCTTTTTTAGTCATTGTTCGAAGGCCAGGATTGCACCGATACTTTTAAAGGCCAGGATTGCACCGACACTTTTAAAGGCAAGGATTGCACCGACACTTTTAAAGGCCAGGATTGCACCGACACTTTTGAATTGTTCAATGTGCATTGTTCACTGCTTAGTGCAGAGTGCAGTGTCCAATGCTTAGGACAATAATGCTTAGACTAGAATATATACAACAAAAGGCAGCAACACAACCACATAACTCAAACATTCAAGTCACCATAACTCTTCAACAACACTTCCTCTAAGAATGCCTTACTTACTAAACGAAGAACCTCACATTTCCATGCTTCTCAACGATGACCCAACGGAAGTTCACCACGCTTTCAAACTTCCAGAACAAGATGCCTCTATATTACCATTGATAGAAAGAGTTGGGTTTCGTGACATTGCTTCAATTGGCACATTCAAAATAAATCCAGCTTTGGTGGCAGCAATGGTCGAACGCTGGAGACCATAAACACACACTTTTCATCTTCCAGTAGGGGAGTGCACAATAACTCTCGAAGACGTGGCGTTGCAGTTGAGACTTCCCGTTGATGGAAATGCCATTACTGGAAGTTGTGAACAAAATTGGGATCGAGTATGCGAACAACTTTTGGGTAAGCCTATCCCAGCAAATGGCATGGTAGGCAACCAAATTAAGTTCACTTGGCTACAACGTGAATTTAATAATGTTCCAGAGGGCGCTTCCAACCAAGTGCGAAGACAATATTGTAGGGCGTACCTATTGCAGTTGATCAGGGGATACATACTCCCAGACAAATCATCAAACAGAGTCAACATAAAATACCTACCCCTATTGAAAAACTTCGATGAAATTTCAAGTTACAGTTGGGGGTCAGCATGTCTAACGAACTTATACAGAATGTTGTGTAAGACAGCTACATGCTCCTCACGCACAATGGGTGGATGTACTCTTTTGTTACAGTCTTGGGTCTGGTACCGCATGTCGTTCCTAGCACCAGACTGCAACCGTCCTTATGAATGGCCACTAGCAAAGAGGTAAAAATTTGACACAAATTATGAATACTAACAATTATATTTCTTCTTTACGTTAACAATTTATTTATTTTTACCAGATGGGTTCGTACGCCACTTAGCCACACTAAGTGTCCAAAAGGCCTTGTTTTGTACAGATCAACAATAGACCGCATGACACATGAAGAGTTTGAGTGGTTGCCATATCGGGAATTCAATTTGCCAGAAATAGCATATCGGCACCAAGACATATGGACTACAAACACGACTATGGTCTGTTTCCATATTGTAGAATGGCACCATGCGGATAGAGTGACCTTGCAATTTGGCCTCGTCCAAGACATACCATCAGCACCAATAGATATCAGCCACATGCACAACATCACCATGCAGGGATAGACTGATGTCAATTGGGCTGTATATCACAGCCAGTTAATTGATTTATGGAATGATAGAGAAAATCGATGTGTTGTGGGTCGACCGTGCTTTGCTAAACCAACGCAGTCAGATAAAAATACATGCGCTGGTTTCTAAAAAAATCAAGGCCATACATTTCAGCCGACCAACATCTAAGGGATCCACGTGGTCTTGCAAATGTTGGTGATGTGGATGAAGAAGATGAACAAGACGTGCCAGCTCCCCCAACTACTCAAACCGAACGTCGAGAACGTAACTGTAATCGACATCGACGTGCACCAACAACTCAACAGAGGACCCAAGAAGATGTGCCTCACCGTCACTCTATCTCCCACACACCAACATTCCAAGAAAATGTGCCTCACCGCCACTTTATCTCCCACACACCAACATTCCAATATTACAAACTATACAACCAATCAGTAGAACATACTCCTTTTCAAGACACATATCGACATTCTACCACCGAAAGGGACCCCGATATGTTCTATGAGTGCTTTGGGGTCCAACCCGGCTCTGCGCAATCTCTGGCGTTGCTTCGTCAAATTCAAGAGCAGGCCGGCGGTGCTAGTTCTTCATCAGTTCCCCAATATTTTCCAGAGCCACCGCCGCCTGCCCCAACTGAGGAAGAACATCAACCACCACATCGGCATCAACGTCCACGGCGTGTCCCCCAACCTCGAAAGTGTGGAACTGGGTCTCATCTTTGTTAATTTTTTCTGTACTATCTTTTTAGTTTAATTTATCAATTATTGTAATTTTATATTAACTAAGTTATTAATTTTAAGAGTTTAATCTTATGTGACGTTTATTACATTTGGAACCTTAATTTACTCTTTTGTCTTTAATAGTGCTTTGTGCATAGTGCACTTTTAAAGTGTGCATTGTGGAGAGTGCATAGTGCATAGTGCAGAGTGCACTATTACAGTGTGCATTGTGCAGAGTGCACTGTTAAAGTGTGGATTGTGCAGAGTGCATAGGTCTTAATTTCTTTAATGGCCTAGATTTTGCTGACACTATTTAACGACCTAGATTTTGCCGACACTCTTTAACGGCCTAGATTTTGCCGACACTAAACCCTAAAATCAATGGTTAAGATCATCCAAAATCAACGGCTTACAACGATCACCCCTATTATAAATACGTTCTCACATTACACTCAAATTCACACCAACAGTTTACCCTCAACCTATATTTCTGATTTATCTTCTCTTCTTTGGTTCTTCCCAAACGCCGTCGCCCAACCCTCTGAAATGGAATGGCAGTTGTGCCCAACCCAGTACTCAAATGACAAATTCCTAACCGCACTTTATCACAGTGGAACTGTAACCACCGATGAACATGGTGTTGTCTTTCGTTGTCCTAATCATATATTTTGTAGGATGAATAAGGACATCACATTCGCCCAACTCAAGGAGAAGGCTGAGAGAAAAATACGGCCAGAGGGAGGGTGGCGTAAAGACGTGGAGGGTATCCGTTACAGAAAGTACAATTGTGGAGATGACGGGACATTCCGTTATTCTGTCATGGAGATCCAAAGCGACGACGATGTTCGCGCAATGATAGAAGGTCATGCTAACATTCCAATGGGACGTAGTCTCTTGGAGCTGTACGTGGACACAATACGCACTCCGGAAGAAATCATTCATCTTCTGCAACCACCCCCACCACAACAAGTCATACCGGAAAGAGTCATCAACCACTACTGTACACTTCACTGTCAGGCCCATGTTATGTACAGGGAAGAAGATGGTGTGTATTTTAGTGGTCCAAACACCATTTATTCCAAGCTTAAGAACAACATCACCTTCGCCGAACTGAATGAAAAACTAACGGAAAAGGCGCAGCTGGAGGGTGAGGAGCAAACAATCACTCGTATCGTTTATCGCTGCCCCCGGACCGGCGAAGGTAATCGTATTCGGTGGTGCGTAATGACTATCAAGACTGACAAACACGTTCGACAGATGTTTCAGCAGCATGAGATGTTTCAACCTCATTCTCGGAGTCCTATCGAATTGTGCGTCGAAACAACTATTTCCACCGATGACATCATCCGTCGGGTTATCCCTCCAGCTGTCCAATGGCCACTACCAAAAAATGTTTTGTGGAAGTAGTTTCGATCATGTTTTCCTCTCGTTTCGTTTTTTATTTTCTATTCTTGTATTTTTGAAAATTTTGTTGTTTATTTCAGTCTTTTTTCTATATTATATTATGTTCCAATTTTTAATCTCTTAATTTTTTTCGTAAATATTAACGTAATTAAATTATAAATAGGTATAATCATTTTTATAAATTTATTTCTAATTTATTTAGGTATTTATATATTAATATATAATTAAATAAAAAATTTGCAAAACACAGTTCAGAAGTCACCTTGGAGGCGACTTGTTAACTGCATTTTAAAAAAAAATTACAAAACACAATTCAGAAGCCACCCTAGATGGGGGGCGACTTGTTGACTGTATTTTAAAAAAAAAATTACAAAACACAGTTCAAAATCACCGCCCTGGGGGCATTTACTCCAAAATTTATTGATGAGACCCTTTTGAGTCTTTAACGAGATATTCCATTCGATAAGTACCTTTGTTAGCAAGTCTCGCGAATCACGAGTTTACTGAAGTGTCATCGTGATAGTTGCCTGATTTCACAACACGTGGGGAGCAACCTCGTTGCATAGCATAGGATACCGATATCAAACCTTCAATTCATTCATTCACAATCACAACGTGTTCCTACTTTCCATAACGGCTACATTTTCCCACAAAGTCATAGCTCTAAACAACACGACAAAACAGATCCTTTTTTCCAATCTCCTTTTTTTGTCTTCTTTTCTTTCCTTTTCAGCTTACCGTTACTCTTCTTCCTTTCTTTCTTCGCCTTAAACCTCATTACTTCGTCTTCCGCTCTGCTCGCCACTTCGCCATGACGGTTGTAACTGAAGCCACCGCACGCACCAAAAGGATCGTGAAGCTCACTCTCTCTCTTCTCGGTCTTGGCTTCAACTCCTCCAAATGGTACACCTTCTGACCTTCTCTCTCTTCTCTCTCTCTTTCTCTCTCTTAAGTCTTATGTGTGTCTCGTTTTGCAGCAAAACGGCGGCGAAGATGGCGGTGGCAAGGATTAAGCTTTTGAGGAACAAGAGGGAAGTGGTTGTTAGGCAGATGAGACGTGACATTGCTCTTCTTCTTCAATCTGGTCAAGACGCCACTGCTCGTATCAGGGTATCTTCCAAAATCACATCTTTATGTATTTTTAATACACTAAATTGATTTATTTGAACATTAAATGGTGTGTGATTAAACTTGATTAAAACTTGATTTGTGATAGCATACTGTAGAGCTGATTCTAACTGGTAGTAGGAAAAGGCTTAGGTTAAAGGATATTGATTTTGTAGTTGAGATAGTTAGTTTGGAAGAATTTTTGTTAGGGCACTCAAATTATGACTTTGCTGTTCCTTTCTATTTTGAAGTAGACCATTGAATTCATCCCTAAGCTAATACCCTCTTTTCTATTTTGTTATTTAGATAACTGCAAATAATAAGTAGTCTTCAAGGATTTACCAATCCGTCCCATTAGTCCCAACTGTTGTACATTGACAAAATGTTAGGGACTAGCATAACAGACGCGACAAAACATTAGGGATTAACCAAACTGATATAAAAACCATTAGGGATTAGTGAGACGGATATAAAAACTGCAGGGGAGAACTTACTATTTTCATTTACTTGAAGGACTAAGTGAAGAGATGATATAAGTTTTGGTGAGAAATTTGTAGTTTACTAGCTATTTTATCATGCTTAGATAGAGATAAGTTGGGTGGTTGTGTTAATTGTATAGAGCAGAGGTAAAAATGCCTCCTGAATTTTATGTTTCAAAGGGTGAGTGATTTTGTTGTTGGAATTTGATGACAGAGCATTTATCCTTTTGGTATCTGATTGAGTATCTTCCTTTGTTTGATTATTTGTGGGTTTTTGGTTGATGCTTAAATCTCATTTTTATTTGACATAAGTTGATGTGAAACTTTATGGAGTTCATAGAAACAAAAGTGATAAAAAATAAATGTTTATGCAACGGGTACTCAACTCGTTTCATACAAAGTTTTACACCAATTGCAAACACAAACACCCCAACGGGTTGGAGCACCGGTCCTCATAAGATATCCCTAGTTTTTTGCCCTTTCTACCCAAGAAATTGTTTCTAGTGTGCCAAATACACCACACCTCGACGACCCTGATAAGGGGCCTAAAGCACTTACCCCTCCTGCTAGGCCTAAGCGCGCCAAGGAAGTGAGCTACTGGTTCTACAATGTGAACTCCTTTAAAGGAACACAGCTATTTTTTCATCGGTGTTTGAAATAAATGATAAATTGTGAAGCTAATGATCCACAGACAGTGTTGTTTAAAACACCACCATGGCTGATTGCGGTAGCAGATTTTGAGCAACCCACTATTTTTCTTTTTAACTACATGGCCCATCCAGTGCCCTCCGCAATATGGTGTTTTATGGTTGCCTATTTTGGTGGGATTATGGCAATCTTCTATTGGTTGCAATCCATTGTTGCTCAGTCGAATTTCTTGTCCTTGTACAGAATAATTGTTTCTAGTATCAAGAGGAAGTCTGCCACATATAAATTTATAATCTTTTGCACAAAGTAGAGAAAGAGCATAGTGTGAAAATGTATCTAAAGATTCACAGGAATTGATTCAATAATATGATTTAATTGGGATTAGTTGTGAATTTGTTGGGGTTCTTCATCTTTGTATCCCTGGCTAATATCTATATGGGCAGTGCCTCCCTGCAAAATTTGAAAGTTGAGACCTTGAGAATGTGGTGGTATAGGATGTATATGATGCCATTTTTCTATTTGAAATTGGAATGACGATTTTGTGAGTTTTACTCAAAAGATTTTTTTGGTTTATAGGTTGAGCATGTGATGAGAGAGCAGAATATTTTGGCTGCAAATGAGTTCATTGAGCTCTTTTGTGAATTAATTGTTTCCAGACTCACAATCATATCAAAGCAAAGGTGAAATCTTGTAGAGGAGCTCATTTTCCTTTGTGACAGTAACATACTTGTTGAAATTCTGATGCTAATCCTACTTGTTACAGGGAATGTCCAGCGGATTTGAAAGAAGGTATTGCTAGCGTAATATTTGCATCCCCTAGGTGTTCAGAAATTCCAGAACTTGTGGCACTTAAGAAAATCTTTGAGAAGAAATACGGGAAAGATTTTGTATCTGCAGCTACTGATCTTAGACCTAGTTGTGGCGTAAATCGCCAGGTAAGTCTTCTCCTGACTGCAATTATGCTTGTATTTGCTTATCAGTAAACTACTAAACTTTATTAATTCTTAATGATATTCATATAAGTGTTTGTGAATTGCATTTTTCTTTTAGTTGATTGACAAGCTCTCGGTACGCACACCTCCCGGTGAAGTGAAGTTGAAAGTTTTGAAGGAAATAGCAAAGGAATATCAAATTGATTGGGATACTACAGAATCTGAAAATGAGCTTCTCAAGCCTCCAGAAGAGCTAATAGTATGTTTTCTTGCTATAGTTATCTATTAACCGTTTTCAGTATGTTATCTGTCTCTTGATTACTTATGCTGTCTTAAATTCTTATCAGGAAGGGCATAACACTTTTGTCAGTGCCAGCAGCTTACCAGTGAAGCCATCAACAAATGTGTCCATTGAATCCAATAAACCAGCTACTAGGTGAATCAAAACTTCATACCCTGTTACATATTTGAATTATTATTGTTCTTATCTTCTAATAAGATTCTGTGGTAATTCATCAGATTATCAGGTGGTGGAAAAAGCGACCACGCGATGCATTTTGAAGATTCTAAGTCAGCTGCTGAAGCAGCAGCTGAATCAGCTAAGAAAGCAATAGCTGCAGCTGAAGTTGCTGCTTATATGGCTATGAAGGACTCAATAGTCAACTCTGAGACTTTCCAATCAAATGGTTCTGCAAAACATACCCAGAACATGACTTATAAACCAACAGCTGAGGAGAAAATGCAGAGGTCACGGAGTTTACCTAGGTCTGATAACACGATCAATGAGGATACATTGTACAATGGAGATGATTATAGAAGATACAGCTACCATCCAACTTCTGCTCATTCAGAAATTCAGTTTGATGAATCAGATTATGATGAAGAAATTGAAGCAGAGAAACCTCCGGTTACATTGCCACCTAATCGGCTTCCACCACCCGTACCTTCACCTCGGGTTAAACAGGATGGCAGCATTCGTGTTCATCCTAAATTGCCAGATTATGACGAACTTTCTGCTCGCTTTGATTCACTTAAATTCAAAAAGTCGCAGTTCTGAATCCACTTGAGCAACTTCTTATCAATATATTCTTAATTTTTCGTTTATATAGAATAGTATATTTTGTCATACAGAGTGCCAAGAATGTAATAGTTTTGGATGCTATACTTTGATATGTACGGTTCTGTCACCAGGTATAATATTTGTTTTGAAAATAGGAATTGTATTAGTTTTCCAATCTAACCATCAATAATATTGCAACTGTGATTTTACTGCACGTTTAACAAAATTAAAATTTAATTAAAATTATCATCATTAGTTTGTCTGACAATATGAAGTGTGTGGAACTGACTTGATTTTGGTGAGGAAAATGGGAATTTTGCCGAGTGTTGTTGCAAAAAGGATCCAATAAGAAGATTTAAGAAGAGAAACTAACTGAGAAATCAACAAAAACAAGCAACAAAGACAAAGAGGTTGTTGCTGCTTATGGTGTGCAAGTCAGAGAGTAAACATCACGCATATATACTACCACTGTTCACACCCGAGTTCGAACTCGGAAGCCGACGTCTTCATGTCGCTGAAATTGCCAAAACAACCAACAGTGAGGGACATATAATGTTTAAGTATTTCTATTTCTATTTTATATACATTCAACACTATAAAAAACAAAAACAAAAAGCTGGAACCTCAATAGTGAAAATGCAAATTCCACATACATAACATTAGAAGTAACATTCATAAATGGGGAAGCTACTGTTTAAATACTTTTGGTTTATTGAAGTCCTACTTTAATTATGGGTAGGACAAAGAGCTTTCCATCAAATTTTTTTATAAGCAAAAATTATATTGAAGGGGATGCAAACGGGCACCTCAACTCCATGGAAAAAAGACCCAAAGAGGAAATAGTACATTAGGAAGAATGAGACAAAAATCCAAGTTACACTGAATTCATACAGATAAGAGGATTTCTCCACCAATCAGAAATCTTTAAAGTTGAGTTGAGGCCTTCAATGCTAATGAACCAGGCTTATCTAAAAAAAATGCTAATGAACCAGCTCCAAGATATAGTTTTGGCATGATTGACAACCACTTGAGAATCGAAGACTTGATTCCTAAAAAGAAAATGGTTCTGGTGAACCCAAAGCCACTACGTGACTGTCATCCAAATTAAATACTTCAACCACCTCACCTTCTTGCAATCCAAGCTAAGACCATAGGCCCTAAAATGCTTAACTCCAACAAGAGAATCCAAAACTGCAATGTCCATCCGATTCTGAATAAAAGTTCGCACTGATCTAAAGCACCTGCATAGAAAAAATAAGTGAAGAACAGATTCATCCTACTCAAAACAAAAAGGTCAACATGACCCGTGAGGGTCCTTAATGATGCCCTTAGAAATAAGAGCATCACGGGTTGGAAGCTTTCCCAACAGCAACCTCCAACCAAAAACCCCCACCTTAGTGGGTAACGAAAGCTGCCACGTGTCATCTAAAGCGTTTTGAGTATCGTTATCCAACCTGACATGATGCAACAGATTCAATAGAAGAGCATAACAAGATTTAACCGTAAACGCATGGAAATTATCAAGCCTCCACTGCCATTGATCTTGCTCGGAATCGTCTGGATGGATAGAGTTTAACAGGTCCAAAAGCAGGTCAGAGTCAGCCCTCTCATCCGCAGATAAAGCATGATCCCAAACAAGATTCCACCGCCAAGAGTTATCAATCCAACTCCCGTGCTCCCTGATACAACCATTTTTAAACTTCGCCAGATTGAAGAGATTAGGAAACAATTCCTTAAAAGTCTCAGTACTAGCCCAGTTATGTAACCAAAAGGAAATCAAATTCCCCATACCCATCACCGGCCTAAGCGTAGAAACAAAGGCTCCCTGCCACAAACGTATGCATTCTTCCAAAAGTAATAAATCTCTCCACCATAGAGAATCATTAGTGTCGCCTATAGAAGGTGAAGCCCCCGTGAAAAAAAACCTCAAATCGCCATATTGATGAGATATAAGCTGCCCCCTACTAGCATTAAAATCATTTATGCTTCTCCATTTCCACTTGCTCAAAAGAGCCAAATTGAATGCTTCCAAATTTTTAACCCCCAAACCACCATCCTTTTTAGGTCTACAAACTTTATCCCAAGACACCTAATAAATAGGACGCCCTCTCTATTACTCCCTCCCCCACAAGAAGTCCCTCTGAATCCTAACAAGCTCATGGATAACAATCTTGGAAACCTTGAAAAAAGAGAGTATATAAAGTGGAATACTGTTGAGGACAGAGTTTATGAGAGTCACCCTACCCTCAATAGATAAAAAAACGTACACTCCACGATGAAAGTTTCTTTCTCACCTTATCAATGATCGGGGCCCAACCCAAGTATGTCTTCTTCTAGGGTTGACACCCACTAGAATACCCAAAAATTAAAAGGATTAGTGGCAGAGCTACAGGACAAAAAAGTAGCATCCGCTTCAAAAAAATTATTATTCAAGTTAATGTCATACAAACAACTCGTGAGAAAATTCACCTTCAATCAATTACTTGCACTCTCTCATACAACCAAAATTTGTGTGAGTTTGGTTACATTTTTTTCAAATGTTGCTACAACCAAAATTACTTGCTTCTCATAATGAGTTTAATAATTGTTGCGATGATTGAAGCTACAATAGCCTTTGATATACATCAATCGCTTCCAGTGGCTAAATCCACCACTACTCAAGTATAGTAGCGTCAATTATTGCAACAGTTGTTAAACTCATTCCCGCGCAATCACTTATATAGCAACATTTCTTGTGGTATCTATCTACATCATTGAATTATTCTTTGCTCACAAAAAAAATCTACAAAATCGGATGAGAGTAAGGTTTTGAATTATTGTAACATGTGTGGCAACTTCGTTGCCCACCTAAAAAATGTGAGTACCAATACCTACACCTATTTTTTTACGATCAAGATTTTCTCTCTTTCCTTGCATTAATTATTAATATTGGTTTTTATGTATTGCTGCCAATTTTGTCAATTTTTTTTTTTGCTGCCAATCAATTATATTTATATTGTAAGCCGCATTTTTACCTTTTGTTTTTAAATTTTTTACTTTTTCAGTTTCTACCTTTTGTTTTTGTTTTTTTTATTCTTTTATATTTTAAGGTTTGTATTTTTTCTTTTTTATATTTTAACGACTACTTTAAAGTATTGAAAAATTTTAGATGTTTAAATATGCGAACTTTTTTTTCCAATAATCGATTCGGTGAAGAAAAAAATTAATTTCACGAAAAAATACGTAAAATGATATGCTAAACAGTGTACTTTTGTGTACTTGATGGTGAAAAAAATTATTTTTTTAAAAAAATACATAAAGTACGATGTCTTTTGAGGTACTTTACGATTACGAAAAAAATTTAAGGGTCTAAATACCCGAAATTTCTTCCTCAAATACCGGATTGGTCAAAAAATAATAGCTTTGTGACAAAATAAGTAAAGTGTGATGCTAGCATTGTATTTTGGTGGTACTTTAGGGTCCAAAACAAATTTTAGATGTTCAGATACACAAAGTTCGTTCCTCAATAACCTATTTGTTGGAAAAAAAATCGTGACAAAGTACATAAAGTGTGATGCTGAGCAATTTGTTTTGGAGTGTTGTAGAGTCTAGAAATTTTTTTACATGTCTAGATACGCAAAACTCATTCCTCAGAGGTTGCAAGGGAGAGGAGACCGATTGCGTTCTGGAGGGAAGAGAAGACGCAAAGGTTGTAATAGATATCGCGTATCAATTTCTGGACGTCAGATTGGGATGGAGAATAGAAGAGAGAAGGAAATATTTATCAAAAAAAGAGAAGGAAATATGGGCGAAGGAGAAATTAAGGCACAAATATTAGAGTAAATCTGTAATTTCTAAAAATTGACTATTGCTAAATGAGTTGGCAACATTTATTGTTTTGACAATTCACCTGAGTGTTGGTACCATACATTATGTGGTAGATACTTTAGAATTCACCTTGTCTTATTCTTATTCCTTATAGGGTAGCCTCTATGAATTTTTATTCAACAACACGTGGTAGGAAAAATGGTGAAGGCGGGGTTGAGTGGTTATCGCAATATAGAAATGGAGCTAATTTCACAATTTATGGTGATAAGACTGAAACAAAACGCCAAATTATAATTATAGGGGTGGGAACGTTAGGTTTTTTTTTGGTATACTTTCCCTTTTTTTTTTTTGGTATACGATGGGAACGTTAGGATGTTATTAAACTCTACATCCGGCGATAGATATCCTGGTTTCGACCAAAAAAAATTGTTATATGCTTAGACGACTTTAGTAGCACCATTTGTCATTTCAATTTTCATTGGACGTGCATGGTAAGTACTCTCTCCGTTCCTATTTACTTGTCGTTTTTTAGCTTTTAACGAATACTAATGAAACTGTTATGGTGAGTCTTTTAACCATATACACCCCCTTCTTTCGCATCTATTTGCACCCCACAAAGACCCAATATCAAAGGCCCAATCTAAACATCAAGGACTCAGATCGAACATCAAGATCGGACGGTCCTAATTCGTTGAAGCAAACCCCACCACACTCTATAAATACAACATTCATTGCCTCATTAATGGTAAGCATTCTCACATTTATCACTTTGCTAAGACTACCCCACTGACTTTAGCATCGGAGTGACTTTACAGGTACAACACCAGCTAGGATCGGATACGGTCATTGACTAAGGATATCAACCACTAACTACCTCGGACCATTCTTCAAGGTCGGAAGTACCGTGCAGAACATAAACCAATAATTTTTTTATTTTTGATACAATTAATTCTTTTGTACCTAAAATACCCTTAATGACTTATGAAGTAAGAAAATTCTATTTGGTCTAATTTGATTACAAATACTCTTAATGACTTATGAAGTAAGAAAACTCAATATCCACAAGTAATAATAAATGCAATAAATGTTATTATGAGAGAGAGTAGCACATACAATTTTTTCTTTTTGTTTGTGTCTCTCTCTCATAAATTGTCCTCACAAATACTTATGAGGATCCAAACTCGTAAGAATTAGTCCCCACCATTGTCTTTTTATACTCATTAAAATTAGTTCTACTGTTACTCCCCTAGGTCTGCTTTTAACAAATTTTTGGGTGTATTGTTTTGTAAAGAGAGGTATTTTTTCAAGATTATTAGGTGCTAAAATTCTTATTATACACTTCTTTAATGAGAGATGTAGGTTTACTTAAGAGTCTCATGCAGTGGTGGATCTAACTAGGACCATGGGTCAGTGCAAAAATTTTAAACACGTTCATCGCTAAAAATGTAATAAAAATATAACCCTATTATATTTAAATACATAAATTACACACTATATAGTTGTCTTCTACATGATTTCATATTTTGAAATCGTTGAATAATGAGTTCAGCGTCAATGTTATTAAATATATCTCTTTCATTGTAAGTCACCAGACAATCGTTCATTCGTGTATCCCTCATTTAGTTAGTGATTGTGTGAATTTGGTGCATTGAACGATGCAAACTTAGGAACTTGAGTGCAAAAAATATTTTCAAAGTGTGCAAGTATCTTTTCAATAGGGGTAGTTGTGCTAATTTTTTCTTCAGGGTGTGCGGTTAACTCCTCTGGGATAGGTATAGATCCGCCTATGGTATCATAGTAAGTATTCAAATTTAACACTAGGAATAGATTTGGAATAAGAGTTCAATGTATCACATTAAATAATCTTATATCTTATACGGCTTGTCACAAGCGCGCCAAATTTCAGTCTTTTTTTTTTCTTTTTTTTCTATTCTTCCTTTTTTTTTGGTTTCTTTTATATTACTTCACTTTTTTTATCTTCTTTCTTTTTTCATTTACTTTTTTTTCCTTTTTTGTTTTTGAGTGCTTTTAGGGTAAGGAAACAAATCAAATTCCTCAAAACCATTAAATATGACTGTAGGATGTAGTATAAAAATTCATCAACGGTTGAGATTTAATACAAGTTGATTCAATCTTAACCACTAATAGCATTTCACACAATATCCTACGATCAATTTTAGTGGTTATCGATGACGGATTTAATTTGCTCCCTCAACCTAAAAGCACCCTTTGGTTTTTACTTTGGTTTTTACTTCAGTTTTTTTTTTATATTTTAAGAGCTGTTTTACGGCCTCAAAAATTTTAAATGTTTAAATATGCAAATTTTTACGTAAATAAATATTTACGTAAGTCTTAAAAATATTTATTTACATAAACTTTAGTCACATTTACAATAGGTCCCTCAATCGTACTCTTTCGACTTTCTATAGGTGCTTCTATTTTATTTGTAATTTCCATCCAACACTACACGATACCACGTGTTTCACTTTCTATTTGTGTTTTCTTCTATGTTTTGGTCATTTCGTACCAACGGGTATTTAAACCATTCTTTAGTTGGTGTTTATATTTTTATCTTTCTTTAAAATTCAAGTACAACATTGCTGCATTGACTCCTATGGGAACTTCAGCCACATTTACAATACAACCTTCATGATCTTCTTTCAACGGGAACTTCAGTCGCATTTACAATAAAATCTCCAAAATCTTTTTCAATTTTGTATAACTACACCTATTTTATCATGGGTTTCCTTCAACCATGCTTGATATCCAGCATGTTTCACTTTTTAATTATGTTGTCTTTTTTTCTTTTTAATTATGGGTTAATTTTTTTTATTTACATTTGATGAATGTGGATTATGTTATTAAATTAGTTTAGACTTTTTCTTCTTATTTTATCAAAGGTTAATGTTCTCTTTAAAATTTATAATCTTTTGATTAAAATTTATATTTATAATTTAATTTTTATTCACAGTTATTAGATTTTATATTTTGCAGACTAACACCATTTGCCCAATGGCACAGGTTACCCTGGGGCCCGGTAGTCGATCCCGTGCTCCTAATTTTGATTCTCACAGTTGACAAACTCAGTGTTGACCAGTGCAAAATTTGTATTCAAGCACAATGAGATATTAGTACGATAGAATTTAGCCAACCCCGTGCGGGAATTGCCGCACTTTTTTTTTTAACTTTAGTTTTTTTTCTTTTTGTTTTTTTTGTTTTGTCCTCTTTTTTATTTTAATGTTTTCCATTTTTTCCTTTTTAATATTTTAACGAGTACTCTAGGGTCTCGAAAAATTTTAGATGTTTAAATATGCGAATTTTGTTTTTCAATTATCGATTTGGTGAAAAAAAGATTTAATTTCATGACAAAATACATAAAATGATATGCTAAACAGTGTGCTTTGGTATACTCGATGGTGAAAAAAATATTTTTTTAACAAAAATATGTAAAGTACGATGTTAACCCGTGTGTGTTGCGGCACTTTAGGATTCAGAAAAAAATTAGCTGTTCAAACACCCGAAGTTTTTTCCTCAATAACTGGTTTGGTCAAAAAAAATAATAGCTTTGTGACAAAATAGGTAAAGTGTGATGCCAACATTGAATTTTGAAGTACTTTAGGGTCTAGAACAAATTTTATATGTTCAGATACGTGATGTTTGTTCCTCAACAACCTGTTTGACGAAAAATAAAAAAAATACGTGACAAAATATGTAAAATGTGATGCCAAACAATTTGTTGAGGTACTTTAGGATTCAATTTTTTTTACATGTTCGGATACACAAAGCTCATTCCTCAAAAACCCGTTTGGTGAAAAATTTTTGTGACAAAATATGTAGTGCGATACTAAATAGTGTTTCTATGTGCTTCTATTTTATTATGTGTTAAGTTTTTATAATTACATTTGATAAATATAGATAACGTTATTAAAGTTTTTTAAACTTTTCCTTCTAATTGTCTATGGATGTTCAATTTCAATGTATTTGTTGTTATTAATATTCTTTACGTTTTTTTTCTTATTATCTGTGGATGTTGAATTTCAATGTCTTTGTTAATGTTTCTTTTTAATTTTATAATATTTTTATTTAATTTATAGTTTTTTAATTTAATTTTTATTTACTGGAATTTCGGCCACGTTTACAATAGATCCCTCATCGCCCTCTTTCAACTTTCTATAGGTGATTCTATTTTATTTGTGGTTTTCATCTAACCCTGCACGATACCCGCGTGTTTCACTTTCTATTTGTGTTGTCTTCTTTATTTTTGTCTTTTCGCATCAAACGGTATTAAAAACATATTTTAACTGGTGTTTAAATTTTTATCGTCTTTCAACGGGATCTTCAACCACATTTATAATACAACCTCCACCATTTTCTTTCAACTTTGTATAATTGCTCCTATTTTATCATGAGTTTTCATACAACCATGCATGATACCCACGTGTTTTAGTTTTTAATTGTGTTGTCTTCTTTTCTTTCTTATTATGGGCTAAGTTTTTATATTTACATTTGATAAATATGGATTATGTTATTAAAAGTTTTAGACATTTTCTTCCCATTATCTATGGATGTTTAATTTCAACGTTTTTTGTCAATATTCTTTTTAAATTTTATAATCTTCTTATTTAATTTATAGCTATAATTTAATTTCAATCCACAATTATTTGACTATATATTTTACAAATCAACATCATTGGTCCACTAGCATAAGCTACCTTGGGACACGGAGTCGACTTAGTGCTCCCGAGTTTGATTCCTGCAGTGGACAGAAAACTGTTGTCTTGAATGATTAATTTATTAAAGAGGTTTTCCCCTTCCGGTTTTACTTTAATTTTGCTAACTAAAAATTAGTCAACCCCGTGCGTAGCACGGGTCAGGCGGCTAGTTTGATTAATTCCTTTAGTCTTAGTGATTTTTGTAATTTATGCTTATATTACGAACTGGAGGTATATATTTTTTTTTTTATAATAGTTCTAGCGTTTTTGTTTTTAACTTCGACACTTTTTTTGGTACAAGTAGAGAAAACAAAACAAAAAGGAAAAAAAAAAAAAAAGAACTATCTAGAAAAGAAAGTCCCACTAGCATTAGCTAGTAGGTAAGCACGAATCCCTGCAGGAGGCTCTTCAATAGAGCAGAACACTTCATTATTCCCAGCGCCAAATTTTGCTAAGAAGTCCGCACAAGCATTGCCTTCCCTAAAAGTATGATTAACCTGCACTCGCCATTCCCTGGACAATAGCTCATTGATATTATGAATGATTGCTGCATAGTGGTGCCATCTATTTACCGGCTCAGAGATTAACTTGAGAACTGACATGGAATCAGAGTAGCACACCAAATCCTTGAAGCCAAAATTCCAAGCCATCTTCAGCCCATGATAAAGCGCTAGCAATTCTGCATGTAGGATGTTGGAATAGCCAATGTTACCTGCAAAACCATGGAACCAAGAACCAGCCCCATTTCGAAACAAACCTCCAAAACCCGAAACACCCGGGTTACTGAGGCTACTACCATCAATGTTTAAGATCATATGATCATATGGTTAGCATAATTCGTGATGAGCAGAATCAAAGTATAGGGAGCAATCAATTCGTTTGCAAGACACAATTTGTTCCTGGCTCGCCATAGCCACCAGCAAGCTGCCAAGAAAAGGAAACTATAATCACCATCAATGCCACTTCGCATCCACACATATATATCATCCTCTTGAAAGAAAGTAGGGTCCGTAATACCCAAAAAAGACCATAGGAGATGCGCAAAATCACAGTCTCTTAGACAATGCAAGATTGTTTCAACTGATTGGGTGCACCTGGGACAGAGGTTTGTATGGAGCATACCACGGTTACACAACAAAAATTTGGTGGGAAGAGACTCATGCAAGGCCATCCAGAGAAAGAATTTCAACTTCTCAAGAGCAGAGATACTCCACAGCCAGGTCCAAGAAATGTTATCATCTGCATTACGCACAAAGTCATGTCGATTCAACCAATAGTAACCATCGTTAGCTGTGTATATACCATCTAAATTGCCTTTCCAGGTTAGCCTATCCTGCACTTGAGGATTCAGGCAAATAAGCAATGCCCTGAGGCGGACACAGACTGTAGAATGAATGTTAGTGTATAACAAATTGAAATTCCAATGCCCATCCTCATAGACATCGTTCACACACAAATCCAGGTCATGGATATCCACGAAAATTACCTGCTCCGCTAGCTTACCCACTTCAGACCATTTGGAGAACCATTTCCCAATCTAAATTCAAATCCCTCCCTTAGAGCATTTTGGGCTTTCATGATGGCGTTCCAAGTAACTGAATCAGGCTTCTTTATAGTATCTAGAAAGGACTCGTCATGAACATATTTATGCTTCAGAATTTGGACCCAAAGAGTGTCACAATTCTGATGGAGATTCCAAACCAACTTACCCAATAATGAAGTATTGGCCTCTCTAGCTTTTCTAATGCCCAAGCCACCCAGCTTCTTAGGCTTAGTTATCTTGTTCCATCCAACAAGATGAACACCAGACGTAGAATTTCCCTTCCAAATAAAATTCCGAGACATCCTATCAATAAAGTCACAGGTTGACTATGGTAACCAAGCCAACTGCATATAATAATTAGGGATAGCGCCCGCACTAGAGTCACCCGCCCGGCCTTATTAAGCAGTTTATGTTGCCAAGAGGCTAAATTTTGACTAATTTTCTCGTCTAGGAACTCGAAATCCTTACGCTGAAGGCGACCATGCGACATAGGAAAATCCAAATATTTCTCAAGAGATAGAGTTCTGCTAATACTTGTGTTGGAGACAATTAAATCCATTTTAATCCTCTTGGTGGAGGCAGAGAAGAACACCTTGGATTTAGTAACATTAACCTTGAGCCCAGAGAGAGTGGCAAATCTAGCCATAATATCAGCAACTACCGTTGCTTGAGAGTTTGAAGCTTTAATAAAAAGGAGAACATCATCAGCAAAGAATAGATGCGAGAGAGGTGGGCCATTACAAGATAACCTGACTGGTTTCCATACATTCTCATTCACCGCTTTAATGATCATCTGAGATAGAAATTCCATACAAATAACAAAGAGATAGGGCGATAGGGGGTCACCTTGTCGTAGGCCTCTAGTAGGTGTGAAATTTGGCAGTCGTCTTCCATTCGAAATAATAGACAGAGAAGAGCTAGAAACACAGTGCATGATCAATTTGGATGTTATAGAGGGAAGCCGCTTCTCTGCAAACAAAACTCTAAAAACTCCCAATTTACATGATCATAAGCCTTCTCAAGATCTATTTTGAAAACCATGTCACCTTTCTTCCTTGTAGATTTTCTCATAGAGTGAATAGCCTCTTGGAGAATAATAGCATTATCAGTTGTACCTCTACCTGGCAAGAAACTACTCTGAAAAGGCCCAACTATATGATCTAGGTGGGGTCTCAGTCTGTTAACCATAATCTTTGTAATAAGCTTGTAAACAGTATTACACAAGCTAATAGGCCTGAATTTCTTAAAATTCTGAGGGCAATCAACCTTAGGAATTAGAGCAATAAGAGTCTCAGAAAGTGAAGAGTCAAAAGTACCTGTCGCAAATGCCTCCGAGATGAGCTAGACAATGTCATCACCAACCACATGCCAATACTGCTTAAAGAAGATACTCTGGAAACCATCCGGGCCAGGAGCCTTGAAGGGGTGCATCTGACTCAGGGCATAAGAAACTTCTTCTTTAGTGACCGGTTTAGTCAGAGAGTGCTTGGCCTCATCATTTAACATCGGGCAGCTAGGGGATCCTCCATAGTAGGAGAAGGCAACAGAGTTAGTGAGCAGAACAACTTCTTAAAGTAGGACAGGGCTTCTTCTCGAAGGATGCTATCATCATTACACCAAATGCCATTAGGAAGGTGGAGACCATGAAGTTTGTTGCTCTTCCTTCTAATGACAGTTTTAGTGTGAAAGAATGTTGTATTGCGAGCTCCCAATTTAATCCAATCATCCCTAGCTTTTTGGTACCAGTGAATTTCCTCCTGAGCCAGAATCTTGTCATATTCTTGTTGAAGTTCTCGTTGAAGGTAAACAAGTCTAGCCGAGTCAATATTCTCCAAGGAGCGTTGGATACCCCTCAATCTTTTCTCAATGCCATGCTTCCTCTTGCTAATGCTGCCGAAAATCTCCTTATTAAATAAAATAGATTCCTGCTGCACATTCTTAAGCGAAGTAACAATTCCCTCAGAGGATTTCCTCTAAGCAGTGTGAACAATATTAAAATAATCCAGATGGTTGATCCAAGCAGCTTCAAACCTGAAGGGCCTTGGCCCGAAGTCCATTAAAGGTAAGCCACATCTAAGAAATAAAGGGTTATGATCAGAATGAAACTTACACAACACTTCAACATACACCTCAGGAAAAGCCATGCACCAAGAGACATCAGCCAAAACTCTGTCAAGCTTGCGAAAGATATTCCTATTACCAATGCACGGCCGATTCCAAGTAAAATTCCCACCAGACATATCCACCTCAACCAAGTTACATTCGTCAATGACATTCAACAAGGCAGCTGCTCTAGAATGATAAAAATTACCTCCTCGTTGCTCGCTCGGATGAATGATGTCGTTATAATCTCCAATCAGCATCCAGGGACCATCGACTGTGCTTCTTATATCAATCAAATGACGCCACAAATCAACTCTATGTGAATACACCTGGCTAGCATAAATACCAGATAAGAACCAGCCCAGAGTTAGCCTGATCGTTATGGTATCCATTTAGAAATCATGAATTGCAGTCACAATGTTACTACCATTCTGTTTTAGAATCCAAATTCCACCTGATTGTCCACGAGCATCAACAAAATGAACACTCGTATAACCAGCTCTATCCCAAAATGACTTAGTCTTGTGGAAACCAATATGTGTTTCCATAATGATTAGAAACGTAGGAGAATGTTTCCTAATCAAATCCATTAAGTGTCTTTTAGCTTTCTTATTAGAAGCCCCCCAGATGTTCTAGGAGAACACAGTAACTCCTTTGAAACCTAACATCAAAAACGTTATAGATGTAGGAGACAAAGAAAGTCTCAAAATCGAACTAGCTTAGGAGGCAGGCTCCCAATCAATGGGAGTTTCTTCAACGACTTCCACCTCTTGGGTGGACCCATCATCCATGGAGCTTTGGTCGGACTTACCATCTTGAGTTTCATTCTGGTCGCAAGGTGGTTACTATACCGAACAATGGCCTCACTGTCCAAATTAATAGTAGGGACGTAGGGGGTGTGAGCAGAATTATTTTTTACACCAACTGCTGTTGGTTGAGCACGAGAAAGGGGCCCAGACGTAGGGGGTCTAGCGTTTGTATGTTTGGGAACGTTATTGTTGAATTCCTTATGTTGAGACTGGGCCCACATGTTCCCTTGTAGATTATCATTGCTTGGGCGTTGCCTTTTATTCCTTGGGATTTTTTTTTACCCCCACATTTTCCCTAAATACGCCCACAAAAAATGAAAATCCTAAAATACCCCTATGAAATTTTACCTAATCGTATTTACCTATATAAGAGAAAAATACGATTTAGAAAAAAATAGAAGCGTATAAACCTAAATACGATGGGAAAATAAAACGCAAATCGTATATATCTCATTAGTAGGTACATACGATTTGTTAATTATACAAATCGTATGTACCTGTTCGTGGGGGTACATACGATT
This sequence comes from Astragalus glycyphyllos, assembly GCA_963573325.1. Classification (NCBI taxonomy): domain Eukaryota; kingdom Viridiplantae; phylum Streptophyta; class Magnoliopsida; order Fabales; family Fabaceae; genus Astragalus; species Astragalus glycyphyllos. Next base: position 40,752,841 of record OY754308.1, read on the forward strand.
TGTTAACTTAACAAATCGTATTAACCCTGTATTAAGGTAAATACGATTTACAAAATAATTAAAAAATAAATAAAAAACTGATAACATATATATATATATATACACAAAAATACGGATAAATAATTACAAAAAACGTGGTACAAAAATAAATACAACAAATGTCAGGCAGTTAGTCAACCATCAGAATCATCCGATAAATCTACCACGATGGGCGCATCAGTGGGTGGGGGCAAGACTAGAGCAAGGGAATGCCATAAGGCGAAGCGGCCTGTATACGGATCCAACCATGTAAGGGCCTCGCGAGATACATTATGCTTCCATAAATGAGCAATCGGAGGCAAAGGATAAGCAGGTGAAAGAGAAACATGCACCCAATGGTTACCCCTCACGTGCAGAATAGATATGATACTACGAGCCTTAGAAGAAGAATAAGCACCTCTCAAAGGTAGATAAGTAAAATTCATCCCCAAAGATACCTGAACTAAGGCCACATTATACCTGGTTGCTATAAAGTACCCCATCTCAGGAAAACTCAACAACTTTTCCGGAGGTTGAACACCGTAGTCTTCAATGGATAATGCTTCTCTAAGCTCTGCTAGTCTGTGCTCCCCAAATATGTCAGTAAGAGTTGGTCTTTGTCTTTTGTTTCTTGAATTAATTCTTGCCTAATTAAAGGCCAACTATCCTCACCAAGACCTTGACCAACAGCAAATGCCCTAAACCCACAATTACCATCGGGCTCAACATCAATAATATTCTGAACATAAGAGTGTAGGTGTTGAGGAACCCACGGTAAATGAAGTTTTGTCTCCCCTTGCTGTGTTAATTTCCTGTATGAACTCTGAGATACCTTCAATTTTGGAGACTGCTTTGAGACATTAGGAGAAAGCCCTTTTGTCGACTTAGATGATTTTTTGGAAGTCCTGGATTCTTGTGTCATCTTCAAATTTTCATCAACATGTTCCCAACCGGAAGGATCACGCTTGACATCAAATAATTTCTTCTTTTTCTTCTTTGGTGCACCTTTAGTTTTAACTTTGAATGGTGGTGGAACCATAGAAGAAGTAGTAGGAAATGCAAGCTCATTTAGTTGCTTCTTGAAGACAAATTTTTCATCCTCTGTCATTCGATTAAATCTTGCCCAAATCATCTCCATTTGGTATGAAATATCACATGCATCAGATTGCTCTTTATCATCAACAGAAAATAGTAAACACGTGTTAAAAAAATTTAATCAACGACTAAAATAGTAAACACATGTTAAAAAAATTTAATCAACGATAAAAATAGTAAACACGTGTTAAAAAAATTTAATCAACGACTAAAATAGTAAACACGTGTTAAAAAAATTTAATCAACGTCAGAATCCCCAAGCTTCCTGCTCCAACATAAATAATTTTCAGATTCAATTAATCGCAGCAGCTCTTGAATGTCCGTTCTAGGATCCCTCCTAGAAGACCGATAGGCGTAACACTGCCTATATATTTGTGGAAGAGAAGTGACGTTCCCTAGAAAATTTTTCTTCAAAGTAATCAGACTGTCCTTCGGGGCAACGTTCAAAGAAGTATGCTCATCAATAATAGCCTTCTGCGGCTTAGTCAAACGCCCAAAAGCTGTGGACCCGACTGGGCTGGTCAATAACTGATGTGTGTGTAGACCACACCTAACCGACACACACCAACCCCATCACGTATGGTACGAACAGCTCTCAACTTGAACAAACACCTTCTTCTCTTCGATCCGATAAATCAAGATTTATTACAAAAATCCCCTTGCTTGTCACAGCCAAAAATGATTTTATTTCGAGTCCCCATTTTACCTCCACCTGAGTCAGATCTGACAATAATAACAACTACCCCGATACGTCTCCCAACTGATTTCGCCCACTCAACAACATCATCCCGTGTAGAAAATATCTACAAAATAAAAATTGTTACGTGGTTAAAAAAAAATAAATGTCTATCAAAATTAATTAAAAAATTAGTACTCAAACATTATACGTGGTCCGTCCTTAATGACTCTGTAGTATCTACAACGACAGGAACCAGCTGCGACTCTGACTGCGGATCGATATCTATTTCGAAAATAGAACAAAAAATAACAAATAGGAAAAAAAAATACAAATCGTATTTACGTGCCCCACACGTAAATACAATTTCCAATCGAATACACCCCCACCACCAGATAAATACGATGGCCAAAAGTGAACTATCGTATTTACGTAGGGGTTACCTAAATACGATTTCCACTCGTATTTAGGTAAATACGCACTGACTAAATTTCCTTTTTTGGGGTATTTTACAATGTCAAATCGTATTTATCTATTTATAGAAAAATACGATTTGACTCTGCGTGGCTTATTTATTGCGTATTAAATGCTAATTGGATTTACCTTTCATAGTGGTAAATCCGATTAGAGATATTATGAGCCCCAACAGAGAATAACTGAAAAGTGAATTTTTGGGAGATTATGGGAGAGGTATTTTGGGGATAACGTAGTTATGTGGGGGTATGGAGGGAGGTGGTGGGGGTATAAAAAAAAACCCTTATTCCTTTGGCCAATATTGGATGCTGATGTAATATTCCCTTGGACTTGGTCTTCATTATGGGGCCCTAAGGGTGCATTCTTAGTCACGTTTCTTGTTTGGTACTCCCTCTGTCTCATATTAAGTGCCGTTTAAGGTAATGCGCGGGTATTAAAAAAATTATTGGATATGCTAAATTTTATGGTAAAAAAATGTGGTAGGACTAAAACACCCTTACACTTTTCTGGGTTGGTGCAAATGCACGATTATTGATATTTTAAAGTAAGGGTATTGTTGGAAAGTAATATAAATGTTGTATTGGGATTCTAAAGTGACAGATAATTTGAGACAAAGAAAAATGGCAAACAGGACACTTAATATGAGACGGAGGGAATATTTACCTGTTGACTTTTGTGCAATTGGTTTTGGTGGGGCCTTGTTGTCAGGAGCCTTTTTCTCTTTCAAAAGCTTTCCGTTTTTATGGGTTTTTTTTTTACCCCCACCAATATCCCTTATACCTCCCACGCCCCTACGAAAAGATCAAAATACCCTTCACAAAATTAAAAAACCCCAACATATCCCCAGCTCAAAAAAAAATAGAAATCGTATATACCTAAATACGAAATTCCCCTAAAAATTTTAAAAAATTAAAATCGTATATACCTAAATTCGAATTCACCTTAAAAATTAAAAAAATCAAATCGTATATACCTATCGCTGAGTTATATACAATTTGTTGAAATACAAATCGTATATACCTAGGTGTGGGGGTACATACGATTTGTATTTTAACAAATCGTATATACCCCCACACCTAGGTATATACGATTTGTATTCTTATTATTATTTTTTGAAAATCATTTAAAAAGTTAAAATTATATTTTTTTAGAAAAATAAATTAGATACGAATAATATGAATATCGGGTGTTTTTTTGGTTCTGTTTAAGGTGTAGTTCGTTAACACGTGACGATGTTATACGTCGAGCGAATAATTTAGGCTAAAAAATCGGTTTTCGAGCAACCTACTCCGATTATAATTAAACCACAGCCATTAAATCCGAAAAAAATCAAGCATCAAGCCTCCCCTAGAAGTTCTTCTATTGGGACAACGGGCTCAAAATCCCAAATTCCATCGTTTACTATTTTTTATTAATTTTTTTAATTTTTTATAGTCTCCGAAAAATCTAAAAAAATTTGCATAGCCTTATTTTGGTTTAATTAGATTTTTAGTGTTGTTTTTATAATTTTTGGATTAGCTTTTGACTCTTTAACGGGTTTTTAGTAGCGCTTTTAACCTTTTTTAAAAAATTAAAACAATTTTTTTTAATTACAAGTCGTATATACATAAGGGGGTGTATATACGACTTTGTAAAATACAAGTCGCATGTACCCCCACACCTACGTATATACGACTTGTATTTCACCAAATCGTATATATGTAGGTGTGGGGGTATATACGACTTGTATTTTACAAAGTCGTATATACACCCCCGTTTATGTATATACGACCTATTTAAAAAAAATTCACATATATACGATTTGAATTTTTCAAAGTCGTATATATGTAAGGTGAGATATATACGATTTTTGGTCAAATGTTTTAGGGGTATTTTCATCCAAAAAAGTTTTGTGGGGGTATATGGGAAAATGGTGGGGGTACAAAAAAAAACCCGTTTTTATTTGTTACGTGAACTTGTTTGTTGCGATTTTTTCTCTTAACTGTTAACCAATCTCCATGCGGATTTTCCTCAACAATAGCAATTTCGGTTGTGCTTTTTTCCACCATGTTAGGCAAGATTTGCGCCCCATAGTTGATTCCAGGATTAGGGTTATGTTGTTGCACTGCTTGTGAAGGACTCTGAACGGGTGCCGCCACGGTTGCCGGTGGAGCCGTCGCTGGTGTTGGCGCTTCAGTTACCGGCGGAACCTTGCACTCACGGGTAAGATGACCATAACATCCACATTTCGACACTTGCATAATGTATAGTCTAAACAATTTATCATAATTTATGTCAAATGCCTTGTTTTTGTTACAATCAAATTTGGGATATACTTCTTTACATATTATAGTAATTTACTATATAATTTTTATACAATTTTACATCACATTGCATATAGATTTTAGATTATATATATTAATTAGAAGTAATTGAAAATGAATAACTATTTATTTTAAAATGGCAAAATTGCACTTTTGGCCCTTTATGTTTGGGGTTTGTGTCAATTTGGCCATTTATGTTTTTTTTCCTCGTTTTAGCCCCTCATGTTTTTTGTGTGTGTCATTTTGGTCCCTGCCGTTAGTTTTTTCTAACAGACGCCACGCTGGCAGTTAACTGCTGACGTGGCGTCTTAAATGTCAGGGCTGACTTTGACCTGACTTGGTGATGTGGCAGATAAGGGACCAAATTGAAACTTAAAAAGAACATAGGGGGCCAAATTGAAATTGAAACTGAAAAATAAAATTAACAAAAACAAAAAACACCTTCATCTTCTTCCTCCAAACACCACCTCCATCTTCATCACCTCCGGTGAACCACCACCACCACCACCAAAAATCAATAACTCTTCCACTCTTAATCTCTAACCTCTCTCCCTCAAACCCAAAAGGTGGTGGTGGTGGTTTGTACTAACACAAACGCACGGATTAGAGGTTAAGGGTGAGAGGTGGTGGTGGAAGATGAGAGGTTAACTAGGGGTGGTGGATTAGAGGTTAGGGATTAAGTTTGAGAAATTGGGGGTTTTGAGTTTGAGGGAGAGAGGTTAGGGATTAAGAGTGGAAGAGTTATTGATTTTTGGTGGTGGTGGTGGTGGTTCGCCGGAGGTGGTGGTGGCTCGCCGGAGGTGATGAAGATGGAGGTGGTGTTTAGAGGAAGAAGATGAAAGTGTTTTTTGTTTTTGTTAATTTTATTTTTCAGTTTCAAGTTGGCCCCCTATGTTCTTTTTAAGTTTCAATTTGGTCCCTTATCTGCCACATCACCAAGTCAGGTTAAAGTCAGCCCAGACATTTAAGACGCCACGTCAGCAGTTAACTGCCAGCGTGGCGTCCGTTAGAAAAAACTAACGGCAGGGACCAAAATGAAACATGAGGGGCTAAAACGAGGAAAAAAAACATAAAGGACCAAATTGACACAAACCCCAAACATAAAGGGCCAAAAGTGCAATTTTGCCATTTTAAAATCTATGTTAATAATCAATTAATTCAAATTTGACAATATCAGGTCATTTTTTAAACTCATATTATTTTAGTATAAATTTTAATTCATATCCGGTCGTGCTGGACAATTAGTGGCCCTTCGATCCAACTAGCGACCTACTAACCCGATACCCTGACCGGGTCGGGTTTAATAACATTGGTCATAAGTTTATGAAATAATTTTTCGCATGAATTCAAGAAAATTAAATGTCCAAAACTACAATATTTCTACACTACCACTAAAAGTATTTAGTTAAAAAAGTGTTTACGTTTGGTGGGGCCTAGTTGTTAGGAGCCTTTTTCTCTTTCAAAATCTTTCCGTTTTTATTTGTTACGTGAACTTGTTTGTTGCCATTTTTTCTGTTGACTGTTAACCAATCTCTTTGCGGATTTTCCTCAACAATAGCAATTTCAGTTGTGCTTTTTTCCACCATGTTAGGCAAGATTTGTGCCCCATCGTTGATTCCAGGATTAGGGTTATGTTGTTGCACTGCTTGTGAAGGACTCTGAATAGGTGCCGCCTCGGTTGCCGGTGGAGCCGTCGCCAGTGTTGGCGCTTCAGTTACCGGCGCAACCTTCCACTCACGGGTAAGATGACCATAACATCCACATTTCGACACTTGCATAATGTATAGTCTAAACATTTTATCATAATTTATGTCAAATGCCTTGTTTTTGTTACAATCAAATTTGGGATATACTTCTTTACATATTATAGTAATTTACTATATATTTTTATACAATTTTACATCACATTGCATATAGATTTTAGATTATATATATTAATTAGAAGTAATTAACTATTTATTTTAAAATCTATATTAATAATCAATTAATTCAAATTTGACAATATCAGGTCATTTTTTAAATTCTCATATTATTTTAGTATTAATTTTAATTCATATCAGGTCATGCTGGTCAATTAGTGGCCCTTCAATCCAACTAGCGATCTACTAACTCGATACCCTGACCGGGTCGGGTTTATCAACATTGGTCATAAGTTTATTAAATAATTTTTCGCATGAATTCAAGAAAATTAAATGCCCAAAACTACCACTTTTCTACACTACCACTAAAAGTATTTAGTTAAAAAAAGTGTTTACTTAGTTTTGTTTTCAAAAATAGTAAAATAAAAAGTTAAACATATCATACTTTTTAATTTCAATTGATTTGTTATACACAAATTAAAGTACAATAATTAAATGTGAGGTAGTTAAGTATTAAATTACCCTCTTTATAGTTGTCTTGGGAGAATTAAAATGAAAATAAAAGAGTCAATATTTGTATTAAGTTTCTAAAAGACTCAATAAATATAAATGATATATTTTGAAAAGTTTGATGAATTGTACGTTGAACTTTTAAAAGTATTACTATTGTTTTGTGAAAATAATAAAATGCCAAAACAACTTCATAATATTATCTAATTCATAATATTATCTTAAAGTTTATAGGAAAGGGAATTAATATGGAGGGAGTGGTGATTTAGGGCTCTATTTTGCAAAAACAATTGAATAACGGATTAGCTAGCTTATAGCAGGATGACCTGATAGCTAATAAGCTAGAAGATTGACCTATTATCTCTCTCAACCATACTCAGTGACCTTACACATCCATATGGGAATCTATTCTGAGTATGTTTTTGTCTAGGAAGGAAAATACATATACATATCATGTACTCACCCTAGCTAAGTTAGTTCCCAAACATAACAGATGCATAGTCTTATTTGTTAACCTTGCTAACAAGGCATGTGTTTCGAGATTGTTAGCGAAGATGCCTAAGTAGGTCTTAGGGGTTAGATACCTTCCAAGCAATATGCATTGGTTGCTGTATTGTGAAGGAATAGGGCTAAAGTATTTTCCTTAGAGGTTTAAGTTGCTAGACTTGGAAAAAACTAATGTTACAATTTATAAAGCGTCGTGGAAGAAAACTATTAAGTTGTAGCCTGTGATGGCCTGTATGCTATTTGTGAAACAGTGGAAAATCTCATTGGATGTGAGCAGTGGATGTAGCCATTGTTGGGTGAACCACTAAAAATCTCTCTATGTGATTTACTGCCTCAGCCTACTCATCACAGTTCATGCTCAATCATAAATCATTCTTCCAATATGTTGTAACTTGTAAGCATTGTCTTACAAACTCAATGATTAACGATCATGAGCTATCTTCTAAACATCTAAACCTTCTCTTAAACCATAACCCTTCTCTCAATACACCGCACTTACATCAGCTATGTGAGGACATCTGAAATACATATATAGAAATACAACCTCAAATAGTATTCTCACATATCTTATCCTGTGTTAGAAGACCATGTCTAAACCACTCCTATGTTTATATCTTCTTAACACTGTCTGAGTACGTAGAAGACATTCAAACACTCTCAAACATACTCAAACTATCTTCTCAGTACTCTGACCTATATATATATATATATATGTGTGTGTGTGTGTGTGTGTGTGTATACCTTTAACCAATATGCATTCTCCTGAATGTTTGATTCGGAAGATGCGTGCATCTTCTGACCATGCTTCCAAGCTGCCTTATTCAGCAGACCAGCTTGACACTTAAGTATATATATACACGCACTCTCGTAGTCCATGGTTTCCAAAGAAATTTGTATACCCGTACGTGTGGGTTAAGATTTGAAAATACTTTTACAAAATTAAAATTGTAAGGGAAGTGTATATGTATTAGGGGTGTTTAAAACCGAACCAACCCAATAGAAAATCGCAAACCGAACCAATCCAAACCGAAAACCGCAAAAAGCCGCAAAATCTATTTGGTTTTTTTCAACCCGACTGCGCAGTTTGGTTTGACACGCAGTTTTTATAAACAATCCATATTGTTATGATGTATTTAAAAATAACAATAAAACATTTAATTCAAATTCTTCTAAACATGGTCGTAGCTATCTTAAAAGAATTAAAAGAGAGTAATTTATATACTACATATATTTGAGCAGATTTTTTCTTAAAGATTTATGCATGTTAGCCGATTTTTATGTTAGTTAATTTTAACTCTGTTTTAAATTATGTTTTGTCTCGGAAAAACCGAACCAACCGAATCAATCCAAACCGCATTGGTTTGGTTTGGCTTTTTTTTAGGAAGCCAACCGAACCAAACAAAATTGCATGTAGTTTTACCAGGGTTTCAAATTGCGGTTGCGGCAGTTGCGGCCATTTGCGGTCGTTGCGATGTGTATTGCGGTCGATGCGGCGTGAAATAATTTTATATTCGCACAAAATTTAAAAAAATACTATAATATATGTAATTCTTTATATATCTTTTATTTATATTTTTTTATAAACTTTTGTTCATTGTTTGGACATTAGATCATTAATTGTAGTGAAACGAACATGATCCAAAACAAGCACTGCATCATGCTTATCATGCTTATGAGTATTTTTTTGGTCTAGACCAGAGTATCCACTGCCGAACGCAGTGACTAATCCCCTCGCTGGATTGGAAGTACCTCAAAGGGTGGGACAATTGGCCCAGAAATTTAAAGCTGCTCCGTACCCAAGGCGATGATCGAACCCTCGACACTTGGTTAAGGAAGGATGAGCCCCAACCGCTCAACCACAACCCTTGGGTTCATCATGCTTATGAGTATAATAACATTATTATAAATAACAATATTTAATATCCAATCTAAAAAGTGATGAACCTAATTTATCTAAACTTTATCCTCTCTCTCGAGTCTCATCAAGCCTTTCACCACATGGTCCCTGATTGGCGATTGCCGTCAAAAAAATGTTTTTACTTCTCAAGTTAAATGTACATGCTTCTCAAGTGTACTCTCTTCCCTATATTATATAAGAATTTTCAGAACGCAGAACTCATGCAATGCAACTCACCTTATCCTCTCTCTCTCATGGAGTTTCACAAGCCAGCACACGTGGTTCTAGTTTCAAGCCCAGGCCTAGGTCATCTCATCCCCACAATCGAACTCACAAAACGCTTAGTCCTCAACCACAACTTCAAAGCCACAATCCTCGCCGTCACTTCCCAAACCTCAGAAGCCGAAACTCAAATCATAAAATCATCAACCAAACATAACTCCCTCTTCAACATCATCCAAATCCCATCACCACCAAGCATCTCCTCCACCGCCGGTGTCACCTCCCGCCTCTGCACAACCATGCGCGACGCCATACCTTCCATTAAATCCACCCTCTCCGAATTCCCTCTCCGCCCTTCCGCCTTCGTCGTTGACATCTTTAGCACGGAAGCTCTTCCCTTAGCTCAAGAACTCAACATTCCGAAATTCGTCTACGTTGCTTCACACGCTTGGATCCTTTCCCTTCTAATTTACTCCCCAGTGTTAGACCAGCAAATTCAAGGACAATATGTTGACCAAAAAGAACCGTTGAAAATCCCTGGTTGTTCTCCGGTTCAACCAAACAACGTCGTTGATCCCATGCTAAACCGAAACGACTTGCAGTATAAAGACTATCTAACAATAGCAAACGGCATCCCTAAATGCGACGCCGTTTTGGTTAACACGTGGGATGAACTTCAACGTAAAGACCTTGAAGCACTTCGGTGTGGAGATTTATCGAGTATTTTGAAAGTTCCCGTATTTGCAATTGGACCCCTCGTGAGGCAACCCGAGTCAGAAACGAGTCAAGCTACCGACTCAGTGCTTAAGTGGCTCGATAAACAGCCGAGGGAATCAGTGGTATATGTGTCGTTCGGGAGTGGTGGAACGGTGTCGTATGAGCAAATGAAGGAAATAGCTTACGGCTTGGAGTTAAGTGGAAAGAGATTTGTTTGGGTGGTTCGCAGGCCCACGGTAGGAGGTGCAGACGCGGCGTTTTTCACAACTGGGTGTAGAAGTAGAAGTATTAGTATTGACGGTTTCGATGATGAGATCGGGAAGTATTTACCAGAAGGGTTTCTAGAGAGGACAGAGAAAATGGGCCTGGTGGTCCCACATTGGGCCCCACAAGTAACCATTTTAGGGCATGGTTCTATTGGTGGGTTCATTACACACTGTGGATGGGGTTCGGTAGTTGAGAGTATTACTAGTGGTGTGCCTATGGTTGCTTGGCCGTTATACGCGGAGCAAAGGATGAATGCAGCGATGTTGGTGGAGGAGTTTGGGGTGGCGGTGAGGCCTGCGGTGTTGCCGACGAAGAAGTTGGTGGGGAGAGAAGAGATTGCAAGGTTGGTGAGGGAGGTTGTTGATGAATATCACGTGAGGGAGAGAGTGAAGGAGATTAAGCTTAGTGGGGAGAGAGCTTTGTCAGAAGGTGGGTCGTCCTACATTGCGTTGTCTCAAGTGGCGAAAATAATTCACAACAAAGGTTTTGTTGGGGTCTGAAAAAATGGATATTGGTAAAGAGACATGTGTGACGGAGAAAATACGTTGGGAAAAAAAGTATGGATATGTTTAAAACTAGAAATGTTTTAGGTTTGGCGTTTGGTGAAAAGATCACCAATGGACAAAGAAAGTCGAATCAATAGTGGCTCGTGGAGCTGTCAAAATGAAAATAGTGGTCCCTTGGAGCCTAAATAAGCCATCAATATTTTTGTAATATTTACAATTTGGTGAATATGATATTTGAATAACATTCTCAAATTCAATTTTACTTACAGATATTTAAGGAAAAATTTGTAAGTTTTTATTTGTCGTTTTGGTTTTAAGTTATTTTGATTATTCACTTTTCAATTATACCATTAATAAGTTAAGAGAGAAGTAAGTGAAACAATATCTTAATTAAATTACGTGTGAAAGAGGGCAGATGAATCTTCCGAGCAGTCGTAAGATATATTCTTTTTTGTTCAAGAGGTTGGCACAATGACCACATATAGAGAAAATGGAAATTGGGAGTGTCGCATACCGGGTTCAAACCACCCGAGAGCAGAAGAAAAATATCTCTAGCTCCAACCACATGAGCTATACCACTGAGACACCGTCGTAAGATATTTTGAATATTCAAACAATGGTTAGATTAGTGTACAAACTAATTACACTAGACAGGAGACAAAATTTGTGACATCATTATGCTTGTTGTCACAAATTGAAAGAAAATGTCTTTAAAGCTGTCAATCCTATATGTGTGAACAACCTAATCTTTCTGGAATTCACCAAAAAAACATAATCTTTCTAGAGCACGAGTTTCCGTCTTACAACACTCCATTTTTTCCCCGGCCCACTCTTCTTCATGTTTTCGAGTTGCAACAAAGGTCGCGTTTTGTGTACCCCACCAATAGACACCATAACCCCATTATTTTTTTTATTCCTACTTTACTGTTATGAAAATTGTTAAACAGATTTGTATAAATAAAAGATAAATGCGTTTATAAAAAAATTCAAAACGGATTTATCGTTTATTTAGATAAATCTGTTTGACCAAAAAATATACTACGGATTAATGTGTTTAGTAGACGCGGTGGCAATTTTGCAATTAAGTCGAAGTTTTCAAACGGTAAGCATCTTGGCTCTCTCTTCCTCTCCCTTTGTTTTCGTTTTCTCCGCTTGAAACCCTAAGTTCGTTTTTGTGTTCTCCGCTGGAACCCTAAGTTTGTTTCGTTTTCAAAGGGTTAATTTTGATTTTGTCAAGTTTGTTTTGTTAGGTTACACACAAAATGTGCAATTGCTTGAAGACTTGAGTTTTAGAACAGCCACAACCAAGATTAAGGCAACTCCCGGCGGTACACTCTCAATTTCACCATCTCGTTTTATATTTCTATTGTTTTGAATAAATGACTAAGTGTTTGTTAATTTTTCTCTCTTCTCCATTAGGTGGGTATTATTAGCTGAATAAAGGCTAGGGGTAATTGGTTATTTTTCTCTTTTCTATATACCGTTATGGTTGTTTAATTGAATAAATCTCTGTCAATGTCATCTAGATGAACGAAGGAGATCAACTAGATTAACAAACACTCTGGAAAAAGAAATAAATGACTAAGTGTGTGAAATGAAATGCCACTAACTGAACATTTTGAATTAGTTTGTGGTATGCAAAAAAGTGATAGAGAATTTGGGTTATGTTGAAACTTCTAATTACTTTGTGTATGAGGGGTTGAAAAAGTTTCCATTTTTTGTATTAGTGTTCACAGAGGTGTGTGCAAGTTTGCATTAGATTCATAGATACATGTACTCTTTCTTCTTCTGTACATAGTAATAGCTTGATTACTTAGTCTTCTTCATGCAGAACTTGATACATTACATGCTTTACACTGGAACTATCTTAGTTCTATCATAGTTTTGGTTTCCTCAATTTTGTAGTCAAATGGAATTTTACCTGGTAGTTTTATGTTTAGTTTTCAATATGTGATGCATACTATATCTCAATCACTTCCATGCTAACACTTCACTAGTTGGACTAAGTGTCATATTATTAAATATTATTAAAGATATCATGACTTTTCTGTGGGAGTAGTTGACTAGTTGTCAATTCACCATTTATGTGTTTTTAGCTGTGTTTTGATCATAGTTGCTTGTGATGTATATTTATGCATGATCGGTTTTAATGCCATTAGTTTGATTTTCTTTTAACAATACTTGTTTTGATTTATGAAGCTTTCGTTTTCGTCTCCGAAGTAAGCATCTCTGAAACTGTGAAGCTTTCATTTTCGTCTCCAAAGTAAGCATCTCCGAAAGAAAATGTCTTTAAAGCTGTCAATCCTATATGTGTGAACAACTTAATCTTTCTGGAATTCACCAAAAAAACTTAATCTTTCTAGAGCACGAGTTTCCATCTTACAACAATCCATTTTTTCCCCAGCCCACTCTTCTTCATCTTTTCGAGTTGCAACAAAGGTCGCGTTTTGTGTACCCCACCATTAGACACGATACCCCCATTATTTTTTTATTCCTACTTTACCATTATGAAAATTGTTAAACAGATTTATATAAATAAAAGATAAATGCGTTTATAAAAAAAATTCAAAACGGATTTATCGTTTATTTAGATAAATCTGTTTAACCAAAAAAGTACTACGGATTTATGTGTTTAGTAGATAAATCCATAGTTGAAAAATGCACTACAGATTTATCTACTAAAAACATAAATCTGTAGTTTAAAAAATGCACTATGGTTTTATGTTTTTAGTAGATAAATCTGTAGTTCAAAAATGCACTGCGGATTTATCTACTAAAAACATAAATCCGTAGTTTAAAATATTTTTGGAAATTTAGGCATACATATTTATCACCAACTTTTTTAAATCCGTTTTGACCAAACTTAGGCATACTCTGCTTGTCTTTAACTTTTTCTATATTCCACTTTGCTTGACGGATTTATATTGGCACCTCAGAGTATTAAATATAGTTAGTAGGTTAAGTAGTTAGAGAAGTTTGTTAGTAGTTATAATTGAGTTGCTAGTAGTTAGAGAGTGTCTATAAATAAGTTTGATGTAATCACTTAATCTACAACTTTTATCATTTGTATCAATTTTACTTTGATGAATATTAGAGTCTCTTAAACTTTCTCTCTTATCTTCCATGGATGCCATATTTTTCAATATAGTATCAGAGCAATCATGGTATCCCTCCATGAACATTCCTTCCACTTTAATTACTTCCATTTTTTCTCAGTCTCTTTCTAGTTTTCTTTACGTTCTTCATCTCTTTGTTTTTGTGATCTCCATTTTTGCTTTCGATTCTGACTCTCCATTCTTTCTTCTTCTTTGTTCTTGATTTAGAATCGTTCATCTTAATCTTGGTTTGATTTCACATTGAATCGCTTCAAGATTACGCTAGGATTTCGTTTTTGAGTCGCCCCTATTTGTTTTTTTGATTCTTGAATCGATCTTGACTCTATTCTTGATCTTCCTTTCGCTTCATTGAGAGTTTCTGTTTCTGCAATTTGCCTTCTGTAATTCGATTCTTGAAGTTTCAAATTTCTTTCAACTCGATTTGCAATTCGTTCAGAAGATTTTTCATAGATGTCCGCTTGGAGGAGAGGCAGCCTTCTTGGATAGGAGATCTAGTCTATGATCACCTATTAACTCACTAGAATACTCAAAAATTCTTGAGTATGAGCAGAATAAGAAGAATAGTGCATCAGAGAAAGGAGAGAGCTTGCGCACTGGAGGTTCTATCTCTGTGGTGCAACTCGCAGAAAAATTGCTATTTACTTAAGCTTATCTTTTTATAATTTTATTATAATGAATTATTATTTAGCATTTACAAACTTGTTATTATTATAGTCCAAGAGGTGGGGGATTTATAAGAGTCGGTTGTGGTATGACACCGTTGAAGGGATTTATAAGAGTCGTTTGTACAAGACAAGAGACATGTGTGGCAATTTAGGCAAAGCTGGAGGCATCTTTGACTTCAGAACTTCGATGAGCACGAGCCTTTCCCTGAGCAGGTCAGTCCACACATTGATAGCAGAGGTAGCTGCTTACGGACTTTCCCCTTAAATCGGTCGCTTAATCAGTCGCTACATGTTAGTGACCTGTGATTTAGCGACTTCTCTAAATCAGTTGCTATCTAATTTAGAGACTGATTTGGGGACGAATTTTGAATTTTAGTTGCTAAATTGATTGCTAAATCAACCCCTATTCAAAGATTTTTTAATTAGTAGTATGATGACTGTCATATATTCAAGGATACTAATTAAAGAATTAAATATTACTTATATTGTAGTCTCTCATGTTCGATTTTGGCTCCAAAAATCTAAAAACTGCATTTTTGGTCTCCAATGTCGTGTGCTACTGAGTACTTTTTGTATTATTTTGTTTTAGCTTAGATGAAAATAGTAAATAAACACCACAGTCACACTCGTGTTTGAATTATCCAGGAGCCAACGTCTACATAACGCTAGGGGTGTTCGCGGTTTGGTTTGGTTCGGTTTTGACCAAAAAAGCGCACCGAACCGCGAGGTAAAAAAAGATGCGGTTTGGTTTGGTTCGGTTGGCTTAAAAAAAAAACCAAAACAAACCAAAGCGGTTTTGGATTGGTTCGGTTTTGTTCGGTTTTTGACGAGACAAAACACAATTTATAAAAGACCGAATTGTGCCAATAATTAAAATTTATAGTTGATAATTCTGCCAAAAGACATATGAACCAATAATTCTGCCAAACAACTTCAAAATAATTTATAACATAATTTATAACATAATGGCGCATAAAGTCTGCCACAGCATCAACAAAATGAAAACATCCTTTGAGGCAATTCAAACAACATAATTCAAATAACAAATACATTAAAGTAAACACCCTTTGAGGCAATTCAAGTATCAAAACAAAAACATCCTCAAAATGAATCCTTCACATTTCATCACCATCAGCTTTGTCTTATTTCTTTTCCTTCTCACAACATCAACTTCTCCACTCCTACAAAGCAATGCAATAAATAAAATCAGTAACTGAAATCAACAAATGATAAAGCAATTCAACCCGATTCAAGTACATACCATTTCATTTGATACATCTAATCATCATCTAATTCAATATCAGAAAGTCCTTCATTCAGTTGTGGGATCGGAGCAAGTTCTACGAATGTATCAAATATATTAACAAACGTTAGACAAAAGAAATAATTGTAATTTCAAAAAAATAGAATTTACAAACCATATGTACCTTCTTCCAGCTATTCCAAGTCTTCCAAGAGCTCTTCAATATCCACCGACAAAGGGGAGGATCTTAGCCAATTTTGTGCACAAATCAAAGCTTCAACAGTTTGTGGTGTAAGAGAGCTCCTATAAGAACTAAGAACTCTACCTCCAATAGAGAAAGTGGACTCCGAAGTATCATAAGCACATACAGAAATGGAAGCAAAATGAAATCAGTAAAATCAAGGATAAATTCAAACCTTTGCGTTGAGTCATGATGAGAGCGTGAGATGAGTGAGAGGCGAGCAGTCACGGAGGTGATGAGAGATGAGTGAGAGGCAAGAGATGAGTGAGAGGCGTGTGATGAGTGCGACTGTGTGAGGCTTGCGTTCTGAGATGAGAGATGAGAACTGAGAGAGATGACTCAGATGAGTGTGGCGTTGCTGGCTGTGAGAGATGAGAGCGTGAGATGAGTGAGATAACTTAGGGTTGCTATTTTTGGATTGGGTTTTGTTTTGTTGGGTTGGGCTGTGTTTGACTGTTTGGTAGGTATAATTATAACAAAAAAAATAGCACATAAAATTTTAGCGGTTTGGTTTGGTATGGTTCGGTTCCTGTGATGAGAACCGAGAACCGAATTGAACCGCTCGATTCAGCAGGAAAAAAAAACCAAACTAAACAAGAAGCGGTTTTTTGTGGTTTTCGATTTAGTTTGGTTCGGTTTGCGGTGTGTCTATTGGTTTGGTTCGGTTTTGAACACCCCTACATAACGCTGAAATTACTAATGCAACTAACGGTAGGGAAGTTTTTGTATTGTTTAGTTATCGTGATATGGTTTTTCTGAATTCAATCCCCATAATATCTTTTTTTTTGTTTTGGTCTCCATCGTACACGGACTAATGGGGTATAGATTAATTATTATATTTTTTTGAATAGATGACGCTCCACTTGTCCCCTTGGGGTGAGGTAAATGTATCTTCGTAAGTGCTCAAAGAGCCCGAAGGTCTTCTCTGCCTTGGACTGGGGTGTCATCCCCTCTATTGCTCAAATGTAATTACCTCTATAGATTAATTATTATAGATACTAAAATAAAGAAACTTTTTATTATATTTATATGGACTAAAATAAGCTAACAAGAATTCTTTTTTTGTAAAAAAAAGAAAAAAAAATTATACGCAATGTTAAGCTAACAAGAACTAATTGCAGCACATTTCTTAATTTATATCTTAAAAAAAGTGTGCTGCAATTTATATCTTAATTTATACCTTCGGGCTCTTTGAAATGTGCTGCAATTTTTTATAGGCAATGTTAAGCTAATAAATTATATCTTAAGCTAACAAGAACTAATAAGTATATCTTATATTTTTAATCATTTAAGTCATATTTATTTCTTAATCCCCAACTTATTTTATGCTTTGTTTCCTACAATTTAAAAAGTATATCTTATTTGTTCCCTTTAATTTGAGTATAAAACTGTCATTTTTAATTTCTTCGAACCCTAATTGGCTGAACTAAAATTGATTGAAAACCCTAATGTAAAGTGTAATTTGAACCTATTCTGTGACCATTAGTATTAATTTGAATCTATTATGTGATTATAATTATTTATTGTTCTGTGATTGAATTTGTGGTAATGTAATTATAATTTGAACATGTTTTGTGACCGTTAGTATTGTTTTGAACCTTTCTTTGACTATTAGTATTGATATGAAGACTCTGACTTAGAGTACTAAGAAATTCCTTAGTAATTTTTACTAAATGGGTATCTATAAACATACAAAGTAAAATGCCTCTATAGGCTCATAATCCTAGGTGTCAATCATAGGTGAATTTCATCAAAAACTATTTAATGCAAATCATAATTGACATCCTAATTGGCATCTATAAAAATACTAAAAAACATATGAATAGAATTTAAATACAATTTTTAAAAAACAAAACGTAACCTATGATTTTTAGATTTTAAGTTGTAATAGCAATCATTCTAGACAATTTAAAAATAATAAGTTCATTGTATGGCAGTTACGAAACAATAGCATTAATAATTCTAAACAATTTAAAATCAATATTGGGTTTTACTCTAATTTCGGTTTCATTGTTCTAATTAAATTCAAATTCAAATTTAAAATTTAAAATTCAATATCAATTTTGACACCTCATAATTTACATTTCTCTTTATAACTCTCATCAACTTCTAAAGAAAATAAAAAAACTTCTAAAATAAAAAAAATATCATTTCTCCATCTTAAATTTGCGTCTTCCACAATTCTTTTCTCACCGCTGAGTATTAAAAATGAGCTTTTCTCACTTCTCATCTCTTTCCCTGCATTGTATTGCTTGAACATTTTATGGAGAAAACAGAAAAAGAGGTAGAAGTTCATAAAATTAACTAGCTCCATTGATTTGGAAGCAAAAGATTTGAGGAATTGGAAAATACGAATTTCACTCAATCAATGAAACCAATGTAACAGTACATTATTTATAGTGGAAAACTCAGAAAGATCTAGAATAGAATCTAAGCAAATCTAGGGTAAATCTATTCCACTAACAGAATTGATCAAGAGCAAGATTGAATCAAGGAAAAAATGAGAAAAATGGTGAGGTGCTGTGAGGTGCATTGTGCATTGTCACGATGGAGAGCAAGCTGGAGCACTTTGTCTGTTAGCTAATTTTGTGTCATCTTCCAACTTTGTCCTTGTTGTTTTGTCACTATTACCAACTTGATCATTTTGTGCTGTGTCATTCATTTTATTCTTCAATAGTCCCCCACAAGCTTGACCATGATATATGTTAATCATGCCAAGCTTGGATAGAAAAGGAGTGAAAGTAGCTGGTGAGAGAGCTTTAGTGAAGAAGTCTGCAACTTGCCCCTTTGAAGACACTGGCAGCAACTTCATCATACCTTGTTGCAACTTCTCTCTAACAAAGTGGCAATCTATTTCAAGATGCTTGGTCCTCTCATGGAAAACAGGATTGGCAGCAATGTGTAATGCACTCTGATTGTCACAATAAAGAACTGGTGCCCGATCAGTTTTGATTTGTAAGTCACTCAGCAGGAATAACAACCACTGCAATTCACAAGTTGCAGTGGACAAGGCTCTGTATTCTGCTTCAGAGGAAGACCTTGAGACAGTCTGTTGCTTCTTAGTTT
This sequence comes from Astragalus glycyphyllos, assembly GCA_963573325.1. Lineage (NCBI taxonomy): Eukaryota > Viridiplantae > Streptophyta > Magnoliopsida > Fabales > Fabaceae > Astragalus > Astragalus glycyphyllos. The sequence continues at coordinate 40,772,223 of OY754308.1, forward strand.
TCCAAGAAACCAATGAAGACCCAATGAAGAAACAATATCCTGTTACAGACTTTCTTGTATCTAGGCAATTTGCCCAGTCAGCATCGGAGAAACCAGATAATTGCATAGTTGAGTCTCTAGGAAATAATAAGCCTCTGCCAAGATTGGCTTTGAGATATTTGAGAATTCTGCATACTGCATTGTAGTGATTAATGGTTGGAGAATTAACATACTGACTTAATTGTTGAGTAGCAAATGTAATATCTGGTCTAGTGTTGGTGAGATATAATAACTTTCCAATCAACCTTCTGTAGCAATTTGTATCTTTATAAGCCTCTCCATCATCCTGATGAACCTTCACATTTGAGTCCATAGGAGTAGACACTGGTTTGGCACCCAAATGACCTGTTTCATTGAGTAAATCCAGACAATATTTTCTCTGTGAAATAGTTATACCAGTAGATGATTGACAAACCTCCAATCCTAAGAAATACTTCAATGCTCCCAAGTCTTTAATTTTGAAAGCATTATCAAGAATTTGTTTGATTCTAGAGAACTCAGTGAGATTATTGCCAGCAAGAATGACATCATCAACATATACAAGTAAAGCAGTAAAATTGTCTTCAGTGTTGAGAGTAAAAAGAGAGTGATCAGCTGTTGATTTCTTGTATCCTTGCAGAATTAACAAATTAGTGAGCTTCTCATACCACTTTCTGTTGGTCTGCTTTAGACCATACAGAGATTTTTTCAGCTTGCAAACTTGGTTGTTTCTTTCACAATGAACCCCCTTAGGTACCTCCATATAAACATCTTCATCTAGATCTCCATGTAAGAAAGCATTATTGACATCCAATTGATGCAAATGCCATTTCTTCATGGATGCTACAGCAAGTAAAGTTCTCACAGTTGTGAGTTTAGCCACTGGGCTAAATGTATCAAAAAAATCAAGACCTTCTATTTGATTGTATCCCTTAGCCACCAACCTAGCTTTATACCTTTCTATAGAACCATCTGCTCTATGTTTGATTTTATACACCCATTTGCTCCCAATTGGTTTCACATTGGGAGGTAAATCAATCAAATCCCAAGTACCATTACAATGAAGTGCCTCAAGTTCCTTATTCATTGCCTCCACCCAACAAGATTCTTTACAAGCAGTTTCATAACAATCTGGTTCTACATCTTTACTTAATGTAGCAGAGAATTCTTGTTGTGTGTGAGATAAATTACAAAGTGAATGGAATTCAGAGATGGGATAAAGTATACCTGAGGAAGAAGGCTTGGATGATGATTTTGAGAGGCCACATATGTACTCAGATAGATACCCTGGTTGATGTTTCTCTCTGCTGGACCTTCTTAGCTCAGTGCTTGGTTGAATGACAGTGTCTTCAATATCATTTTGGACATTCTCAGAATCAACAATTTTTTCACTATCATCAGAACAATTTTCAGTGATATAGTGCCATTGTGAGATGGGTTGAGTGCTCTTATAAGGTAAGACATCTTCATGAAATATAGTGTTTCTAGATACAAAAACTTCTCTGTTATCTAGATCTAGCAAGACAGCTCCTTTTACACCAACTTTGTATCCTAAGAAAATACATTTTCTACCTCTTGGTTCCAACTTTGTCCTATGTGATTGAAGAGTAGAGACATAGCATAAACAACAAAAAACTTTCAAGTTGTCTAAGTCAGGGAGTTTGTCATTAAGAAGCTGATATGGTGATTTGTTTTTTAGAAGAGGACTAGGAACACGATTAATAATGTAAGTAGCTTGAAGAACAGCATATGACCAAAATTGTTTAGGTAATTTTGACTGGAAAAGAAGTGCTCTACCTACATTAAAAATGTGTTGGTGTTTTCTCTCAACCCTCCCATTTTGTTGTGGTGTTTCAACACAACTAGTTTGGTGAATTATCCCTTTTGAGGCATAGAATTCAGGCATTAGAAACTCAGGGCCATTGTCACTCCTAATAGTTTTAACTTTTGTTTCATACTGTGTTTCTATCATATTAACAAGAGTTTTCACAGAGTTGCTAGCCTCTGACTTGGTTTTGAGTAAAATAATCCAAGTATACCTACTGAAATCATCAAGAGCAGTCAAAAAATATTTATGACCATGAATTGAAACAGTAGAGACAGGTCCTCAAATATCAAGATGTATTAATTCATAAGGCTTTGTGGCTTGACTAGTACTTAAACTATAGGGAAGTTTCTTGTGTCTAGCATAATGACACACATCACAAATAGACCCTTCATCAGGTTTTACATGAGGGAAATTACTAGTAATCAACTTCATTCTACTAGATGATAGATGTCCTAATCTAAAATGCCATATGGCAGACTTTGGAAGTTTCTGAGCACCTCCTTCTTTGATAGCTACTCCATTAGCCTTCTTGGTATCTATCTCCAAGTAAATGAGGCCTTCAAACATCACCCCCAAACCAATCATCCTCTTGGTCTTTAGGTCCTGTATATCACATTTTTGTCCACAAAAATCAACTCTAATGTTTGCAATTAATAGTTTTGGCACAGACAGAAGATTCAAGCAGAAACCAGGCACACATAGGACATCATGAATGACAAAGTGTGGACTAAATCTAACTGTACCAGCATATTTTGCAACAACAGAGGTACCATTTGGCAATTTTATATTTACTGGTTTAATGGCATGATACTCTACAAAGGGTTTGAGAGAAGAGCATATGTGATCAGTTGCTCCTGAATCCACAATCCAGCAACCTAGACACGATGAAATAAGAGAGCATACCAAAGGAAATATACCTGAGTTCTCAGAAGATGAGACTCTTGTTACCATATTTGCAGAACTGTTTGTAGATTGCTGTGAGATCTTGCTTTCATGTATGAGATTGAGCAGTTTTTCATATTGTTCTTGAGAAATTCCCACCTTGCTTTCTTCTTTGACCTTTGATTCACCAGAGTGTGTAGCATTGTTAGCACTTGCAGCAGAAGACTTTGGCCAATTTGGTGGAAAGCCATGAATTTTGTAACAATTGTCCACTGTGTGTCCACTTCTATTGCAATGTGTGCAATAAGGTCTGCCAGAGCTTTTGTTGGATGAGTATCCACCTTTACCTCTTCCTTGTCCCTTCCTTGCATCAGTATTTGCAATCAACACCTTTGGTTCTTCATTTCCAGCAATTTGTCTCTCATGTTGGATCACCATGGAGAAGATCTTGTTCAAATTTGGCAATGGATTCATCAGTAGAATTTGGGACTTTATCACTGCATAGTTCTCATTCAAAGCAGTTAAAAACCTAATAGTTTTATTCAAAATGTGATGTTCACGAGCCAGGTCTATCCCTGTGGTACACACACACTTTCTAGGGCACCCACAAACTGGTTCAGGCATATATGCCTCCAACTCTTCCCACAAGGATTTTAATTCAGAGAAAAACTCAGTTACACTCAAAGAGCCTTGTTTTAAAGCATATATTTCGCATTGCAGTTCACTGATTTTGATCAAATCTCCCTGTGAAAACCTCTCTTTAAGATCGTTCCATACATCAACAGCATTCTCAAGAAACATAATACTTTGACCTATGGATTCTGCTACAGAATTCATTATCCAAGAGTGTACTAACATATTACACCTATTCCATGCTCTGTAACAAGGATGAAAAGAATCAGGTACCTCAATGCTGCCATCGACGAAATCAAGCTTATTCTTACCTCCAAGCGCCCTCTTCATTGATCTGGCCCAACTGTGATAGTTGTTCCCGGTAGCACTCAACACTGGAGTCACCGCAACAGAGCTTGGACCATCGCTGGGGTGCACGTAGTAAGGACTCGTCGGATCTTGAGCTGGAGACGCCGTAACAGTGACGTGTGGTGGTGGTCCACCGCCGCCACCTCCGCTTGTTGAAGTATTGTTGTTGGGTCGTGCCATTTCAAGTGAGTGAACTCAAAGAAGGGAAAAGAAAAAGGTAATCAGAGCAATTGCTCTGATACCATCATAAAATTAACTAGCTCCATTGATTTGGAAGCAAAAGATTTGAGGAATTGGAAAATACGAATTTCACTCAATCAATGAAACCAATGTAACAGTACATTATTTATAGTGGAAAACTCAGAAAGATCTAGAATAGAATCTAAGCAAATCTAGGGTAAATCTATTCCACTAACAGAATTGATCAAGAGCAAGATTGAATCAAGGAAAAAATGAGAAAAATGGTGAGGTGCTGTGAGGTGCATTGTGCATTGTCACGATGGAGAGCAAGCTGGAGCACTTTGTCTGTTAGCTAATTTTGTGTCATCTTCCAACTTTGTCCTTGTTGTTTTGTCACTATTACCAACTTGATCATTTTGTGCTGTGTCATTCATTTTATTCTTCAATAGAAGTAAGTGTTAATTTTTCCTTTTGTCATTTTCTACAACTATTATTTTCATTATTTCGTCTTAGTCTTGCTTAGAGTTTTTGTTTTTCCAATTTTACCGAACATGTATTGTTTTGAATCCCTTTCTCTCTTCTTTTAATCATTGTTATGATTATTTTGTTTACTATTGTTTTTAGGAAATTGGGGTTTGGGCCTTGATGGCCTATGCATGATCACATGTTTCTCTTATGTGCAACAAGTATGTTTATAAGGGGTATGTTAATAATCTTTTCTTTTCCTCTCTTCTTTTTCACTCTGCGGGAAAAAAAATCTACTATCACCCAAGTTGTTCACCCATTGAAACTTTAGCTGCATTTTCATTATTTTTCACCTCCAACTGTTCTTGCTCAGGAATTGCAATTGTGAGAGGAAATTTAAAAATTTGCAAGCACAACAGACTAGGTAATTAGATACATATTATGTTATTTTTAACTTTCAGTTGTTTTTGCTAGGGAGGGAGAATGTTTACCTAAACTTGCTTGTGTTGGCTTACTTTTATCTTAGCTTTTACTTTGGGTGATTTTAAATTATACTACAAGTACCATTTCTTTCGTGAGCCATTTTTGGAGGATATCAACCAAGTGTAGTTAGGGTTATTTTTCTTCTTTCTTAGAATCTCTTATTTTTATTTGTTTCATTTATTCTTCAATAAACTATATATGTCTTTATTGGATGGTTTTATATTAGATGGTTCTTACCTTATAGTTCTTGCCTCAAACTTAGAATTACAATCATGCTTTTTTAATTTTTACTAAGGAATGTGTTATTTTGAAAATTCTCCTGTGATAAAAATTAGGGATGGGTGGCGCACTAGAAGGTATGTCTTTCATTTACCTTATAGTTATTCCTAATTTTATTACAATTTATAGTCCATTTTTAAAAAACTGTATCAATTGTATGGTAGAAGTCTTGAAGGTCTAGAACAAGCACATAATGTATTCAATTAAATTAACTACAACATAAATAAAATTGATACGTACATGTGTAACTTTGTCTACAACATAACAATCATAAAATTCCTCTTGCAGTTATATTAGATAGTAGATTTGTGCTGTTAGCTACTCGAATTCGCTAAATCCAATCATTTAAGTGATTTTATTTGATCAAATTTGTTCGTAATCTTTGTTACTCTGCTCTGAAAATTATAAATCCAGTTTTATAATGGTTGCTTTGGTAATATGAATCAGTTATAAACTATTTATGATTTAATCCATGTTTTAATCTTAATATGAGAGAAGCTTTTTAAGTCAATTTTTCTTGGTCTATTCATGGCAATGCCTTTTGTATTTGGTGAGGGCATAAAAGTTGGTGGTGTGAAGTTGGAGTATTGCTTGATGGAGGTTGGGCATCAATAAGGTGGTTCTAGGATGTGTTCAAAAATTTTCCTGAAGGTATCTACTTTGTTGCTATTCAAAATTTTAATTTAGAGGTTACGTAGCAAATTGTTGCCACGTAGTCAATAACATTCCTTTCTTTCACTTTTCCAGGTTTAGTAGCCATATTTTAAATTGTCGTAAGTTGGACATCTTTGGAGGTACTGATTGTGCATGCAAAACTATTTTTTTAAAAATATGAAGCCATATCCAATTTATGGGAAAATTTATGTGGAACTTCTTTTACTTTTCATATAATTGAAGCTAAATGCAAACATGGCTTGGAAGAGGAAGTTTAGTTTTGTAGTCGTTTCCTACCTTTCACCCCTTTGCTGAGAATGTATGGATAAATTATAGTGTCTTTTTCTATGCATAGTGTTATTGTATTGCTGCTAAAAATGTGGTCAAAAAGAGGGAATTGATTGGTCAATGGATTTTAAGGACTTTGATCCACTTAAAAGGGATTCTCCTATACAAGTAGATTGAGGAAGGATATCAAGCTAGAAAAGGATTGAGTTTTTTTTACTAAAGTTGGACTAAGTTGTTCAATTTCTTTTTCTACAATGTCTGTTTTCGCCACAATGTTTTAGTTTTTAGGTTCTTCAATACTTCGAAGTTAGTTTATATGTTTTAGTATTTTATGGTTTTTATAACTGTATTGTAGTGTTTCTGTTTTGCTGTTGAGAAATGCATTTATATATAGTGATTAATCTGTTATGAGAACCACTTGAACTTTCCTAACTGTTTCTTGATGAATTTGTCTTATTTGTTGTTAATTTGTTTTATTTTAACTATTCTATAAATGTCAGTCGATGATGAATTTAATCCAACACTATCAAACACAAATTATAGAATGAACAGGCATAACGAGTTATGCTCTTCGCTTGGAGTATTATTGAAATGGATGAAAAGTGGCCATATCAAAAGGCATAAAAAAACAATGGCCTATCATCAAAGTTCATACCTTAAATGAGCAACCAATTTTAACGATTTAGATAGCACCAGGAAATTTGACTTTTTTTTGACAAACACGCCCTGGAATTTAGTTAATTAAAAAAACAAATATCATAATAAAGGCGGTCTAAACCTAGGGAAAGTATTTCGGTGTGTCACGTTCTCATGAAATGACTACTTCAATTTGATTGAACCTTGTTAATTACCATTTGATTGAACCACTTATTTTTTTAATAGACGAGTACCAATTAACCCCTCTCTTTGGTTGCTGACACTTAATTTGTGGAATTATATCAAATTTCTCTTTTATCCTCCTCTTATATACTCCCTCCGGACTTATTTATAAGTAAAAAGTCACTTTTTAGGTTCATTGGACAACTAATGTATTTGGACTACATTATAGTCTAAATACATTAATTTTCAAACGAACTTAAAAAGTGTTTTTTGCTTATAAATAGGTTTAGAGTGAGTATAGCTCAATAAAATTGTTGGGAAATATAAGAATTTGGCAACAGTATCAAAAGTTACTGAAACAAGTGATTTGTTTTTTTATCAATAGTAATTTGTTTTATCTATAATATATACTTATGGCTAACAAAAGACAAACTTACATTAACAAAAATGAAAATCGTTGATAATGACTACCAAATACCAATAACTATGTTAAGTTGCCGACAAATTAAAAAATAATTGTTTCACATTCAAATTATTATTTTTCGTCATGACAATGTAAATTAAATTTCTTTTCCAATCCAAATATAAATTCAATTTTATTTATTTAGATTGTCTTTCCATATATTAGATTCAAATTGATTTTTCAAATAGATAACTTAAGTTTTTATTTTGACTTATACCTTAGATTATTAATATGAACTAATTGTAGCTTATATATATGCTAAATTTAAGCTGTAAACAAAATGCTAAATTTAAATCAATAAAAATGACATATGCTAAATTTAAGCTGTAAACAAAATGCTAAATTTAAATCAATAAAAATGACATATTGTTATAAAACATTACCAAATTAAATGCATTTTTCTTTATTTATTTTATTTTTTAATTATATTATTTTCTCCATAAAATTATTAAAATTTAATATCTTTCACGAAAATTGCTTCCCGTGCATCGCACGGGCTACATACTAGTAATAATCATTTTCCCATTAATGAAAAAATTCAGTAACCACACAAACATTTAATATTGGTTAGTATGTACTAACCACACAAACAATAAATTGTGGTTACTCACCACACAAACATCAAACTGTGGTTAGTACGTACTAACCACAATTTAGTGTTTGTGTAGTTACTGAAAAATTTAGTAATTTATACTAAGGAATTCCTTAGTATCATAAGTCTTTGGCTGATATGAATATTGGATGAGAGAACAACTAAGTTTGTCATAGGTGTACCAGTCAAATTGACTGTATGATATAGTATAAAATAATATGAATGATTGAGATTTCATATTATCAAAACAAAAAAGATTGAGATTTCATACTGATTGATGCGGTCTCAACCACTCAATCTTTTATACTGATTGCCAAAGCTAAAAGTTTAATGCAAAAATCCAAAAAGAAAACCATGTCACTAAGGTGGCAAAGGGCGCCATATTTTTGAATACTAAAGTATAGTTATCTAGAACTATTCAAGCAGAAACTTTTTAGGACCTGCAAAAACTATTGAAAACCAATCATGTTTGATTAAACCAATCGCAAAAAGCACACAAACTTCAGTTGCAAAATAAAAACAGATGGACACAGCCAGAACAGAAACTAATCTCCATGATTGTTCTTAGATAACAGGCAATTATCTGATAAAACAAAGGCCTAGACGACGATCATAACTTCTTTTGCTGCATGAATCTCTGACTTTATCATACAAATTTGAGTTATTTGAGCTGCCAACTTTCCTAAAGTAGCAATAATCATCGCTTGTATATCGGTAATCTATATCTATATTTATATTTATATACTATACATTTGCAAATAACCTCATTAAACCTTTAGACACATGTCACTCAATTAGCAATTTCCTAATTAATGCTTTATCCAAATTATTTATATTTATATTATTTTATAAAAATATTAGTTGTGATAATTTGAATAAATAATTTAAAACGATTTTTTAATTTGTAACTTCCCAAAATACTAATGAGATTTAATGAAAAAAAATATTTTATTTTTATTTGTAATCCTCCAAAAAACTATGGCTATAAATATCTAAGATTGGGTGATTGGTTGAGCCACTCTCCACACCACAACTTCATCTTCACTAAGCATCATCTTTTCATATTTCACTTTTCTTAGAGAGTTATTCGTCACCATTTGGAATTTTCATGTGGAAGGAGGTCAAAACATTTGCACGTGAAATATCGAAGGTTGCACATCAAAACATTTGCACGTGAAATATCCAATATCCAAGGTTGGGTGATTGGTTGAACCACTCTCCACACCACAACTTCATCTTCACTATGCATCATCTTTTCATCACCGTTCGTTTCACTTTTCTTGGAGAGTTATTTGTCAACATTTGGAATTTTCATGTGGAAGGAGGTCAAAACATTTGCACGTGAACATTGGGGGTTGGGTTGATTCACATACACTAGTGGAAAAAACGCCTTTTGAATCGGTTATTTGGCACATTTGGAATCGGTTATTGGCCGATTCAAGTGCAGCCGATTCTAAATGTTGAGGGACATTATGAATCGGTTAAAAACCCGATTCATAATATGATGTTTTGACTCGGTTATTTAAATACCCGATTCATATTGCTTTCCCAGACCCACAATACAAACCTGGCAACGAGACTTTATAAATCGGTTATATAAACAACCGATTCATATAAGTCTACTTTAGAAACTGAACCCAAACATAATCAAATAAACCAGTTTTGATAGCTGAATCAAAACTAGCATCAGGGAATGGACATTGTGGTGCTGCAGTTAATAACACATTCTTTTGTAGGTAGCAATGCCAGCAGCATTGGAAGACTTGAATAGGGAAACAAGCAATAGAGGGACTAAAAGGAATGAAATTAGTTTGAAGGATGGCATGTTTCTGTATAACTTAAATTTGTTTTGTAGCTTTGTTTGGTTGGTTTGGTTTAAAATGCAGAGGGGATGCATGTCTTTTTATAGGTGTTGGAGAGGGTATAGGTGTATGGGCAAAAATTGGGGGAAGAAAAGTATGAGAACCAAATATAGCTAACATATTCAATATGAGATGTAAAATTCAGATTTGGATACTCATAATTAGAACCAAATATAGATCTAAACTCAACACACAAACACAAGGATGTAAATCCTTGTCTTCAATGATGCACATTCAGAACAGAATTAAATGATGCAAATCCTTTATAGCTAACATATGAAGAAAAACTTTATAGCTAACATATAAAGAAAAACTTGTTAGAATTCATATCTCTCCAAACTCAACAAACAAACACAAGGATGCAAATCCAACACCCTGAACTAAAGGAACTGATACAGTAACATTGACTAATAAAACTAGGCAGATATAATACTCTCTAACAAAGGCTCAAAACTCATCGAAAAATGATCAAATTAAATAGGCAAGTCCCTAACATTCATATAAACAGATATGAACACCTACAATTAGGCTGTCTGGTCATGATTAAACCATTATAGGTTGATGAATATTTAGAAGTACCATCATATAATTAATCATATAATTAATGTAAATAAGCTTACCCAATAGCTCGAGGACAAAAGCTCTCAGATAATGTCAAAAATGCAACGAGAAATGACATTGAGATCCATCTGTTCAAAACACAGACATCAGCTACCTGTAAGAACCATGTGTTCAAAACACAGACATCTCAATTTACTTGACTTACAAGAACAAAATTAATAACTAAAGGAAACCTTAGAAATTAGAAAGAATGACATGCATTGCATACAAAGAATGACATTGAGAACAAAATTAGTTATCCTTTTGCCTCAGATTCAAAGCCATATAATATTGATTCAAAAAAGAAAACAGATTGCAAACTAAAAGGAAAACCCTAGAAATTAGAAAAAGGGGTACCTGAAGAAATGTGAACCAGAGACGGTAGCGGCAGGCGAGTTAGGAAGCACGACGGTGACGGTGGCGGTGACGGTGACGGTGATGGCGACTTAAGACAAGCGACGGTGACACACCATTCACGAAATAGACGACACAGAGTGAGTGCGAGAGGGAGAGGAAACTGCGACGGAGAGGAAACGGCGACGGAGAGGAAACAGCGACGGAGAGGAAACGGCGACGGAGAGGAAACGTGAGTGAGAGACCGTGAGTGAGTGAGAGACCGTGAGTGAGTGACAGAGCGAGAGTTTTAGGGTAGTGAAAGAGGGAGCGCGAATGAGAGGGAGGGAGTGTGAAAATTTTAGAATTTTCGTGTAAAAGGGACTATAAGAATCGGGTATCTACAAAACAGATTCCTAATATACCCAATATGAATCGGTTGTTCAAACAACCGATTCCTAATGTATAAATTTTTTCCAAAACATTGTTATAATTGCAAAAATGCCACCGCCTCTCGCTTTAGAATCGGTTATCCACAAAACCGATTCCTAATAGTGCTTTTTAAAGAAGATTTTTCACTAGTGATATGAGATATATTGGTTATTTAAAAATCTATATCAGGGTTTTGAAGATTCAGATTCATTATAGGAGAATTCTTGGTCGACCAAGGTAGATTGGGGGAATGAATCGGTGTTTTTTAAATTTAGTTTATTGGTATTGGATCATTATTTGACATGTTGTCAATTAGGTTTTCCATATTATGTATATTTTGACATGTTTTCAATTAGGTTATCCATCTTATGTATATTTTGTTCAAGCTTTTTCATTCTTTTACTTTTTAGTGTTATTTAGCTTTGAATCACATATGAGCTACGTGGGTGAATTCTAAACGTGGAAAAAATGGAATAATAAAGCAGTAATGCATATTTATGGTTATTAAGAATATGATATTTTGTGGAACGAACTCGATGAAAAAATGCCAACACGTGTCAACCATTTTTAAATGGTTATTTATAACCGAGAATTGGTTTTTTATAACCATTTTTAAATAAAACGCATGATTGTTGCGCAGTGGACACACAACCAATTTCCTATATCTATATCTATATACTATACATTTGAGAATAATCTCATTAAACCATCTAAAACATGTCACTCAGTTAGAATTTTGACAATTAATGTGTTAACCAAATTATTTATATTTAAAAAATTGCATAAAAATATTAGTTGTGATTATTTGAATAAATAATTTAAAATGTTGTTTTAATTTGTAACTTCCCAAAATAATAATGCGAATTAATGCAAAAAAAAACGTTTTATTTGTATTTGTAACCTATCCAAAACTATGGCTACAAATATCCAAGGTTGGGTGAATGGTTGAGCCACTTTCAACACCACAACTTCATCTTCACTAGCGATCATCTTTTCATCACCGTTCGTGTGCAGCCATCATCGTTCAACACCACAACATCATCTTTCACTAACCGACATCTTTTCATCACCTTTTCATACATGTTCAATTCAATATTCTTGGATAGTTATTCGTGATCATTTATTATTTTCCTGTGGAAGGAGGCAAAAACATTTGCACGTGAAATATCCAAGGTTGCACGTCAAAACATTTGTATGTGGAATATCCAATATCTAAGGTTGGGTGATTGGTTGAGCCACTCTCCACACCACAACTTCATCTTCACTAAGCATCATTCTTACATCACCATTCGTTTAAATTTTTCTTAGATAGTTATTCGTCACCATTTGGAATTTGGTTTTCCATATTATGTATATATGTTTACATGTTTATAAATATGGTTATCCATCTTATGTATATTTTGTTCAAGTTTTTTCATTCAATTACTTTTATGTGTTATTTAGCTTTGTACCGACATGGGTGACTTCTAAACGTGGGCAAAATGGAATAGTAACGCAGTAGTGCATATTTTACATGTTTTCAAATAGGTTTTCCAGATTATGTATAAGCTATATCGCATTTAAAAACGTCAAGCAACCCTGATTTTGACATGTATTCAATTAGGTTACAGATCTCATGTATATTTTGTTCAACCTTTTTCATTCTTTTACTTTTTAGTTTTATTTAGCTATGCACCGACATATGAGCTACGTGGGGTGACTTTTAAGTGTGGAAAAAATGGTATATTAAAGCAGTGGTGCATATTTTTGCTTTTTAATAGTAAGATATTTTGTGGAACAAACTCGATGAAAAATGCGTGTCAACCATCTTTAAAGCGTATTTTATTTAGGAAAATTGGTTGATTATAAATACTTTTAATTAAAATTCATGATTGTTGCTTAGTGGACACACAACCAATCTGAAATGCTAGCATTTTTGTATTAAATGTTAACCATATATCATATGTGTAATAAACAATTTTCAACATACCATGATGAATTGAAGAAACTAATTTCAATGCAAAAAATGGATAACTCGATCCTCGAAGGTCCGAAATTCTCTTGAATTCCCATATAAAATGAAGAGTTATATTTTCTGTTACATGTAAAATCACAAATACGACATGTTATATCAGACTGATCTATATTTCCTTAAACATTGTATAAGTTAAAAAAATTAGTTTAATATAAGACTGATCTATATTTATGTTTTATTACCATACTTTTTTTATTAAAATAACCGCCCATCATTTAATCCTCTGAAAGCGTTAGAAAACAACATCTTTGTGATTTATTGTTTTTTTAGTATATTTATTATAATGTTTCAAAATAGTGTTAGTAAATATTGAATTAATATAGCGTTACAAAATATACAAAATGAAATTGACCGCATTTTAACGCCACTAATTGTTATTAATTCTCCGTTTTATTTATAGCCATAGTTAAATATTTTGTAACGCTTTACAAAATATCTTATTCTTCATTTTAAATTATTAAAAAGTTCATAATATTATTTAAGTAACGTTATGAAACGTCACATTAAGCACCGTTATAAAACGTACGGGTTAAAATATGTAAAATATATGTTATAAAAAGCACCGGTTATAATATTAATTATTAAAAGGGATAGGGTTATAATAATAATTATTAAAAAGTTCATAATAGTCATTTAAGTAAATGTCACATTAAGCACATTATAAACTATATTATAGCTAATATTATATTATAATATTAGAATATTAATTATTAAAACGTATGATATAGGGTTATAAAATTAGGGGATTATAACGTACAATATTAATTATTAAAAAGGTATAATATTATTTATTAAAACGTTATAAAAAATATATAATAATAATTATAGCGTTATAAAAAGTATATAATTTGAATTATTAGAACGTATATATACGGTTATACTATTAAATAAAAAATGTATAATATTAATTATTAAAACGTTTAATATTAATTATTCTAGCTAAATAAATATTAGCACTCAAGATTAATTATTAAAAACGTATAATCCCCTATTCTAGCTAAATAATTATTAAAAACATTTAATTATAATTATTAAAATGTATAATATTAAGTATTAAAACGTTCAATATTAATTATTAAAACGTATAATATTAATTATTCTAGCAAAATAAATATTAAAACGCATATTTTACATTTAATTTTTTATAATATTTAATTATATTACATGTAACGGATAATTTATTATAATAATCAATTAGTAACGGACAGTATATAAAATTAATAGGATAATCAATTTGGTATTAGTAATGGACAATATGAGTATAATAGTTTTCGAATTTCAAATTTGGTATTAGTAACGGTTAAATTAGTTTCTTATTCAAGTAGTAATGGTGAATTTATTATATTTAGCAAATCTGTAATAAATTTGTAACGGTTAATTTATTATAATAAATTCAAATTAAAAATCACAATTTGAAGAGACACCCTCATCTATAAATAGGATGACTACAACCAACTTTTTCTCCACTACCAACATTCTTCATAGCCGACTACAAACACTCCTCTACATCCAAAATTCTTCTGATTATTATTCCTATCCCCTTTTACAAAATGCCTCCAAAGGGACGTTTGAATTTACTTGGAGAGTTCATCTTCACAATTTGGATATTTCATGTTGAAGGAGGTGAATACTTTTGCATGTGAATGTTCGGTGTTGGGTTTAGTCACATATGAGCTACATTCTTGAGATAGCAGTTGAAGATAAGTGTTTTGACGATTCAGATAGTGTGTAGCAGTAAATTTGTAAATGGTTGTTTTTGAAATTCATCTTATTGCTATTAGATCTTGATTTGACATGTTGTCAAGTAGGTTTTCCATAATATGTATGTTTTGTTCAATCCTTTTTTAACTCATGTAATGTAAAATCACCATATCAAATGTAATGTAAATCACCAAATGGAAATTTCAGGTTGAAGGAGTTGAATACTATTGGATTTGAACATTGGGAGTTGGGTTGAATCACATATGAGCTACATGGTTGAGTTACAAGTTGAATATAAGGGTATTAGGAGATTCAGATAAAGTGTATCAGTAATTTTGGTCCAGTATGGTAGATTGGGGAATAAATTTTTTGTGATTTAACTTTTGTCACTCATGTAATCTAAATCACCAAATGAAATTTTTTCTATATTAGAATTGAAATATAGAATATTTTTAAGGGTATAACGAGACTTTTTGTATCAAACAATTAATTTATTTGATGTGATTTTTTTAACAATGTTTATACAAAGCATTTGTAACGTATTTTGGAAAATTTGTCATCCTTTATCTTTATTTATTATTTTATACTAATTTAAGTTTATACCATATTTCCTTCCCTATAAGTGAAATGAGGCCATTATAATACGATGATCTTGAGATTGAATTAACGCTAGTTAGGTAAAAATGCGAAGCTGCACTAACTAAATCGGTGACACAATAAGAGCTGGATGTTGACAAACAAAATGTGATGTTATGTTCAAAATAATCAAGTGTTAATGGGATCAAAAATTTAACTAATAAATTACTTTGAAAAAAATAACTTAACGTATAATTTGTAGTGACATGTTTTAGTAATACAATTCAAATTATAATGGGAGACATTTAAATGTTACAGTTCAATTGAAATTCATTGTATCAAGTGTAACAAAACCAAATAAATTGTAACAGACCCATATAAAATTGTAACGGACAATTGATATTAAACCTATAAACACCTATAATACGTTTTAAACTATATATAAATGCTATTAATTGTAACCATTACTAATAGCTGTAATGTTAGAAAAAAAAATAGTTACAATATGCATCCATATTGTAGTGGATAGTTACAATATGCCAATAGGTATAATGCTAGAATAAAAGTAGTTACAATATGATGATAGGTTTAAGTCTATAATATAAATTAGGTATTTATAGGTTTAATATCGATGATACAAAATGCTAATTTTTTTGAAGGTTTACAATTATTAGCGTTGTTTGGAGGGAAGTTTTACTGAGATATAATGTTTTATAAATTTCACAAAATAATTGATATATAATTAATTTAGAAATGAATATAATAAAGTTCACAGTTCCATTTATATAAAGTAACGTTTGCATTAGGATAAATACAAATAGACCCCTTTTAAGAAAAATATTTGCATTAAGAAAAACGCATGAAACATTAAATCAAAAAAATTAAAATTTAGAACGTTTATTTTCGTTTGGCATGTAACGTTTTCATTAATAAAAACATTTACGTGATTATAATAATGAACTCAAAAGAACAATTTGAACGTTTACTTTGACATAATAATTAATAATAGTACATGTAACGTTTATGTTATTAAAATTATATGAATCAGATTTTTTTATGACGAACGACTCCAATAAATAATTATATCAACGTTTAAAATAGTAATTAGTTTGAACAAATACTCAAATTTTAAAATTGTGTTCGCAAATTTTAAATTTTTTCATTTTTCCTCTTATGAAGCGACACACCCATCTATAAATAGGATCATTACAACCAACTATTTACCACTACCAACATTCCTCATAGCCAAAAGAAACGGTATTCTACCGAGATTCATTCCTATCCGCTTTCACAAAATGCCTCCCAAGTATGACTTGATTTCTGACATCAATGCTAGAAATGGCAAATGCAACCTACTCGTGGGCATCACAAGGAAATGGGAAGTCCTTGATCTGAACAATACCAGGCTCCCCTTTTCGATTGAATTCGTTTTTATTGATATATAGAGAGGTTAATATTATGCACTTTAAAATTTCTTTTTACATGTTATATTGTTTTTTCCATGGTACTTATCATATTGCTCATGATCTTGTGATTATTTACTAGGGATGGTCAATTGCGAATATGTAGGATCTCAATAATTTTGACAAATACAAACATTTTATATATTTGATGTCTTTTGTAATTGATATTTTCTCCTAATTTTGTTATATCATTTATGTTTTCTGCAGGGGAACAAGATACATGCAACTGTTCAGAAATCACTTATTTACAAATTTGAGTCTGACTTGAATGAAGAGGATGTTTATAACATCACAAATTTTGATGTTGTTTCTAATTCTGGTGCATACTGTACAACTGTTCACAAATTTAAAATTGATTTTCAGTATACTTCTCCTGCTGATGTTTTCAAATCAACATGGTCCCAGAGACTTATACTTCTCCTGCTGATGTTTTCAAAAGTGATTTCAACACTGACTATTTAATTGGTTAGTAGATCAATACACTATCACGATATCATGTCATTGTATATATACATATTCAAAAGTGATATAACACTGACTACACATGTCACTCTATTGAAGATTGAATATTAATATTTGTTATGTATACATGCCTACAGACCTTATAGGTGTGCTGTCTGGAATCGGAAAAGAAAGGGAGTATGAGAAAAATGGTACAAAGTCGAAGGTCGTGACTATAGAATTGGATAACAATGAGTGTGATTCCTTTTATTTTTTATTTGCATTTATATGGGTATTTTTCTTTAAACACTTTTGCGCAACCATTTATTAAAATATTGTTTTGTTGCTTTTGATCTTAATTTCTGGTTCCAAATATCTCTATTTGGATCATATGTCGATGAACTTAATGCATTTCCTTCTTCCGGAGATGCTCATTGATTATTGGTATAGTTGCTTGAGTTTTGAATCCTTTGATCTTTGTTCCCGGGCTATTAGATCATCGACATATGATCATTAACACATATGGATTATATCAAACCCCCCCAAATGTGTTTTAATAAATCTACACTAAAAAAATGATATATTTACTCATATGAAGTTATTGCAAATATACGTTTATTTTAACCATGTCAACGATCATAACTGATTATAATTGGAGCAATTCAATGCATACGTTACATTGTGAAAAAACTGATACGAAATCATTGGTAAAAACAAAAACTGATATATTTACTCTTATGAACTTATTGAGTAGCATTATCCAAAGTTTTTGTCTACTATCTAAATGATATTCAGAAAAAAAAACGTAAATGACCCAAGTGATGAAAAAATTGCACTTTTTTATATAAATGCCATCAGTTTCAGGTCTTCACCTAATTCATTGAATGATATATTATAAATTAGTAACTACATAACAAAATTAATAAATCATTGTCGATTGCAAATTTAATAAAAAAAACTGATGCAACTATTTTAAATAGCTATCCAAACAGATGCACAATTCTAGCCCATCATTATTTCATATATAATGAGGGTCAACATCTTTATAAAGTTGATATTAACAGATTCCAACAATAATACTACACATATCCCGTTGATTCCTCTCCCATAATACCAAATGAATACTTTAAAAAAACTGATATTTTTAATCATCTAAAATTATTGCAAAAGACTTTTTTTAACCACAATCAACAATCATAGTTCTGGGTCTGTTTCGGGTTTTATTGAAATCAATATCATTGTAAAAAAAAACTGATATGAAATCATTGTAAAAAAACTAATATATTTACTCGTATGAAATTGTTGTGATAAAACGTTTTTTATTAAATGTGAACAATCTTACCAATATCCGGCCCTGAAATGTTCTCACCCAACTATAAATAAGACTATCATACAAGCAGTATACCATCACCAACATTCCTCCTCTACTTGATAAGAACCAGACGAATTTGTGTTTTCTATCCAAAAGTTTTATTTTCACTCCTATTTGCAAAATGTCTCCCAAATATGACATGATATCTGACATTAATGCTAGACATGGCAAATGGAATCTACTTGTGGGCATCGCAAGGAAGTGGGAAGTCTTTGATTTGAACAATAGCAGACTCCCCTTTTGCTGTGCTAGAATTGGTCTTATCGATATATAGAGAAGTTCATATTGTCGTTCCAATACATAATATTTAGGACTATGTGTTTCGGTTAATGCCATAACATTTAAAATACCAACTTTTTTTTATATATTTTGTTATTAAAGTGGCTGAATTAATTTTGCTAACAAATTTCTTGCCCAATCTCCCAATTTTCACTAGATGACATATGATATAAATTAAAATGCATGTCTTAATGGGATGACACTTTTCCTAATTTTCCTGTATCTTAAGCGCAATGATTGCCTAATAAGTTTACTAGAGAATCATTTGGGATGAAAAAACCAAAAATTAATCTCTAGAACATAATATATATTTTGAAACTTTTTATATTCCTCAACTTTAATATAAACAAATTTGCACATTAACCCTCTTTCTTAGCTATTAATATAAACTTTATTTTGCAGATCATTGATCTACTCACCGATGAATCATCTCTTTTAAGACCATATATACCTTGAATTACCATTTTCTATATATTTTTCTCTAAAATAAGTGCAACCCATAACACTAACATGGTGCCCCCAAAATATCTCCCACCAACATTATTGTTTGAGTTTGAATAAACTCTTGGAATACAATCATAAGTAGGAATATTGGTGAGTACATTTCGATCATTTTCTATTCATTTTTGAGTTGTTGTTTCACTTTCATCTGATATTATCCATCTTTCTTTTCAATGAAACATGAAAATCCACTTGAATAATGAAGAAAATGTAAGAACAATTAAGGGTGAAAATTTCTACCCTTTAGCAATTGAATCCTTGCGGGGACTTCCCAATTGGGGGCGTTAAGGCAGAGAATTTTTCCATGTGGGAACAGGGACGGGTGAGAAAATCTTCGCATGGTCAACTTGGAGATGGGGATAAGGACCAGATCCTCCGCCCTGAATATATTACATAAATATTATTATTATTATTATTATTATTATTATTATTATTATTATAGGTAGAGCTATATATTATTATAAGTGATTGATTTTTTAGTTTTTTTTATGCGTTTTAATTAAAAACATTAACAAAATATTAAATTATGCTAATTTTATATTTTTATTCTTACTTTTATACTTTTTAAATATTCAAATATCAAAGTAAGGCTAACTGTTATACTTTTTATATTAAAATGTTACTTTTTAACTTTAAGTCTTACTTTTATATATTTTTTTCCATTTTATTATATTTTAGTTCATATTTTATTATATTTTGCTAACTTTCAGTTTTACTTTATATATTTTTTCCATTTTATTATATTTTAGCACGGGCCTACATATTAAATGATTTCTTTGTTTTTCTTTTTTTTTTTAAATAAATAGAATTTTCCAATGTAGTAAATTTATTTACAAATTGTGTAATAAAATCTTCACTCAAATTAATAGATTCTTATTTGTACAATAGTATTTTAGTACTATAATATATTGTAATATAAAGCTTATCAATGTGTTTCAATTCAATTAATTGAACCATAAGTCATTTTATGTTATAATATCTTACAGTATCATATAATTCAATTTAATTAGTTATCAACCCTAACCAATTTTATTTTAAGTTACTAAAACTCACTTAACAGTTTTTAACATACAATTTCTTATAATAATATATTACTCAATATAGTTTTTCAACAAGATTGCTATTTTATAACTTTTGTGAATTGCTATAATTATAATAACAATTAAGCAGTTTGCTATAATTATTACAATAATAATAATAATAATAATAATAATATCATCTACACCAACATCATCAAAGTTTTAGTAAAAAATATCCAAATTCATACTGTTTTATGGTTTTAATATACCAAATTTTGTTTTGGTTAAAACGGAAAAAATGTAAATAAATATAATTTAAAAAAACGAAACAATAAATTAAGTTCATAGAAAAATAAAAATGAATAAAAAAATAATTAAGTGAGATAAACTATTAGACCCAATTTATGTTTTTGTGGGTTCACAATTGGAATAAAAATTCGTATGATTGCTTAAAATATAGGTGGTATTGTGGAGTTTACTTTAAGAACCCGCAATGAACTCCCCGTTGGATATGCTCAAAAAAATTTAACGTTTTATCAATTTCCACCATTGAATTTTTGCAAAAAATATACCCTAATAAAAGCACCTGTTATTATGAAAATAGAATATGAAACAAATCAACGTCGTTGGTTAATTAGTCTATAATTATTACATTTTTGGGATACTATACATATTTTTTTGTCAAAAAATATAGGAATCAATCCATACACATTCTATGACAGGAAAAAGGCTATACACATCCTAATCTTATTGAGTTGTTCAACCCAATTTAATTTTGTTAGCAACGAATCAATTATTATTCATACCCCTTGACATATTTTATATTGTCAGTGGCTTATTTTTGACACCCTTTAATTAGGCACGCCATTAAAAAATTTAAGATATTTTTTCCTAACTACTTCATAATATCTTGAATAATCATTATGTAATATATAATCAAACAAATATATATCCTACCCAAATCGAGGGATTAGTTGCACGCAGAGGATAAACAGTTTATACCATATATATATATATAAATATATATATATATATATATATATATATATATATATTACATACTACAAATACATAATTACTATTATTAACCAATAAGACACAAATGACAATATTAATAACCGTAAAATATGAAACGATGTATCGTACTAACGTCAAAAGATAAAAACAGAAACTTGTTTAAAATATTGATACATTAAAGCACTATAATCATGACACACATTATTGGTAAAAAACGTCTTTAATCTATTTGACAAACATAAATAAATTTAACAATGCTACATATATGTGTGTAGGGGGGACATTTAAGAATTTATAATAGTATGCTAATAAATTATATATTTTTTATGGCTAATGTATTCAAAATGTTTCCCGTGCATCGCACAGACAGGTATACTAGTACTATACATTTGCAAATAACCTCATTAAACATTTAGACACATGTCACACAATTAGTAATTTCCAAATTAATGTTTTATCCAAATTATTTATATTTATATTATTTTATAAAAATATTAGTTATGATAATTTGAATAAATAATTTAAAACGATTTTTTAATTTTTAACTTCCCAAAAAACTAATGAGATTTAATGAAAAAAACTGTTTTATTTTATGTACCAAAAAACGTTTGATTTTTGGAACAAATAATAGTTAAATGATGAATAAAAAAAATATAATTATACTTTCAAAACGTCCCTTAATCAATAAATATAATTTATACTTTCAAAACGTCCATTAATCAATAAATATAATTTATTTTTATATAACTATGACAGTTACAATATATGGTCTTTAATATATCTAATAATTATGACAGTTACAATATTTAAACAAAACCATAATTAAAAATAATTATACTTTCAAAACCTCCCTTAATCAATAAACATAATTTATTGTTATATAACTATGATAGTTACAATGTATGGTCTTTAATATATCTAATAATTATGACAGTTACAATATTTTATTCATCAGTTTTGATTTTAATATTTAACCATCATCATACCAATTAGTTATGATTTTTCTATTTAACATCACATCTTACCAGTTAAATGGTAATAAACTGGCGTTATTATTGATGAAATTCTATAAACGGTGCAATATGCTAATCAGTTTGATAGTTGACAATAATTCATTTATATTTGAATATTTAATAATATGATAATATAATCACGTTTATCACCAAATAAAAAATATAATAATATAATTTCGAGTAAATGATCAAAGCAAATAATATAATAAAATATAATCACGTTTATCACTTATATTGTATTAGTAAAAACAATATTAAAGTTTATTTTGAACCAAATCATTTTGAACCATTGATTTCCAGGACTATCTTCTAATACCAATGGTCAACTCCATATTAGTTATAATACCAATACATAACTCAATAGCTGAACTAATGGTCATTATTAATTCATTTAACGTTTTTTAATGGTCATTTATATCACATGATATTAGCATACGTTTATTATAGGCCATCCCAAGTGATAAATACATATCATGTAACGGTTTTATTTGATTAGAATTAAAACCAACGCCTTTCTAGATTGTAACGTATGTGTGCTAATTAAGATGGTTACAACCATCTATAATTAAGATGATAAACCAACATTTTTAAATCCAATATTTTTAAAATTTCCCTCTTATGATGAGACCCACCCATCTATAAATAAGATGGTTACAACCAACTATTCTCCACTACCAACATTCCTATTATACAATCGAAAAACTCCTCTATATCCAATCCAAAACTATACTGTTTATCATTCCTTTCTCATTTTACAAAATGCCTCCCAAGTATAACATGATATCTGACATCAATGCCAGAAATGACAAATGCAACCTACTCGTGGGCATCACTAGAAAATGGGAAGTCCCCAATCTGAACAATAACAGGCTCCCATTTTCTGTCAAAATCATTTTGGTTGATAGAGAGGTTAATATTATGCACATTATAATTTCTCTTCACATCAGCACACAAATTTGTTTTTTCCCATTATACTTATCATCTTTCTCATGTTGATTTTTTATTTCTGCCATTATTCATTTTCTAAAACATTAGAATCTAAAAAAAATTAGTAGAACAAATATTTTATATATTTCATGCATTTTGATGTGTGTATTTTATCCTTCATTTTTTATGTATTTCATATTTTCTACAGGGGAAAAAGATACATGCAACAGTTCGGAAGTCACTTATTTACAAATTTGAGGCAGACTTGAATGAAGGGGATGTCTATAACATCACAAACTTTGATGTTGTTTCTAATGTTGGTGCATAACGTACAACTGTTCACAATTTTAAAATTAATTTTCAGTATAATACAAGGGTCCAAAGGGTCAATAATATTCAAATGAACATGGTGCCAGACAACTATACTTCTCCTGCTGATGTTTTCAAAAGTGATTTCAACACTGGCTACTTAATTGGTTAGTACATAAATACTTTATCACGACATCATGTCATTTTACATATACATTATATTCAACGGGTGTATTTGTTTCATTTAAAAAAAAAAAGATACGTATTTTTATAGGAGCATCAGGCGTGATCATTATTTTGTTGATTAATTACTAAGGTTACTATTAGAACTATTGATTATAAAAATATAATTTACATTGTATTTGTTTCATTTAAAAAAAAGTTACGTATTTTTATTAATAATTTACTATTAGAACTATTTGATTAATAATTTCCTATTAGAACTATTTGATTATAAAAATATTATTTTGTTGATTAATTACTAAGGTTACTATTAGAACTATTTGATTATAAAAATATAATTTACATTGTGTTATGCATTCCATTGTATTTGTTTCATTTAAAAAAAAGTTACGTATTTTTATTAATAATTTTAGGCAAATCATTATTTTGTTGATTAATTACTAAGGTTACTATTAGAACTATTTGATTATAAAAATATAATTTACATTTATTTAAATCTAATAATTAATTTTACTATTTCCCTAAGCTGTAAAGAAAATCCCAAAAAAAAAAATAGTTCTATCAATTAACATTTTTTAATTTATTTCATGGGTCTTGGTTGTAGACTACTCTTTTTCATTTCATCGAGTTTGTTCAATTTTCTTCATATGTTTGTTGTTGTTATAATTATTATTATTACTATTATTAAATAACTATCCATATTATTAAAATAACTTAATAATATAAAAATTGACATTTTCAAAAAACATAAAATTTATAGTTTTTTTACTATATACCGTGCGTAGCACAGGCCTACATATTAAATGATTTTTTGTTTTTAATTATTTTTTCTGAATAGAATTTTCCAATGTAGTAAATTTATTTAAAAACTGTGTAATAAAATCTTAACTCTTGCGATATTATTTTGTAGGGTTTTTTAATAGTTAGAAAAAGGACAAAGGTCGTGAAAATGGAACTGGATAATGTAACACCCTATAATATATCTTAAGCGCAATGATTCCTAAATGATTTTGACATATAAATTGTTTCGGGTTTTATTGAAATCAATATCATTGTAAAAAACTGATATATTTACTCATATGAAATTACTACAATAAAACATTTTTTTATTAAATGTGAACTATCATACCAATATCTGCCCCTGAAATGTTCTCACCCAGCTATAAACAAGACTATCATACAAGCAGTATACCATCACCAACATTCCTCCACTACTTGATAAGAACCAAACAAATTTGTGTTTTCTATCCAAAAGTTTTATTTTCACTACTATTTGTAAAATGTCTCCCAAATATGACATGATATCTGACATTAATGCTAGACATGGCAAATGGAATCTAATTGTTGGCATCGCAATGAAGTGGGAAGTCCTTGATTTGAACAATAGCTGATGTAACACCCTGGGCCCTTTTCTGACTTAGTAGGCTACCCACAAGTGTACATCATGAACTTCTCTACCCCCCATGTAGAGTTTTTGCCTTCCGTGGGAATCGAACCTTGTACCTGAGGCCTAAGTACAAGTTCAATGCATTCCCACTACCAATTGAGCTAGTAGTTCAATTGGTAGTGGGAATGCATTGAACTTGTACTTAGGCCCCAGGTACAAGGTTCGATTAATTTCCACCATAGAATTTTTGCAAAAAAATATACCTGTTTACCTTGGATTTTGGTAAACACCGCTAGTTTGAAATTGCTTCTGTTTGCAGGATCAACTAGTAAATCCTAAGACCATTTGTGTTAAAGTTTTTCACAAAATTATATGTGTTCTTGCAGTCTAAAAGTAAAAAGAAGAAGATAACCGTCGATCTCGCGCGAAACCATCGAATTTCCTCAATGAGGGAGAATAAAACAAAGAAAAAATTGCAGAAAAGCAAAGAAGAAAACAAATTAAAATTGCATTAATTGTAAAGAGGGTTGGTGCACAGATCATACATTCTTCTCTTGGCTCGTTTTCTCTGTAATGTGTTGGAAGTTAGAGTGTGAGAATTCTGTAATGAGATTGTGACCCATTTTTCCTATGAGAAACTACTATTTATACAAGGAGGGAAAACACTAAAACTAACTAACTGTACAGAGAATTTAAAAAAGAAAACTGCTTCAGCCTTCGACTAGGGTAACTGCCAGAGCTTCGACAGCGAGCACTTGCTTTTGACTTGCTATTGAATTCAATTTTCTTCTCTTCGAAATATCACCCTTCAAATCTAGTTAAGTCTGAAGCTTTGTTGAATTTGCCTTCTGATACAACTCTTCTGTGTTGAAACCAACACCTTCTTCTAAGAAAACCAAAGTCAAACCGCGTTGACTGCATTTAATTTAGCCTGTCGAAATTACAGGCTAACAATACCCTAATAAAGACACCTGTTATTATGAAAATAGAATATGAAACAAATCGATGCCGTTGGTTAATTAGTCTACAATTATTACATATTTTTTGGATACTATACATATAATTCTTTTTGTCAAAAAATACAGGAATCAAGCAATACACATTTGTTTCCCAAAAAAATAGTCATACACATTCTTTGACAAGAAAAATGCTATACACATCCCAATCTTATTGATTTCGAATCACAATATCAATGGGTTCAACCTAATTTAATTTTGTTAGCAACGAATCAATTATTATTCATACCCCTTGACATATTTTAAATTGTCAGTGGCTTATTTTTGACACCATATATTTAGGCACACCATTAAAAAATTTAAGATATTTTGTTCCTGACTACTTCATAATATCTTGAATAATCATTATGTAATATAAATTCAAACAAATATATATTCTACCCGACTCGAGTGATTAGTTGCGCGCAGAAGATACCCAGTTTATACCAAAAAAAATATATTACATACTACAAATACATAATTACTATTACTAACCAATAAGACACAAATGACAATATTAATAATCGTAAAATATGAAACAATGTATCGTACTAACGTCAAAAGATAAAAACATAAATTTGTTTAAAATATTGATACTTTAAAACGCTATAATCATGACTCCTCACACATTCTTGGTAAAAAAACGTCTTTAATCTATTTGACAAACATAAATAGTGGACATTAAGAATTTATAATAGTATGCTAATAAATTATATTTTTTCTGATGACCAATGTACTCACAGGCAAGTATACTAGTTAAGGCCTAAACGACGAGCGTCACCTCTTTTACTGCATGAAACTCTTAATTTATCATACAGAATTGACTCATCCGAGCAGCGAACTTTCCTAAAGTAGCAATAATCATCGCTTGTATATCTGTAATCTTGCTGAGTTTTGCCCGATGCACTAACAAACCTATTATATTTAACAACGTCAGTACCCTGACCATCCTGCACATTTTTGAGAAAGCTCTTTGAAAATCCAGAATCTTTGCTCTTAGACTTGTTCTCAACATATCCTAATGTAAAATTTGTAACATATGAAACAGTGTATCTATCCAGATGAAGTTCATCCCTGTCCAAGTACAGGGAAAACTTTCTGTGAGTTTCATCGATCGAATCTAGAAAGGGTGATGGAAGTTTAGCATCGACACTATCGTTGTAATAAATTATTTGATTCACAGTTTGTTTATCTCCATTCTTCCCCATTACCATTGAACTGTAGTAATAAAAATTCTGAACAAAACTAGTTGTGATATTACCATAAGAGGATCTAACCCATCCGGTAGACAAAATGGACTTGTTTGCACTAGTCAAGAATGTTTCATCCAAACCTTTAAAGTCAGACACTAGAGATTCAACCACAGGTGTGTCAACATGATTCACTAGTTCTCCATATGTTCTATTGCTTTTTCTATCTAACCAAAGATGTAAATTTGCATCTACATACCAAACATTCAATGCATTTGTCACAGTGAACCCTAATGAATGGCTCTTTCCATTCAACAATGTTCCTAAAAAGGGTGTAACCTCAATATCATAGGATGGAAGATCAAATGAGCCAATCCCAGTAATGGGTTTCCAAAAGAGAGGATTAAAACCACCAGTGTAAATCACAGTAAAAGGCCAAACTGAACCAACAACCTTTCCATCAAGAGTAACCACAACCTCTCTAAATGGTCCATTCCCAGGAGTACCATTACGGTTATTAGCAATAAGATATTCATTTGGTGGATTTGTATACCAACCCTCATCATTCTCATGAAATGAAACATAAACCTCCAACACAGCCCTATAAGCATTTTGGGGAACCATGAATTCCTTCAGATCAATAACAGTGGAATTTTTAATTTCAAACCACATCCCATTATTCAATGGAAGATTTCTTGAAATGGGTATGATCGAATCAGCTGAAAAACCACTCCCAAATGCAAAAAGATTGGATTTTTTTGACTCATTAGTAGGATAAAAGTGAATAATAATATCAACGTGGTAAACCCCAGTATAAGTTTTATCAACAACGTTACCTAAAAAAACAGCAAGGGTTTGATTTTGGTCACTGAAAAGCAAAGAGTGGTACCTTGTGATCTCTTTTTTGACAGTCCAAAAAATTCCAGTGGCTTTTGGTTCTGCTGTGCAACCTCTGAGAAGCTCAACCCCACTAAGCCAAACACCAAAAATGCTATCAAATTGCATTCCTTTACATGTTGCTTTCCATTCAAGGACGATTTTGGAGAAGTTTTGAGATGAACAGTGAGAGGGCAAAAACTGGGGGTTTGCCATATGTGAAGGCAAAATCGTGTTGGAGAACGTGGTATGAACAAGGTTTTGTTTGTGGGAGTATAATGGGTTTGGTTACCTCAAAGTACTCGGTTGGTGGTTGTTGAGTGGCATTGGAGGAGGAGGAGGATGGTTGAGCAAAAAAATGTCGTTTTAGTTGTTTGATTTTAATTTCTGGAGATTTGATGGTGAAATGGAGTGGTGAATAGCGAACAGTGAGAGTAAGAGAATGGTGAAGGTGTCCTTTTTTGTTGATGTTTTCAAGAATGATTTCTTCCGCATTTGGTTTGTGGAAAGTTCTTTTGAGTTCATCATTTTAAGGGCTAATTTCAATCTTCTCCTTGTGATTTTCTATCTCTTTTTCTTTAAACTATTCTCTTGATTCTCGTGTAGAATGGAGGGTGTTGGAGTAGGTTGAAGATGGTGGCTCTGCCGGTCTCTAATGTGGTGGTGGCGTTAGAGGAGATGTACCAGCAAGACCACTCTGATACCAAAGTTAGGTAATGGTGTGCTACGGTTAGGAGAAGTTACATCCACCTTAGGAAGGGGTCTTCCATATACCGTCAAAGTTTGAGTTAATAGTGGATCTTACATTTAGGCGCAATTGTGACTAATCCTTACGACCCACTATCTTTTACTAGTATCATTTATTGTCCCCATATTTATCCTTGCTTTCATTTTCTCTCTTTCTATATATGTATCTCGTTTTATATTGAAATAATTTAGGGTGAGAGATACCGTAATAATTGAAAGCAGAAAAGTTAATAATGTTTGAAAATTTAAGAAGGAATTTATGTCATGGAGGAGTAATTGCGCCATGGCTTACAATACTAACCTTTTTTCTTTAGTTTTTTTTACTAAATTAATTTTAGCCATTAGATCTCTTTTTATTAATCTAATTTGATTTAATGGTTGATAATGAATAAGGGTGTTGTTGTCATTTTAAAAATAAGAGTGTTGTTGGATATATAATATATATATATTAAAATAAATAGCACCACAACCACCGTTGGTCAGTCGCCGGAGAGCCACAGTGAACGCCGCCGGAGCATCGTCGCGGGAACCATCACCGTCCGTCGGAGCTCCGCCGTCGGCTGCCGCGCCGGTCGCCGGAGGCCACCGCCTGCAACCACCACATATATATTTATATTTATAAATATAAAAAATTAATAAATAAAAATATTTTTTTATTAATGGATGGTTAGTAGCCACTTAACTATTGTTATACAAAATTGTGGTTAGTGGCATCTAACCACAATTGTGCATATCTATGCACTACAAGAAATAGTGGATTTACTGTCGAAAACTTTCCGGCGGATATAAATCCGTCGGAAACTTTCCGGCGGATTTGATAGATTTCCGGCGGATTTGATCCCACGGTAGTTTCCGGCGGATTTTTTGGACTTTCCGGCGGATTTTTATCCCACAGAAACTTTCCGGCGGATTTTTTGGACTTTCCGGCGGACTTATAAATTTTTTTTTTTTTTTTTTTTGCAAAAATCCGCCGGAAAATACCAAAAATCCGCCGGAAATTTCCGGCGGATTTTTGGTAATTTCCGGCGTATTTTTTGGACCTTCCGGCGGATTTATAATTTTTTTTTTTTTTTTTGCAAAAATCCGCCGGAAATTTCCGGCGGATTTTTGGTCATTTCCGGCGGATTTTTGGACTTTCCGGCGGATTTTCCAATTTTTTTTTTTTTTTTTCAAAAATCCGCCGGAAAATACCAAAAATCCGCCGGAAATTTCCGGCGGATTTTTGGTAATTTCCGGCGGATTTTTTGGACTTTCCGGCCGATTTTCCAAAATTTTTTTTTTTTTTTTTTCAAAAATCCGCCGGAAAATTTTGGAGGGAAAAAAATCCGCCGGAAATTTTAAAAATCCGCCGGAAAAATTTAGAGGGAAAAAAATTCGTCTATAAATACAACTTTCTCCTACACTCATCTCATTCTCTCATTTATCTCTTTCTTTCCTTCTTATTCTCTTCTACATTTTCTCTATCTTATCTTTTTTCTTCTTTCTCATACTCTCTAATCTTCAAAATTTTCTCTACATATCTCTCTTCTATAATTCTCCTTTCTTCTTCATTCTCACTTCTTTATTCTTATTCCTTCTTCATCTCACTATTTTATTCTTATTTCTTCATAATTCCTTATTCTTATTCTCTCATATATCATTTCTTCTCATATTCTCTTTTATTCTTTCCTTTTTCAACAATACCATTCAACATTTGATTTTACTTTTGTTTTTTGACTTTTATTTAAAACACATATTAAGTTATAAAATTCAAAAAAAAATTAAAAAATTTCGGATTTTTAAAAAAAAAAAAAATTGGAAAATCCGCCGGAAATTACCAAAAATCCGCCGGAAATTTTTAAAAAAAAAAAAAAATTTCCGGCGGATTTTTGGTAGTTTCCGGCGGATTTTCCAAAAAAAATAAAAATAAAAATTAAAATCCGCCGGAAATTACCAAAAATCCGCCGGAAACTACCAAAAATCCGCCGGAAATTACCGGCGGAAAATCCGCCGGAAACTACCAAAAATCCGCCGGAAATTACCGGCGGAAAATCCGCCGGAAACTGTTTGCGACGAGGGTTTTTCCGGCGCCAAAAATCCGCCGGAAATTCCACATTTTTGGCGGATTTTGGTCATTTCCGGCGGATTTTGGTCGCCGGAAAATCCAGTTTTTCTTGAAGTGATGGTTAGTGGCCAATAACAATTGCTGTGCACATTTGTGGTTAGTGGCATCTAACCATTGACATCTAACCATTGTTATGCATATCTGTGGTTAGTAGTATGCACATTTGTGGTTAGGGACATCTTACCATTGTGGTATAAATTTGTGGTTAATGCATCTTGCGAAATCATGTTCAATTGTGTTTCTCTGCATTGTTTCAGCATCGTTTCTCGTTTTTTAGCTTCGATTCTATATTTCGCGTTTCTCACCATTGTCATGCAGGTTGGTTTCTTCTTCTTCTTCTTCTTCTTCGTCTTCTTCTTCTTCTTCTCCTCCTCCATCTTCTTCTTAGTGGCATCTAACCATTGCTATCCACATTTGTGGTTAGTGACATCTAACCATTGTGGTATAATCCAATGCATATATTTTTAAAAAGTTTACTATTTATCAATGATTGTTTTACTTTTGGGTTGCAAGGGGTAAAATAATAAGTAATCAGTTTAATTTCATTTGTATAAGTACTTAACAATATTTTAAATCATTTTGATCTTTGTTTGACTTGAGATGGATAAACATTGTATATAATTTTTTACTTTGAGTATGCAAATTTAATTTCAAAATCATTCGTATCAAGCAACATGGTACGACTCGTGCAGTGGAGGATCTTCTTGGGAGCAGAGGGGAGCCACGGTACCCCCCAATTTTTTAAAAATTTACGGTATATACATATATGTTTTACACTGAAAATTAAGTTATATATCTTTAAACGAACATAACTTAACGAAAAACACAGGTGGTGTGATGGTTAGCGTGTTGTTGTTGAAGTTGAGTTCGCTGGTTCGATTCCTTCCGCTCATAGTTTATGATTTTTGTAGTCATTTTGTATAGTTTTCTCAAATTTAAAACAAAAAACTACTCCCAGCAGGAGTTGAACCGTGGTGATTAGGGGTGTTCAAAACCGAACCAAACCGATAGACACACCGCAAACCGAACCAAACCAAACCGAAAACCGCAAAAAACCGCTTTTAATTGGTTTAGTTCGGTTTTTTTCCCTGCTGAACCGAGCGGTTCGGTTCGGTTCTCGGTTCTCATCATAGGAACCGAAC
Organism: Astragalus glycyphyllos; assembly: GCA_963573325.1. Lineage (NCBI taxonomy): Eukaryota > Viridiplantae > Streptophyta > Magnoliopsida > Fabales > Fabaceae > Astragalus > Astragalus glycyphyllos. The sequence goes on from OY754308.1 coordinate 40,804,638, forward strand.
CAAACCAAACCAAACCGCTAATATCTCATATGCTGTTTTTTTTTATAATTATATACCCACCCAACAGTCAAACACAGCCCAACCCAACAAAACTCAGCCCAATTGACCAAAAATAGCAACCTTAACTTTCAGTTTCACTCATTTCAATTCACGATTCAGGTTCTCATCTTCTCTCAGTCACAGAGTCACAGGTTCTCATCTTCTCTCATCTTCTCTCAGCGCACGCCATCCCTCTCAGTTCTCAGCTCTCACTCACAAGCACAGCGCACGGCACGATCATCTCTCTCAGTTCTCATCTCCCACTCACAGTGCACGTCGACGCCACACTCATCTCACGCCTCTCACTGTTCCGGCGCCTCTCACTCATCTTTCATCACTGTTCCGGCGCCTCTCACTCATCTCACGCTCTCACCACCATGACGAAACGCACAGGTTTGCTTCTTTTTACTGCGTTTTACTGATTTCGTTTTATTCTTCATTTTAATTGATTTCGTTTTACTGCTTATGATACTGTGTTTTGCTTCATTTTATTCTTCATTTTAATTGATTTCGTTTTCGTTTTGCTTTGTATGATACTGATTTCGTTTTCGTTTTGCTTATGATACTGATTTCGTTTTCGTTTTGCTTATGATATTGATTTCGTGTGCGTATGATACTGATTTCGTATTAATTTTGTGTGCTTATGCTACTGATTTCGTGTGATTTCGTTTATATTACCGTGAAATCATGTAAAATCGTGTGATTTCGTGTGGTTTCGTGTGCTTATGCTACTGATTCCGTGTGATTTCGTTTATTTTGTGTGCGTATGATACTGATTTCGTATTAATTACTGCATATATTTACAATGTTGTTTTCTGCACATATAAAATCATGTTTCATTTCTATATGCTTTATCTGAAATGAGTCTATCTTTTATTTTAAATTTTAGACAAGACCGTTGATACCGAAGTGAACTCTGTTGCTGCCCTGATGTTTCCGTGATCGAAAATCAGGTAATTGCTCCCATATCACAATTTAATGAATCTGAATAGTAATTTAGAATGTATTGTCATTCTTACTTCATCTAATGTTCTATTTTATGTCATTTGTCGGCTGAAAATAGCCCTTCAATCATGCCAACAACGGAACTGCAAACTACTAATTTGCAAACTGTGGAAGGTTCCAATCCTCAAAAGAAGAGAAAAACCAGAGAAGCACCTACAAATGATGCAAATGAAGATCCTAATGGTGGAGATTCAGGTAAACGAAGAAAACCTTGTAAGAGAAGGAGGTTGTTGATTCTTTGTGTGAAAAGGTAAAGGAAGCATTATACAAAATGTTTGAGAGTTATAGGGATTTCTATAATGAAGGCCAAGCTGAAATTGCTACGCAAGGATTGGAAATATCAGATGTTGTTACATCTTCTGATCAAATTGATGATGAATTTGAGAAGGACATGGACAAAGATCAAACTCTTAGTAAAAATGAAGTGGATATGTATCTCACGGAGCCTAGGGAGAAGAAATGTCCAAATTTTGACATCTTGAATTGGTGGAAGGTAAATTCTACTAAATACCTTACTCTTGGTCTTATGGCTAGAGATATATTGGCTATGCTCATATCTACTGTTGCTTCGGAGTCCGCTTTCTCTACTGGAGGTAGGTAGAGTTCTTAGTTCTTTTCGGAGCTCTCTTACACCACAAACAGTTGAAGCTTTGATTTGTGCACAAAATTGGCTAAGATCCTCCCCTTTGTCGGTGGATATTGAAGAGCTCCTGGAAGACTTGGAAAAGATGGAAGAAGGCATATATTTGATACAATTATATATTTGATTTGTGCACAAAATTGGTTTGTAAATTTTGTTTTTGTGAAATTACAATTATTTCTTTTGTCTAATGTTTGTTAATATATTTGATACATTTGTAGAACTTGCTCCGATCCCACAACTGAATGAAGGATTTTCTGATATTGAATCAGATGATGATTAGATGTATCAAATGAAATGGTATGTACTTGAATCGGGTTGAATTGCTTTATCATTTGTTGATTTTAGTTACTGATTTTATTAATTGCATTGCTTTGTAGGAGTGGAGAAGTTGATGCTGTGAGAAGAAAATGTGAAGGATTCATTTTGAGGACCGTGTTGATTAGTTATTTTGAAAACTTTATGTGTTGATTTTAGTTACTTATGTGTGGAGAATTTATGTTATAAATTAGTTTGAAGTATTTGAAGTATTGATTAAGTTCCTGGCAGAATTATTTGAAGTTACTGGGAGAATTATAAATTGATGTTATAAATTAGTTTTGATATGTTATATATTAGTTACTGGTAGAATTATAAATTGTGTTTTGTCTCGTCAAAAACCGAACAAAACCGAACAAATCCAAATCGCTTTGGTTTGGTTTGGTTTTTTTTTTTGTGAAGCACACCGAACCAAACCAAACCGTATCTATTTTTACCTCGCGGTTTGGTGCACTTTTTTGGTCAAAACCGAACCAAACCGCACCGCGAACACCCCTAGTGGTGATACAGTTCACAGACTTAAAATTTACCACTGAACCAAATGAAACAATTGAAAACTCATTGTAAAAACGGTTTTGTATATTTGTTATTTTGTATTACCAAAAAAACTGTTTTATACATTTGTTACTAATTTGGCACCCCCCAATTTTTTCTCCAACATCCGCCACTGGACTCGTGAGTATGCACGGGTATACTGCTAGTTTATATATAAATTAGTTTAAGGGTTAGAAACCATTTATCCTAAGTAGAAAAAAAACCGTTTATCCTATTCTCCACATTAAATTTATAAAATTGTCACAAATTTTCTAAGTCATTACATTTTAATATCAGTTATTTGGTAATCATTTGACAAACAAAAAATGCCAGTTTGTGTAAGGAACAGTAAGAAGAATTCATAAGACACTATATGTAAGTTTTTTCCTAAATTTGATTAGTGTGCACCAATTGTGTAAATATTTTTTAGTTTATAAACCAACTAAAAATTGAAACGCTATAAAAATGATCGACTTTTATTCTTTTTTTATTGGTAATTGACTTTTATTCTAATTAGATATAATGGTCAGATACATCAGTTATTCAATTAAACTAAAACTATAAAATTTTCTTATAATAGAGATCGCGGGGAATAACTATTTTCACAAAATCAGTGCCTGTTATTTTGTTGGTGGATGTGTTTCTGACGACAACTCAAAAACCCATAATCTTAAGAACCTTAGTGTTTTTATCTTTATATCTTAAGCATTAATGTTGGTGAAAACTATGATAGAAATAGTAAGCCTAGGCTTAAACAAAAAAGAAAAAATAAACAGAAGGAATCCCTATATACTCAAAAATGACATCTATTGGCAGTTTTCGATAACATGCATGGTGCCCTATATACTCAAACATCTTAGCCTGTTTAAGTATTATTAGTTGGGTGATAGCACATCAGCTCCCTATAGGCATAAAACAAAAAGTCTCTATTCATGTATGTAACCAAAAGACAATATATATGTGCAACCTAGCTAATATATAAAGTTTGGAAACATGTAATCGAGAAATAATGTATAGATGAAGGAATGTATAGAGGAATCGAGAAATAATGTTAAGTGAAAGTGACCCAAATTTGGTACAATTAACAAGGAGATACTTTGTTGCGTAATTCTTGGATACGTTAGAAAGTAGCTTTTGCAGCGCCTCGTTTAGATTCATTACTAGGATTAACCGCCTAATTTTCTAAAATTATAAAGGATTATTTGTCTGCTATTGACAGCTAGCAATTAGAAAAATAACATATCATATGGTCACAGTACTATAGTACTTATTATAAATACGAAACTAGTGACCAAAGCACACTACAATAGATATTGAAAAAAAAGGCGCTAAAATAGGCAGCGTTTATGCTAGAAGCGCTGCTTTTGGCTAAAACACGGAGCAATGGGCAGCGCGTATGAAGCAAGCGCTGCTTTTGGGAAGGACACGCTGCGCAATAGGCAGCGCCTATGCAGCAAGCGCTGCCTTTTGGGTTAGACGCGCTGCGCAATAGGCAGCGCCTATGCAGCAAGCGCTGCTTTTTGTGTTTGATGCGCTGCGCAATAGGCAGCGCCTATGCTGCAAGCGCTACCTTTTGGGTAGATGCGTTCTCAATGGGCAGCGCTTATTAGTGAAGCGCTGCCTATTGGTGTGTTTTTTTTTTTTTTCATTTTTTCCCTCTCAACACATACATTTTTTCCCTCTCAACACATACATTTTCCCTCTCCTCAACACACTAACACTCTCTCAAGCTCTCTTCGTCCTCCTCCTCCTCCTCCTTCTCCTCCATTGGCCTCAAACGGACACACACTCCTCTCAAGCTTTCATCTTTGTCCTCTCAAGCTCTCATTTTCGTTCTCTCAAGCTCTCATTTTCGTGGCTCTCTCCCATTTTCGTTTTCCCAAAGGACATCTCTTCCACACTTCTCCATTTCTTCTCCATTTTCGTGTAAGGTGATTTCTTCCCCATTTTCGTTTCTCTTTCACAAAGTTTAGTATTACTACATGTTGCTCTAGTTATTTTAATGGCATTGGAACATTAGGTTAGATGATTTAAAGGTTATGGTTGATGATTGGTTCTTTAAAATGGTGTTTCTAAACTTTGGGGGAAATGTAGTCTTAGTGTTTGTTGAAATGCCCAAATGAAATGCTTGTTAATTTAATTTGATGTAGGCTTAGTGTTTGTTGAAATAGGCTTAGTGTTTGTTGAAATGCCCAAATGAAATGGTTGTAAATTTAATTTGATGTAGGCTTAGTGTTTGTTGAGATGTCCAATGCTTGTTAATTTAATGTTGTTTTCGGTTAAGGGATTTTATAAACTTGAATATTTAGGATTGCATGTTGTTTTATTAATTTTAATGGCATTGGAACTTTATGTTAGATGATCAAAGTTGATGCTTATTGATTGGTTTATTGAAAGGGCGAAGTGTTTGTCTTATTTTGTTAATGTCACAAAAATTGATTGTATTTTTGTCTTCCATATTTGTACGATGGTTCTTTAATTAGTAATTTAACTAATGAATTGTTTATAGGAATTGAAAATACTTCCTTCGAGTTCGTGTTGGTTCGTGAGTTCGTGTTTGTTCGCTTCATTTGCTAGTGTGTGGTTCGCATTCGTTGAAGTTCATCGTTGCTTCCACTTGTTCAGGTACTTTTGTTGTTTTCTTGTATTTATTATATGAAGAATGACAATATGGAAGACATCAAAGTCTTTGATTTCTTTAGTTAAAAATAGTTGAATGTATTAGCTTCAAAAAAATTGTTCGTTTTGTGTGTTTGTCACCTATAATAGGTTTTTAAGTTATCTTATCAGGAATTTATTATAAATAAATACTGAGAAATTATGGACAGAGAGTGGATGTCTGCCAATCGTCTGTCCAAGGAATATGTTGCTGGAGTGGATTATTTTGTGAAGTGTGCTGTTGAACGTTTAGGGACTTCTAGTAACATGAAGTGTCCTTGTTTGAGTTGTTGTTATGTAAAATCAGTTAATGCAGAGGAGTTGGCAGGACATTTAAAGGGTTACGGAATAGATCAAAGTTACACTTGTTGGACAATGCATGGTGAGGAAAGAGGTGAATCTTCAAATATGGATAATAGTACTGAGAGATGTGCACCGGTTGACACCGAAAGACCTACATTTGAAGGGGGCGAATTTGAAGAGATGGCAAAGGCTGTTGAAGACGATCTTAATGATTGTCCTCAAATGTTTGAGAAATTGATAACGGATGCGGAGACACCGTTGTATTCAGGTTGTACTGAATTCACAAAACTATTGGCTGTGATAAAGTTGTATAACTTGAAAACTTGCCACGGATGGACGGATAAGAGCTTTACGGAATTACTCGCACTGTTGAAAGAAATGTTGCCGAAGGATAATGTGCTCCCTTCTCGGACCTATGATGCAAAACGAATGTTAGGGTCCATTGGGTTGAACTATGAGAAGATACATGCTTGTCCCAATGATTGCATTTTATTTCGGAATGAACATGCCTCGTTAAAGTCGTGTCCTAAATGTAATGCATCGCGATATAAAAAGAAAGAATCTGCTCCAGAAAAGGTGTTGTGGTATTTTCCCATAATTCCTCGATTTAGGCGCATGTACCATAGTTCAGAAGATGCAAAACACTTGACATGGCATGATGATGAAAGGATTAAAGATGGCATGCTACGACACCCGGCAGATTCTCCGCAATGGAAGAAAATTGATATTGATTATCCTGATTTCGGGTTGGATCCAAGAAACCTACGACTTGCATTGTCTGCTGATGGATTTAATCCGCACGGCATTCAGAGTAGCTCCCACAGTACATGGCCCGTGATTTTGGCGATCTATAACTTACCTCCATGGCTTTGCATGAAACGCAAATATATGATGTTGTCTTTGTTAATTTCTGGGCCCAAGCAACCGGGAAATGATATTGATGTATACTTGGCTCCGTTAATTGAAGACTTGAAGCTAATGTGGGAGACTGGAGTAGAGGTGTATGATGGGTTCAGAGAAGAAACTTTCACCCTGAGGGCTATGATTTTTGGCACAATTAATGACTTTCCAGCATACGGCAATCTATCTGGGTACAGTAACAAAGGTCAGTGTGCGTGCCCTATATGTGAAGATAACACTGATTGGATGTGGTTGGAACATGGTAGGAAGAATATCTACTGTGGTCATCGTAGGTTTTTGCCATCTACTCATTCGTATCGACTGTTGAAAAAGGCATTCAATGGGAATATCGAAACCCGTAAAGCTCCCATGGCTTTGACGGGTGAACAACTATTTGAAAAGGTGAGAGGTTTGAACATTAAATTTGGGAAGCCTTTTGCAGGAGAGCTTGCCAAACGGGGGTGGAAGAAAAAGTCAATTTTCTTTGAGTTGCCATACTGGAAGTCATTATATGTAAGGCACTTCATTGATGTGATGCATGTTGAAAAAAATGTCTTTGAAAGTGTCATCGGTACCTTGCTCAATATGCCAAGAAAGACTAAAGATACCATCAACTCGAGGTTGGACTTGCTTAGTATGGGGTTGAGACCAGAATTGGGTCCGTTAAAGAAGGGTACACGTACATATCTACCTCCGGCAGCTCATACTTTATCTAAAAAGGAGAAGACCGTGTTTTGTAAGTTTCTTCATGGAGTTAAAGTTCCAGAGGGTTACTCTTCAAATGTTATGAACCTTGTATCGATGAAAGACCTCAAGTTAAAGTCTTTAAAGTCTCATGATTGCCATGTACTAATGGAAAATTTGCTACCCATTGGTATACGTTCCATTTTGCCTAAGAAAGTACGCAAGACCCTAACCAAACTTAGTTTCTTCTTTAAGGCGATTTGTAGTAGAGTGATTGACCCTGGAAAGTTGCCATCATTGCAAAGAGAAATTACTGTCACTTTGTGTGAGCTTGAGATGTATTTCCCACCTTCGTTTTTTGACATAATGATTCATCTAATAGTTCATCTGATTAGGGAGACACAATTGTGTGGCCCATGTTACATGAGATGGATGTATCCGTTTGAGCGTTACATGAAGATATTAAAAGGTTATGTGAAAAACCGATCACGACCCGAGGGTTGTATTGTTGAGCGCTACATAGTTGAAGAAGCTATTGAGTTCTGTACCGGCTATCTATCTAGTCTTGAATATTCTGTGGGACTGCCAAGGTCTCGTCACTTAGGAAGCATTAGTAAAGGGATGTCAGGAACAAAAATAGTGATGGTATCAAGGAAAGAACTAGATGAAGCACACTTATATGTTTTGCACAATGATACTGAGGTTGATTCATATGTTTCCAAGCACATGGACATACTTAAGAGTGATCACCCATATAAGACTCAAGTTTGGTTAACAAAAGAACATAATCGGAGTTTCATAGTGTGGCTAAAAGCGCACATTGATTTCGAATTTGCTATGAATCCTTCCTCGATTTCAGAAAGATTGAGATGGTTAGCAAAAGGCCCAAATATGCAAATTTTCTCTTACACCAGCTATCTAATGAACGGGTACACGTTCTATACAAAAAACCATGATGATCAAAGTAAAATGCAAAATAGTGGGGTGACTCTTGTAGCTCAAGCTTTGCATACATCAAGTGCCAAAGACAGAAATCCCATATATGCGAATATGTCATACTTCGGGGTCATTGAACACATATGGGAATTGGATTACAACATGTTTCGGGAGCCTGTGTTCCAATGTAAGTGGGTTGACAATAATAGTGGTTTACAGATTGATGAGTCGGGGTTCATGCGGGTGAATTTCAATAAGTTAGGATATAAAGATGAGCCTTTTATTTTGGCATCCCAAGCTCAACAAGTGTTTTATGTCACTGATCCAGTTGATACAAATTGGTCCATTGTTTTATTGACAAATAAAAAATTGGTGAATGACATTGAGGATCAAGCAACCGATGATGATGGTATTGAGGACGACCCTTTCTTTGGGACATCACTACCAATTGTAGGGGAAAGTACTCCTATAGAGGATTTTGTGTATGTTAGAAACGATCATAGTGATGGGATTACGATTCGTAAAAAAAAAAATACTAAGACGCGAATTGCAAATACAATTATATCCAAGAAAAGGAAAAGGTAATTTAGACTTACATCATATGCTTTTTATCTATTTCCAAGTAGTTATTTTACATAGTTTTCATCTTCTTGTCTATTTATTTATTTTGGATAGATAAATATAACAATAACAATGATTATGTTTTATTGCAGGTTAGATGGCGGATCATAGTGATCATCACAGTGATCATGACAGCGATCATCAGTGTGAGGTTGAAAAGTATATCAGAAGGCAGGCTCCTCGTGGAATGACGGTCAAAAAAGATATCATCAATCGAGTAAATAAAGGAAAAGGAAAAGTACCAGTAAGTTACTAATTACTAATTACTAATTAATTTATTAATTCAACACTTAGTTTTAATTGTTTGTTAACTAATTTACTAATGACATAATGTAGGTGTTGTGGAATATTAAGGGCCAGCCAATTGGGGATAATCGCGCAGATTTGGTTACCTTCCTCGGTAGTAAGGTAAAACAAATGATACCAATTACAATCAGTACTTGGAGTGAGAAAAGTGCTGTTTTGGGGAAACACAAAGAGGAGTTTTGGTTAACAATACAGGTATATAATTTTACATCTCTTTAGTAATCTTATTTAATAAATTTGTAACCATATATATTTATATCATTTTTATTGAATATGTGTATGCAGAAATATTTTGATGTGGATGAGTCCCGAAAAGACTGGTGTATGAAGGAAGCTGGAAAGCTACATCGGAATTTCAGGGGTAGTTTAAAAAAAAATGGTTGTTTGATAATAGTGGAAACCTCAGATGGAAGCCTCCAGCGCCATATAGTGGATTTATTACGGAGGAGGATTGGGTTACATTTGTTAGGAGACGCACCGAAGATAAAGATTTCATGGTTAGTACTATAATCTATTAAGTTATAACTTAAAATATAGTTGACAATTATATATTATACATTAATGTATACTTATGTCTCTAAATAGGAACTATGCCAAGCGAATCGAGAGAGAGCTTCTGGTTGTGAGTACCCTTATAGAGGCGGTGCTAGTGGATATCAAGTTTTTGAAGAGAGATTGGTAAGACACAATAAGCTTGATTTCTCTTAATTTATATATACATATACCTCTAATTGTAGGTGCTTGTATCATAACATTTTGGTCCCTTCGGAGCGGACACAGAGATATGTGTTCTTGTGTCCGGATAGTACACACCTCCGTAATGTCAGGGAGGATCTGTCTAATTATAACGACCTTGTGGAACAAAACAAGACAGATGTTACAAATTATATCACTCGACGCTTATCGGATGCTCAACATAGAGGCGTCGATACCATGTTTTTGGCACCGTGTCTCGTAGGGTGAGAGATTTAATTTATTAATTCTTATATAACATGCATTTTTTAAATACTAGTCAATTACTTATTCAAAGTTTTATTTTGTAGGGATCATTGGATTTTGCTTGCAATAAATCCTAAGACAGATACGGTGTACTACATTGATTCTGTGCATGGTCATTTCAACACCCACCCAGACTTGGTTGTCATATTTAATAGGTGTGTGTATTTCGATCACTCTGCATATTTATTTGTTTTAGTTGTTAACTATATGTATTTTTAATAATATAGTTATATCCAATTGTGTTCAGTTGTTTGAAGGAATATTGGGGATTGGAACAATCACAGACAAAATGGGTGCCAATAGTGGTAAGTTTGTAATCAATCTTCTCATATATTTATTTACATTATTGTTGTCAAAAAAATGTATGAAATTAAATTTAACAATTAACTAATCTTTTGTTTTGTAGTGTCCGAAACAACCAAATAACAATGATTGTGGGTATTACGTAATGAGATTTATGAAGGAAATTATTACCCACAATCAAATGGTTATCCCCAGACAGGTATCTTTACAGAACTCTTTTTTATTTTGGTTTAACCATATATTTCAATTCTAATTTTATTTAATTATATAATTTCAGTATTTTCCCGATTGTCGGTGGAAGACATACTCTACTGCACAGATTGATGAGCTTAGAGGAGAGTGGTGCCGTTATGTCTCGCAATTCTTTTGATTTTAGATAGATTGTAATCTTGTAAATTGTTAGAGTTTTATTTGGATACATGCATGAATTGGTTCATGCATATGTAAGTTGCTAACTTGTTTTAATTTAGATACATATTGTAAGTAGCTTGCTAGTTTTGGATACATGCATATGAATTAGTTCATGCATATGTTAGCTGCTAACTTGTTTTAATTTAGATACATATTGTAAGTATCTGGCTAGTTTTGGATACATATTGGTAGAGAGTTTGATTTGGATACATATTAATTTGTTAATATTGTAAGTTGCTAAGTTTTGGATACATATAATAACTTGTTAGCTAGTTTGTTTTGGTTTGTGATCATATTGGTGCATTGGGATATATAACTAGTTTATATATATATATATATATGTTGTTAGTATATAATGGATTGGATTGGTATTAATTGGCTGTATATATATGACCAGGAAATTATCAAATATAAAAAGGAAAGTACAAAAAAACAAGAAAAAAAGGAAAAAAAAAAATTAAACAATGGGCAGCGTTTGGTGGGAGAAGCGCTGCCCATTCACCTAGCGCGTATAGCAATGGGCAGCGCTTGGTAAAGGGAAGCGCTGCCCATTGCTAAATGTGCTAGGTGAATGAGCAGCGCTTGGTGGGGGAAGCGCTGCTCATTCACCAGCAATGGGCAGCGCTTTCCTTTACCAAGCGCTGCCCGGCCATTGCTATACGCGCTAGGTGAATGGGCAGCGCTTCTCCCACCAAGCGCTGCTCATTCACCTTGCGCGTTTAGAAATGGGCAGCGCTTCCCCTTACCAAACGCTGCCCATTGCTAAACGCGCTAGGTGAATGAGCAGCGCTTCTCCCTTCAAACGCTGCCTATGGCTATTAATGAGCAGCGCTTCTCAAACGCTGCCCATTTTTGGGGAGGAATCACCAGCGCCAAATTTAGCAGCGCCCAGAAACGCTGCCCATGGCTAAAAAAAAACGCTGCCCATCCCCAAATCTGTTGTAGTGGCATGCATTAATCCACTCTTACATCATCACATATATTGAGTATCTTCCTTTCAAGTGAGTTCAATATGGCCAAGAGATTAATGACCATGTTATATCTATTCATCACCATGATTAGTTTGAGTTTGAATATGGATACTAATGATTATGAATCAGCAGTACCTGCAGTTTATTTATTTGGGGACTCCACTTTTGATGTTGGTACCAATAGTTTCTTGCCTAATTCATCATCAAGGGCAGATATGCAATTTTATGGGATTGATTCTCCTTTCTCAAAACCAACTGGGAGGTTTAGCAATGGCTATAACACTGCTGATCGCATTGGTACTATTAATTCAAGCATACACTTTATTAGTAATTATTTAATATTAAGTTTGTCATATGGATGCTTAAATTGCTACTAATAGTGTTATATATTAATTAATTAATTAATGTTTGTTTTGTTCACTAGTGAACTTACTAGGATACAGTGAGAGCCCACCACCATTTCTCTATCTTGTTCAAAATCATACAGAAAATTTCATCACAGAAATCCTCAAAGGCATCAATTTTGCTTCAGGTGGATCAGGTCTTCTAAACGATACGGGAAAACACTTTGTAAGTTCTCTTTCCAACTTCTACTTATATAAAGTGACAGAGCTTGACAATAATTTTGGGGCTGCGAAATAGTTAACTATATATATATATATATATATAAAATATTTCACTATCAATTTCTATATCATTTATTGAGTTGAACTGGTTTTTATCATTTACCATCATTTAAGGTTCTAATCTTGATTTTAGCACTTTTTGGGAAAAATACACTTGAATATTGTCAAATAACAAAAACAATGGAAGCGAGACTCAAACCAGGGAAGCTAAGCTTACTAAAGGCGCACTTAACCACTGCACCGCCATGACTACATGTACTCTTTGCGATATAACTAATATACATATCATGTAATTAACTGCAACTTTATACTATGTATATGAATCAATTTTAAAAAAATCTCATGGGTACCATGGCATACTCGCCCCTGTTTATATGTATATAGTGACACAACAAAAAATTAAAATTAAAATATGTGTGATTAAGGAAAGATATTCCTAAATGAAAGACAAATTTAAAACTTAATATTGATAGTATATTATTATTTTATTTAATTATTTTACTTTTATAAAATATTAGTATTTGAATTATTAATCAGTTGTAACCAAAAAGAGAAATATTAATTAGTTAAGGAAAATATTTTTTTTGAAATAATAGTATTTGAGTTATTAATATCTAAAATATTAGTATTCGAATCATTATAACAACTAAAACTAGCTTCTACTCGAGAGCACTTGGATGAGATGGTAGGAGTCTCTTCCAACTTAACCAAGGTCTTAGGTTCAAATCCAGCCTTGGGCATGTAGCAGTGTTAAATCTCTTGAGAGAGAACATTAGCGTCCATTGTGGTCTCTTGAGGGAGAGCTTTGTCGCCCATTGATATCCTATCTTGTTCGAGTGATTAGTCTCTGCAATTGGCGCAGAGGATACCGGTTTATAAAAATAAAAATAAAAAACTAAAACTAACTTGTGCAATGCATGAGTTTTTTTGACAACATATGTGATTCACGGGTTAGTATTGGTTATATATTGCAAGACCCAATGTTGTTCTACATTATAGGCCTCAATTTCCTTCTACTTTGTTGGATTCGTAGAATCAGATTTGTCAAGGGTGCAACTATTAAAACCTCTTCTCCACCATTTTTTTTCTAGCATATTTTTATAACAGCGTTGATATTTAATACAACACGAATAGTACGAAAAAAAATTACGGCCCCAATAACACCGCACTATCAGGCTTGCGTATATAGTTGTTTTATACGCTTTCGTTGCTTTCATAGAGCATTCAGAATGGTGTTCCTTGTGTTTTTTTACTTATTAAGGATCATCCTTATTAATTGTGGGCAAAGAAAATTGTGTTTCTTATAGAGAAAAGTCCTTGTACAAGTACTTTCTCTCTCTTTCCTTAAGTGGGTCTTGTTTAAAAGTTTGTGAGTTATTTGTTGATAAAGTGATGATGTGTAGTTATTTGTGGAACTCATTTAAGAAATTTTTTGATGGTGTTGCATTGGGGGGATTGAGTACTTATTAGGTATTAGTATTAAAAATGTATAAAAGAGTGATGTATACATGTGTGGTCTATTTAAGGACTCAAATGGAGAGTCCTCCATTGTGGATGCTCTTATCGCACTACTAAACATTTCCGTTTTTATAAACTTGTTTTGGAGTCCCCCATTATACAACTTTACCTTGCAGAAAGAAACTTTCAAAAAGATGGGAATATGTTAATAAAACAAAAGTGTTAATAGCTGCAGCCATTTATTAAGGTCTTGTTATGATGGTTTTCTGTTTTGAAATTTTCAAAAACTATAACTAGTTTCTGTTTTGAGTTTAAAAATATCAAAAACCAAAACCAAAATCAGTTTGAGTTAAGAAATTTTTAAAAACTTAAATCAGTTTCAAACACAGACATTAAAATAAATATTTATCATAAACTTATCTTAATCAAAATAATATATAGCATTAAGTTTGTAAAAGATTAAAATATTACAAATATATAATATATTTATTAGTAGTAATTTTAATAATAGCGGTTGAAAGTAGTAGTTGTTGATAGACGCTTATCAAAGTGGTAATCGGTGGTGGTCGTAGTGGTAGACAATGGTGACGATCAATGGTTGTTGGCGGTAATGGTGACCAGTGGTGGTCAGAGTGGTAATTTCAAGTGGTCACAGTAGTGGTTAGAGAAATAGTCGTTGGTGATGATCGATATTATTTAAAGTGGTGGTTTTCGGTGGTCGGAGTGGTGGTAAGAATGGTAGTAGGTCGTGGTTGGATTGGTTATCAGAGGTGGATGGAGTGGTGATCGGCAGTGGTCAAAGTGGTGATTGGCGTTGGTCGAAGTGGTGATCAATGGTGGTCAGATTGGTGATCATAGGTGGATGAAGTGGTGATCAACGGGGGTCAAAGTGGTTGTTGGTGGTTGTCGAAGTAGTGGTTAACGGTGGTCAGAGTGGTGGTCATAATGGTAATCGTTAGTTGTCAGATTAGAGATCCTAGGTGGAAAAGTAATGATTTAACGTGGCGATAGTGGCGGTCAACGGTGGTCGTAGTGGTGGTTAGCGGTGATTCAAGTAGTGGTTGAAGTGGTGATGGGTGGTGGCCATGTTGATGATTAGAGGTTATAAAACAAAAATAGAAATTAAAAAACCTATTTTTATTGTTTTGACTTTTGATAAACTGTTTTCAAATTAAGAAAAAAATCAAGATCACTACATTTTTAAGATAAATTAAAATACACATAAGAAATTTATTAACAATTTTTCTTCCTAGATTAACTATTATATTAATAAGTACTTTACAAGTTTCAAATGGGAACAAATCATCTATTTGATATGCATGTATAAAGCATATATGTAAACACTAAGTAATTTAAAAAAAAAAAAAAAAGATGAACACTTTGATACCATTGAGTTTTGTTGGGTATGATACCTATAGCCAATCACTCAATGACACCTCATTTTTTATCTTTAAATATTGTACTAATTTTACCTACAAAATATCATACCCACCAAAAACTCGATGGGTATTGTAGAATTTTCCATAAAAAATGGTAGAATCCGTACTTGTGGAAAAGAGTTTCAATGATTACATGGTTAATTATATACACCATTTGAGATCAAATCTCAGTAAATTCTATGCTTGTTTAGTGGTATTTCCCATGCGCCCTCGCCCTGGCGTCTCTCAAGTTCGAATACCATACCTCGATCTCTGAGATTTGAACTCGGTATTAAAGTAACCACAACACGCACGCACAACCATTAGGACGGACCTGAGTTCTTGATATTAGTTTCAACATCATGTGTATATATACATTGTTCTTAAATATCTCCAACATAGGCCCATGGTATTGGGCTGGGCCCTGTGCGGTAGCACAACCCGCATAGGCCCATGTCTAACCCTGGAAAAAATGTGGGTGTTTGCGGGTATTTTAACTAAAACATGGTATCAATAATAAAATCCTTTGTTGCAGAATTGGGCTTTAAGGGTGTGGACAAAAAGCATCTTTTGAACTTACTAGTTTTATTTGGGCCGAAACATGATATGGAGCCTTTTTCATTTATAATGTTGTTTGGTGTGTCGAGTAAGATGATACAAATCTTATAATGCTTTTAAACATGGTTTAGAAAATCAGACCAGTCGATTGGACAGATAATGAAACTATGTCCCGGATAAGCCTTAGAATCGCCCCGTCAAAGAACCGAGAAAGAAACCGGAGAACCTGCCCATAACCGGAATAATAGTTCAAAATTGGGGTTTCAAACAATTTGCACGGTTCTGTAAAACAAAATTTAAAACTCATCTTTTACACAAAATTTAAAGTTTAGAAGTTCTAAACTTTTTTTTGATAAGTCAAATTAGATTATGGAGGTACAAGGGGGTACCTCAACCCTTATACATCATCCGATAGCATCTGTATACATGATAGAAAATTATTACACCTACTGACGTAATCTATATCTAGGTGACTACCCACTTTATACACAACCCATCCCCACGTCAACTTCTTGATTTGGTCACCAATTGATTCACATTTGTGAGTTCACCCCTGAAAATGACCTGGTTGCGACTCGCCCAAATCACCCACACCGTTGCTATCCATACTAAGAATCTCACCCTTTTATTCTTCTTTCCTCCAATCTGAATTTTGTGATGCATTAAGTGCTCCCAAGCATTGTTAGCCACCACACTATTAAAGAAACAAGAAGTTCTAAACTTTATTTTATACTTAATTGTGTCCTTTATTTATGACTAACTGTGTCCCTTTTTAGGGTAGTGGATCCCCTCAACTGATTTTATGGTGCAGTGGAATCTCACCATTCCATTGAATAAAACAAAAAGTGAAAGAAAAATATTAAAATAGTGCAAAGAGGTGATTCTTTTATATATTGCAAGACCCAAATGTTAGTGAACTCATTTGCCTTTATAAATAGTTGTGATGTGATAAGAATAATAATTGATCAGCTTGCTTAAAAAAAATAATTGATGAGAAAACAACATCAATACATCCTAAATTTTCCAATTTGAAATCTATGTATATACAATATTCTGGCAAACCAACTAAATTAGTTATAAAGTTAAAAAGACCATTTGTAATCTTTTACCTAAAATCAAACTAACATATCCATTGTATTAAAACAGAACAGGGTTATATCTATGGCAGAGCAAATCCAACAGTTCGAAACCGTTCACGGAAATATCTCACAAAATCTAAATGACACAGCCGAGGCAAAAATTCATCAATCTTTGTTTCTTCTAAGTGTGGGAAGCAACGATATATTTGAATTCTTTGATAGTTTAAGTATGTCCAATTCTGGCAATGTCACATTGGAGGTATTAGAATTCATGACCAATCTTATGAGTCAATACCAAGCACATCTCCAGGTTTGTCTCATTTCCTTTCTTCCGTTTAGTTTAGATCGACTTATTTGGACTTATCTACTGGCATAAGCACTTATGAGATTGTATAATTTGCTACATGACATGCAGAATCTACTCAACCTCGGAGCTAGAAAATTTGGCATTTTAAGTGTTCCTCCTCTGGGTTGCGTCCCGATTCTACGTGCCAACTCAAGTGATGGTCAGTGTGTTGGTGAGCTTAACACTATTGCTCAACTCTTTCATGAATCATTGAGTGCTCTACTGCAAAATTTGAGCTCTGAGATCCCAAATATGAAGTACTCACTTGGGAATACATTCTATATCACCTATAGAGTGATAGATAATCCTCCATTTCGTAAGTTTCTACCACTAATCCAAGATATAGCTTTAATTTTAATTACCACATCACATTACATCATTTTTTATTTATTTACTTGTTAGTCTTCATGAAAGTCCCAATGAATATAAAGGTTCGACATCAGTTAATATTGATCGAATTTGGGACCAAAATTCCCAATCTAACAAAAATCAGGGAATCTACAACGTGGATTGTGGCCTACTTTTGTTTGTTTGAGATACTCTCTCTGTTTTTGTATATAAGCAATTTATTTTGTCATGTTACAAAATATAAGCACGCCAAAGTTTTTTTTAACTTAATGTCAAATTTAATTTTATTTATTGCTCTTTTTTTCTTAATGCAAATAACTTTTCATCTACCACCTTTTCTTTTCTTTTTCACTGTATTCAAGAAGAGACAATAGGAGTAATTTTGGAATTATACTTCCTTTTTAAAGGACGTGCATAACTGTCTTTCGCTTATACACGAAAGTGAATGGAGTACAGTTTTATCTAGCTAAAATAGTTTTCTTCTTTTTGTTTGTGAAGCTTTGAAAGATGTGAAATCAGCTTGCTGTGGAAATCAGACGCTTAGCGATGGAGTTCCCTGCAGTCCTGGTGCCCAAGTTTGCAAAAATCGGAACATATTTTTATTTTGGGATCAGTACCATCCCACAGAGTTTGTCTGTACGCTAGCTGCCCTTAGTCTCTACAACGGTGGGAATCAATATGCATCACCAATGAATTTTAGTCTACTATTTCAATCTTCTTGAATCATACTTCCCAGTCCCATATATAAGAAAAAAAAGACTTTTATATATTCAGTTCCAATAAAATGATTTTTCTCGTACATATTAGGGTGTACTTATCAAAGGGTGTACTAAAACGCGATTTTTCTCGTACATATAAGACTATAGGGTGAACTTACCAAAGGGTTGTCTCCTATAACTTTAGTTTTGTTCACCAATTGGATTAATATCCTAAGCTCAGTTCCAATAAATGTACCATTACTCATGAAGTTTATTGATACAATGAATCATTCTTGTTGAAGTTGCTTGGATATTATATCAATACTACTAGGCCTGCTCTTTATGTATTTATGGTAACTAAGTAAAAATGAATCAGTTTGTTTATTTATTAACAAAGGAAACATGTAGTCATTCATCAGTTGAGTAAACTAACTAAATTAGAGTTAAATAAAAACAGAAAACTAACCAAGGCTAGACAATATTAGTTAATTTACTAATATCGTATCTAAGGGATAAAACAGAAATAAATTGAAGGTAAGTTATATATCTAACACCCCACGCAAGCTGGGCTGTATGCATCATGAAGGTTCAGCTTGGGAACCCATTTTCATTAGTTTTATATAAATCACATATCCTATGTGTGTGATCGACTAGTATTTAAAACCACGTAAGATCGGTTGGCAAATTTATTCGTCAGAAGCTTTAGTGATGTTGTATTCCCAAGCTCGGTTCGATCTCAAAAAAACTACTGGTTAAGTTGGAAAAAGTAATTAATTAGCGCCATCTTATCCTAACTATATTATGTTCCTCTGCTACCTTTTGTGGTGTTATATTTTATCAAATCTGGTGTTGTGAATGCTATCATAATTAATGAAATCAGTTTTGATGATACAATTGACCTAGTTTTGATGAAATTAGTGTCTTCACCAACCCCCTTTCTAAAAAACGGGCAAAGCTTACTTATAATGATACGTGATAATACCGATGCTGTGCAAAACAAAACATTGACTAGAAAACAACAAGCTTGTGGTGAAAAGCATTATGCCATGCATATGCTCCACCTCCAACTACCGGCAGTCAGGCTCTGACACGTCATTAATCTCATAGAAAATTATATAAAACGAAAGTTGTTTTATGTGTTAAAAAATAAAATAAAAATTTAAATACTTTTATGTATAGCTTAATTTTAATATTTTTTTTTTACGAATATCTTGTTATATATCGAATTTTAAAAGTTTCAGTCAGAACTGGCCTAACACTAAACAAAGCCTAAAATGAACGTCAAAATGAGGCCTTTTATATACTAGTATATTGTTTGACTCCAGGCCCTTTAATATTTTTAAAACTAATATTTTGTTAAATTTAGTATATTTTTTATTTAAATTTTATTAATTCATTCAAGAAATAAAAAAATAATTCAAATCCATCCATCCATTCATAACAAATCACAGAGAGATTCATTTCTTTCTAGAAAACAATAATACAAATCCAACAATAATTTGTTAAAAATTAAATCCAAAATTTTAATTATAACTTGTAAGACAACAATGTCACTAACTCATGTTACAAAAGTGACAACACAATAGAAGCAAAAACTAATCTCTCGAATCTTACAACAATGTCACTGCATCGCACCGCTTGGCCTCATTTTACCCTTGGGGTTGGCTGGCCCGCAGTTTCACTATAAAGTTACTTTCCCAGCAAAAACTAATCTCTCGAATCAGATAGAACCACAACAGGCAGCGAAAACTCTCTCTAAATAGTTTTAATTTTGCTGCATTTTCAATGTTATTTCCAAATTAAGCATCTAGTTAATTAATACACATATTTCATTAATTATGATCTCAATAATATTCTAAACTAATTACTGAACGTTTGGAACCATAGTAGGTTACATGTAGACGTGCGACAATCCTTAAGCTTTGTTTCTTAACGTCTATGTGGATGCGATTATTCATCGATGATCACATTAATATCAGTTATGTTAGTGTGGGGAAGAGTTGGACTTTACCCTTTATAATAACATTTGGATGTAAAAACGAGACATACACTCAAGCCTTCTCTTCCAATGAAAAAGTAGAAGCTCTGAAGCGTAGCTTCTAAGTTTATGTGAAATTATTGCGACGATTTTACTTAAACAAGGGAACACATGCCTCTATTCCAAACACATGCTTAGTTCAATGCTTTGTTAAAAAAATACCCACCTTAAAACAAAGAAATCCGAAGTTGTGGCAATACAGCAGCGTTAAAACTCGTAAGGAAGAGTTTTGCCGCTCTTTGTGCTTCTATTCGGCTCAGAGATTAGTCTATATAGTTGTGCGTAGAAGATACTGAGTTTACAACCAAAAAATAGAAATCCAAAATTGTGTTACCAAGCATTTTGGCATTAAACTTATGTCGCAGCCGAACTAATTTTTGCATGATTAATATGTAGTTCTTGACTAAAAAACAACTGCAAACCTCTTTAAGAAATATTCAGAATATAATATAATAAACATACAAACAAGTGTATACGTACGAAAGTGGCGTTAATTCTTTGCTGATAATTACAAGGGCAATCACTGGTCGGCCATCTCCATGTCTTTGTTTCTATAATCCTATTATTATTTTCTAATCTAAGGTGTTAACTTTATATGAATACTTTGTCGAAAAACTTTTATATAAATACAAGGACTTATGCATTCGGTATTAGAGATAATTATAGTAACTCAAGTATTGTGTGAGACTCTCACACAATCGTATAATTTAGGCACAGAAATGGCATTGTTTGCTACAAATAATTATGTTACAGTTTTTTTCTTTCTTCTTTTATCTTTTACCATGCTTGACATGCACGTAGCTAATGAGGTGAAAATTAAGCCAACATTATTCATATTTGGAGATTCAACATTTGATGTTGGAACCAACAATTTTATTAACTCTACAGCGAAGGCCAATGTACCCTTTTATGGGATTGATTTTCTTAATTCAATTCCCACCGGAAGGTTCAGTAATGGGCTCAACACTGCTGACCAAATTGGTAAATAAGTACATTTGAACAATGAATTTTAAATAATTTATTGTATGTATGGTTATGTGGTTTTATTGATTTTTTTTTTTGCATTTTTGTTTTGTTATGGAAATTAGCGAGAAAATTCGGTTATCAGAAGAGTCCACCACCATATTTGGCTTTGGAGAAATTTCAATACACTTTCAAGCTGAACATTCTGCAGGGTGTAAATTTTGCTTCTGCTGGATCTGGAATTCTTAGACAAACAGGGCATAAACAATGGGTAACTATCGGTGATCTTATTTCTCATAATAACCACGTGTTCTCAACTAAATTGTTTATCTATAGAGAAAGAGTTAATTAAACAATTAAAATAAGAGGGAATCGTATATATATATGTTTGCAGGGAGAAGTAGTTTTCCTTGCAAAACAGGTGGGACAATTTCAATCTGTCCGTGGAAATATCACTGAGATATTGGGGCCAGTAAAAGCAGCAAGTTTTGTATCAAAGGCTATATTTCTCATTAGCATTGGTTCCAACGACCTCTTTGATTTTGCAAGTAATGACAGTGGCATTCATTTGGACAATGAGAAATATATAGCTAATTTACAGCTCAATTATTTCGTTCAAATAAGGGTACGTATGACATAATTTCTCTAAATTTTCCACCTCATACTTATCTGTTTTATTGTTCTAAAATTATTATATTTGCAAACTGCAGAACTTATATGAGTTAGGGGCTCGAAAATTTGGTATCCTAAGTGTTCCAACCATAGGATGTTGTCCTGCTGTAACCTCTGCAAATGGAGGGAACTGTGTTAAACCACTTAATGATTTTGCTGTCGCATTCTACACTGCAACTAAAATTGTTTTGCAAAAGTTAAGTTCAGAGTTGGAAGGATTTGAGTACTCACTTGGCAACACTTTTGCAATGACCACCACTTTGCTAAATAGCCCATTAGCCTTCGGTAAGCACCATAATGATTTAATTACAACATTTTAAGCCATTATCAACGCATCAAAACCGTTGCCAAAACTAGAAAAACATATTTTCTTTCAGCAACGGTTTTAAAACAGTGGTGTTTGCGGGTGTTGCCTATTCTTTAAGCAACGGTTTTTTGCTAGCAAAAACAACGCAGTTACAAAACCGTTGCTGTTGAAAAACAAAGACGACGTTTTTATTTCTACATAATGACAACTGTTGCAATCTATGGCAACAATGAAAAACCGTTGCCTGATATAATATTGCCGTTCACATTATTTCTTTTAAAATTATTTTACATTATTTTCATTAAATTGGCAATTTTTTCTACGATACAATGGATTATTCATTACTCATCACACTTATTTCTACGACAAATAGCTAAGAATATAATTGAGAAATAAATAATTGATGGAATCTTAAACTATCAAAATGCATTCATATATATACTCCTAATGTCTCTGAGATGACTTATATTATTCAAATTTAAGTCTTCGCCAACATGTTGTAGGGTTAAAGGACACAAAGTCAGCATGTTGCGGAATTGGAAAGTTCAATGGAGAGGGTCCATGCGTAAAAGATTTGAATGCCACTCTTTGTGTGAATCGTGATGATAACTTGTTTTGGGATTGGTTTCATCCCACAGAGAGAGCTTCGGGATTGGCAGCTGAGACACTATTTGCAGGAGGGACTGAGTTTGTTTTTCCAAAGAATTTTAGCCAACTTGGTTGTTGATTCGAATTTTATGTCTAAGGCATTGTATTCAACTACTTGAAATTGAAATACTCTAATATAAAATTAGATTGGTGACATATATTTAGAGAGAAAGTATGTATGAAATCGATCTCTAATTTTATCACTAAATTAATTAGTGATGAAAAATTAGGATGAATTTCATTTTCCACTCTCTAATTTTAGTCATTAGTTTTAATATTTTAAGTAGTGAAATAATCAAAGCATTTCTCAATGCTTTTTCGTATGCCATTATATTGACAATAGTTATCATGCATTATTTGCACATCGATGGGACAAAAATATCTCATTTTGTACGAGTGTAATATATACCATTTATATACCATTTGTAACTGGCATCACGTCAGTGGCAGAACTTGACATAAAAACTAGGGTGGGCCGCTAATGAAAGTGAGATGCAAACTCAAACGCATGATCAGGGATGGAGAAGTGCAAAAACACAAAAACCAAAGAGAGAGAATAAGGAAGGTTAAAGAGTCGCAGTGGAGTTTGAGGAAAAGACAACTAAAATAGATAAATATAAATTAATGATTATTTATAAATATTCAAAAATTATCAATTGTTTGTTCATATTTTACAATTCTAATATAAGATATATGAAAAATGTTATTATATAATATTAAAGTTATGAATAAATATAAGAACTATTGTAGTGACAATAACCACTGGATTTGAATGGTGATTAAGATGAGAGATGAAAGAAAAGCATGCAATCGAATTGTTTACCCAGTTCAGCCAATTTGGCTTACATCTGGGGGACTAGCAGTGCTATGTCCAACTTTATTGAGAAAGAAAAAGAATTTACAAGGATTTACAAGATGAAGAACTTCCTCAGATTTTCCCCCTTTTGATGCTCCACCTTAATCTACTAGAACCCTAGATCAGTGTACATGAAGCAGTCCCCAAAAGATACCGAGGAAAAACTGAATCTCTTCTAACTGTCACATTGAGAGATCTTATATACTTGATCTCTAACATGTGTTACAATCAGTTTGGATTCTAACTGAATAACTAGAAAGAAACTAACCCCTAACTGAATTAACAAATTCTAACAAATAGAAAATCCCAATAATACCCTTTGCAAGTTCAATTATTACATATGTGCCACAACAGATGACAATCTCCACCTTGGCATATATGTAATTCTCAATAGAGCCAGAGCATAACAGAACCCATCCAAAAATGTACAGATCAACCTGTACCAATTCTGAGTAGTTCAAGACAGTGTTTGAACTTTCCCAGAGACACAACCTTAGTCATAAAGTCAGAAGGATTTTCTGAGGTGTGAACCTTCTTGACCTGAACCATTCCATTTGATACCACATCCCTAATCCAATATAGCCTGATGTCAATGTGTTTAGTTCTTTCATGGAAAGTGTGATTCTTACAGAGATGGATTGCACTTTGGTTGTCACAAAACACATTGACAGTGTCCTGTTTAATACCAAGCTCAGTAGTCAAACTCTTGAGCCACAAGGCTTCCTTCACAGCTTCAGTGATGCCTATGTATTCAGCTTCAGTAGTTGATAACTCTATTTTATATAGAGTTATATACACATCTAAACCTAAATAATTGTTTAGAATCAAGTACAATATGTGTTAAATATAGTAGTATGAATAAAATAAACAACATTCAAGGTTTATACTCATGACTTAGCATTTTGCATATATATTGGTATGTTTGATGTGTTTGTTCAGTGAGGAGGTCAGTGAGGAGGGCAGTATATGCTATAAGTCTGGAAATGTAGTATCAAGTGCACGTGCACTCAAGTGCATCTGCACCGTTGCAAAAAGTTCAGTGCATCTGCACCAAAAGGAAATAACCACAAACAAAAAGAGTAGTGCATTGACTCAATAGTTTTGAAATACTCAAGTCAAAGCCCTTTGTTGTGATTAGAGCCCCCCAATGCTTGAGGAAGTTGTTAGTCTAGTCTATATTTTGAAACATCTTTGTTTTGACCGAACGTAATCTAAATTTTTCAAAGGCTAGGAGAAACTTGTTACTTAGTTCTGGAACTGATTGAATCTCAGTGGGGCACACACTCACACAAATGAGTTTTAATAGCTTTGGATGTTTTGGAATTCAAAGGCACAAAGACAAAAGTTTCTGAAAAATGAAGTTCATGAGTTGCATTTATTGAAAATCATTCTGTGAAAGAGATATGAGCTAATCTGTTCTTCTTAATTCTAGAAATCTTATTTATGTTTTCTTTTTGTCATTGCTTGAGGACAAGCAACGATTTAAGTTTGGGGGTGTGATAACTCTATTTTATATAGAGTTATATACACATCTAAACCTAAATAATTGTTTAGAATCAAGTACAATATGTGTTAAATATAGTAGTATGAATAAAATAAACAACATTCAAGGTTTATACTCATGACTTAGCATTTTGCATATATATTGGTATGTTTGATGTGTTTGTTCAGTGCACCTGCAGTTGATGCATCTGCACCGGAAAACAGGCAGTGCATCTGCACTAGATGCAGCTGCACCAGATTACCACAGTGCAACCAAATTTAGTGCATCTGCACCATCCTGCACCAAAGACAGAATTACTCCACAATGGAAGCACCTCAATTCATACCATGGCATAAATATCTCTATGACATCATGCTTAGTCACAAGTCACATGGAGGCACCATGGCAACTTGCAAAAGGATGCACCTGCATCGCATGCAGCTGCACTACATGCAGCTGCACCATCCTGAAAGGGAGGAAAAATGCCAACACTGGAAGCACCTCAAACTCAAAGAAGATAAAGACACCACAAGATGACATCATAATTGGTCACAAATCACATGGGTCACACGGGAACCTTTCAAAGGAGGTGCCTACAATATATGACCATTTGAAGAGTCATCTTATAAAGGACACATGGCTACACCTAATTGGACCATTCTTTGCACTTGAGTGAAAAACTCAAATGGCATCATCAACTTCTGAAAAGTAACCATGGTTAAGTTAACTTTGTCTCCAAGCAAACCCTCACTTGAAGGAAATCTCAAGGCCTATATAAAGGACTCAACTCTTCACTTGAAAGATATATAGATTTTTACATACTTACTTCTTGTTCTTTCTATTTTAGTTTTTTATAGTTTTCAAAGTTTAATTTTCTTATAGTTTAAATTAGTTGTTAGTTTGTAAGAAGGTGAGGAAGGAATTGACGACTTCTCCCTTCTCTTCTTCATAGATATAGGAAGGAGATCAGTGCACCTGCATTGCTTGATGCAAGAAAGCTTCAATATTGTAAACTTTACTTTGTTGTTCTTTCTTGATAATTTCCATCACCTCAATATGTTTTATTCAATCTCTTTTCATCTTGCAATGTCTATCATGAGCTAAATTCCTTTAGTTGAGATGTGCTAGTCTTATAATGATCTTTTGAGAAAGTTTAAGTGTCATTTGTGTGTTGCATGTACTTTGATTCTTGTGTTATACTACATCCATCTTATTTTAAGGTTGATCGCTTAAAATGAGTAGAGTTATATTCACAGACATGGTTTATAACTAGAAATCAAGAATCAATAGGGGTAAGTGTTTAATAAAGCCTTTATTAACTTGTTTTAATAAAAGAAGCTTGTTAATTCCATGTTAAGTCCTAGACATAGGATAACATAGCCCTTAGGATAATCAGCAGGTACTTCAAAGGCAGGAGTGAACTTATTTAGCACGCCTAGACATAGGAAGCTTGTAATGCAACTCTGAAGAAAGTAGCTGAAAGGCACACACTGATGCAGCTGCATCCAGTGCACCTGCACTGCACAATTACACTTAACTCTTAAAAAGAAAGTTATTTGATAAAAGCATCTCAACTATTATTCTTAACTGTTTTCCTCTCTATTGTATTGCTTATTTTCATTTTGTTTTCATTTCAAACTCCACCCAAAATTGTGAGTAGTGTAGCTTCACTAATTTATATCTTCTTAAGCATACAAGAGTTAATCCAATCCTTGTGGGTTCGATCTTATTATACTACTTGTTTGTGACTGTGTATACTTGCACATGTTTTTCACACACCAAGTTTTTGGCGCCGTTGCCGGGGATTGTCATTAATTTTTGTTGTTTTAAAGATAGTAGATTAGTGTTTATTTTCTGTTTTGTTATTCTGGTATTTTGTTTTTCTGTGCAGAAACAGGTGCTGTTACACCTAGTGCATCTGCACTAGCTTATGCCCAGAGACAAACCACCAGAATTTGAGTTTAATCCAGAGATAGAAAGACAGTTTAGAAGGTTGCGAAGAATCCAAAAAGAAAGGCAGCAAAGTAGCAGAAATACCATGTCTCAACAAGGTGAAGGAGGAGGTACTGGATCACAACAAGGTCCTCAATATGGTCCTCAACCAGATCACAGGTACAGACTCATCAATATGGATCCCATAGGTATGATTAATGATAGAGATAGACCTATGAGAGATTATACTATGTTTGATCATCAAAACATGCAAACAAGCATAGCAAGACCTCACATAGAGGCTGTCCATTTTGAATTTAAACCCATGATGTTTCAAATGTTGCAAACAATTGGTCAATATGGTGGACATCCTCATGAGGATCCCCATGAACATTTAAAACAGTTTTTAGAAATTTGTAGTAACTTTATCATTCCTGGTGTTAGTGAAGATGCATTTAGACTTAAGTTATTTCCATATTCTTTGAAAGATAAGGCTAAATCTTGGTTAAATTCATTGGAGCCTAATTCTATTCATTCATGGAATGAAATGGCTGAAAAGTTTTTGTCAAAATATTTCCCACCTATCAAAAATGCCAGAATGAGAAATGATATTACATCTTTTAGACAAAAAGACCAAGAATCATTGTTTGAAGCATGGGAAAGATGGAAAGAACTTTTAAGAAAATGTCCACACCATGGCCTTCCAGTCATTATTCAGATGGAAACATTTTATAATGGTTTGGAATCACAAACTAGAATAATGCTTGATGCATCATCTGGTGGTGTATTGTTAAATCTGTCTTATAATGAAGCATGTGAATTGATTGATAGAATTGCTACTAATAGTTCTAGTTGGCCTACTGAGAGGGTAAGTGCCCAAAAGAAATCATCAGGGGTACATGAAATTAGTGAAATATCAGCCCTATCTGCTCAAGTAGCCTCACTAGCAAACATGTTCAAAAACTTCACCACAACCAGTGCAACTGCATCTAGTGCAGCTGCACCAGTAGAGAACACTGCAGCATCAATAGAACAAGCCCCTCTAGGAACAGTAAGTTGTGTCTATTGTGGAAGAGGTCACCTTTATGAGGAATGTCCTAGCAACCCTGTCTCTGTAAATTATGTAAGTTATAATAGGAATAACAACCCTTACCCAAACACCTACAATCCATATTGGAACAATCACTCAGATTTCTGGTGGGGGAACAATACTAGTGCACCTGTACCAAGTGCAACTGCACCAACCCTTCCACCAGGATTTCAATCTCAGAACTACCAAAGGCCACAACAACAACAACAACCTGTTACTGATAACTCTATAGAGGGTTTGCTCAAATCTTTCATTAGTGAAACTAGAACAGCTAGGCAAGCCCAAAATGCATCAATCAAAAAATTGGAGAATCAGGTAGGTCAGTTAGCAACTGCTCTGTATCAAAGACCAACAGGTGCATTACCATCCAATACAGAAGCAAGTCCATCTCAGAGGCCAGGTAAAGAACAGGTCAAAGCTATCTCTCTCAGGAATGGGAAAGATCTTGCAGAACCTTATGAGAATGAAGGTACAGGTAAGGAAGAAAAAAATAAAAATGAAAAAAATTCTCAAAATGCAGAAGCACCTGATGCATCTGCATCACATGAAGTTCCAACTCCAAGGTTAGTTCCTGAATATCCTCCTCCTCCTTTTCCTCAAAGATTAAAAAAGGCACATGAGGAGAAGCAATTCAACAGGTCAATAGCTTACCCAGAAGGAATCATAGAAGATATCTTGGTAAAGGTTGACAAATTTGTATTTCCTGTAGATTTTGTTATTCTTGACTTTGTTTCAGATGAAGAAGTACCAGTTATTCTTGGTAGACCATTCTTAGCAACTGGGAAAACATTGATTGATGTGCAAAAAGGAGAACTAACCATGAAAGTAAGTGATCAAGAGGTGAAATTCAATGTAATGAATGCTCTGAAATATCCTGCAGAGGAGAGTGAAGAATGTTCAACAATCATCTCTCTTGATCAACTGATGCAGAAGCAATTCCACAAACAACATGATCATCTGATGAATGCTCTAGCATCCAGTGCTCCTGCCTTGATAGATGAAGAAATTGAAGAAAAACATCCTCCACAAAATGAGCTTAAATTTTTTCAAGAAAATGAGAATTGTTATCCCAAATGCTTATTGGTTGGGGCATGGGATCACTTGCTTCCCTATGCCAAATACATGGGATTTCTAACAAAAAGAAGAAAGAGGAAGGATGATATTTTCTTCTTGTCCTATTATCCACCCTAACTGAGGTTTTGAATGACAAGTCTAGCTAAAGACTATAAAATAAGCGCTACTGGGAGGCAACCCAGATTTTTAGGACTAGTTGTGTTTTGTGTGTTTTTATTTTTACTTTTGCAGGTATAAATGAATGGTCTTGTGCAGATGCTGTCAATTATGCAGAATTCTGATGCAGTAGCACAGTGTGCAGCTGCATTAGTGGCTGAAGATATCTGCCACAAGACTTAGTCAGGCTGAAGACACTTAAATCAAGCGCTTATGGGAGGCAACCCATGATTTTGAAGTATTAATTATGTTAGTTTTAATTTATGTTTTGAAGTGTTTTGTATGAAAACAGGTTAAGAGAATTCCCAGTGCAGCTGCACTGCAGGCACCAGCACTATCAAAATTTCAATGCTCCTGCATCAAACTCCACAACACACTGGGGTGAAAATTTAAATGCTGAGAAGAATGTTGCAGAGCATCAGCAACCTTATGCGGGTGCACCTAATGCAACTGCATCCACCACTGATGTACCTGATGCAAGTGCAACTGGTGCAGGTGCATCCAAACCTGAGGAGCCCAAAAAGAAGAGACAGAAGGTGAAGCATTCTACAGTGAGGTCTAGCTTAAAGCTAAAGAGTGTGGCATCAAAACAGTAACTATATTTGAATGTTGTTAACTATTTTGTTTAATTATGCTTTTATATTTTGCATTATGATATTTTGTGAACTAATCCTCCTCCCATGGTTTTTATTTTTAAAGAGCAGTGAGGACACTGCTCAACTTTAAGTTGGGGGGAGAAGTTAACTTATCATATTATGCATATGTGTTTAACTATAGTATGTGTGTCTGCTTTGATATATGTTTGTTCTTATATATGTTTGATATATGTTGTTCTTATATATGTTTGTTTTTATGAGTGTCTACATGTTTAAATGTGTGTTAGGATTTGATAGATTTGAAGCATGATCAGCTTAGAAATCTTTTTCACAATGCATCTCTTTGAACTGATTTTTAATGATGAAAGGAAGAAAAAGAAAAGAAGCCTTGTTTTTCCTCAAATGACCAATTTTATTATTACTTTAACACATCAAAACTGAGTTTTGAAAATAACCTTGCTATTTAAAGAGCTATCTGATGCAAGAGGAATTTTTAGAAAGCTAAGGTCAAGACTAAATTTTTACTAAAAATATAGAAGAGCATAAAGAATTAAGTTTGGGGGAGTTTCCATGAATACTAAGGCAAAGTATGAGGAACTTAAAGTAGTAAATGCCATAGGTTATCAAAAGCTACTACAAAAAGTGTCAAATTGTTGTAAATAGCTATACTTACCTGAGTCATTAAACTGAACCTGTTCCAATAGTGCATTTGGTTTGTAAAAAAAAAAAATACAAAAGAAAGAAAAAGAAGAAACGAAAAGCAAACCAAAGAAAAAAGTATGCATAAAGGAGGTCAGTGAGGAGGGCAGTATATGCTATAAGTCTGGAAATGTAGTATCAAGTGCACGTGCACTCAAGTGCATCTGCACCGTTGCAAAAAGTTCAGTGCATCTGCACCAAAAGGAAATAACCACAAACAAAAAGAGTAGTGCATTGACTCAATAGTTTTGAAATACTCAAGTCAAAGCCCTTTGTTGTGATTAGAGCCCCCCAATGCTTGAGGAAGTTGTTAGTCTAGTCTATATTTTGAAACATCTTTGTTTTGACCGAACGTAATCTAAATTTTGAATAAAATAAACAACATTCAAGGTTTATACTCATGACTTAGCATTTTGCATATATATTGGTATGTTTGATGTGTTTGTTCAGTGCACCTGCAGTTGATGCATCTGCACCGGAAAACAGGCAGTGCATCTGCACTAGATGCAGCTGCACCAGATTACCACAGTGCAACCAAATTTAGTGCATCTGCACCATCCTGCACCAAAGACAGAATTACTCCACAATGGAAGCACCTCAATTCATACCATGGCATAAATATCTCTATGACATCATGCTTAGTCACAAGTCACATGGAGGCACCATGGCAACTTGCAAAAGGATGCACCTGCATCGCATGCAGCTGCACTACATGCAGCTGCACCATCCTGAAAGGGAGGAAAAATGCCAACACTGGAAGCACCTCAAACTCAAAGAAGATAAAGACACCACAAGATGACATCATAATTGGTCACAAATCACATGGGTCACACGGGAACCTTTCAAAGGAGGTGCCTACAATATATGACCATTTGAAGAGTCATCTTATAAAGGACACATGGCTACACCTAATTGGACCATTCTTTGCACTTGAGTGAAAAACTCAAATGGCATCATCAACTTCTGAAAAGTAACCATGGTTAAGTTAACTTTGTCTCCAAGCAAACCCTCACTTGAAGGAAATCTCAAGGCCTATATAAAGGACTCAACTCTTCACTTGAAAGATATATAGATTTTTACATACTTACTTCTTGTTCTTTCTATTTTAGTTTTTTATAGTTTTCAAAGTTTAATTTTCTTATAGTTTAAATTAGTTGTTAGTTTGTAAGAAGGTGAGGAAGGAATTGACGACTTCTCCCTTCTCTTCTTCATAGATATAGGAAGGAGATCAGTGCACCTGCATTGCTTGATGCAAGAAAGCTTCAATATTGTAAACTTTACTTTGTTGTTCTTTCTTGATAATTTCCATCACCTCAATATGTTTTATTCAATCTCTTTTCATCTTGCAATGTCTATCATGAGCTAAATTCCTTTAGTTGAGATGTGCTAGTCTTATAATGATCTTTTGAGAAAGTTTAAGTGTCATTTGTGTGTTGCATGTACTTTGATTCTTGTGTTATACTACATCCATCTTATTTTAAGGTTGATCGCTTAAAATGAGTAGAGTTATATTCACAGACATGGTTTATAACTAGAAATCAAGAATCAATAGGGGTAAGTGTTTAATAAAGCCTTTATTAACTTGTTTTAATAAAAGAAGCTTGTTAATTCCATGTTAAGTCCTAGACATAGGATAACATAGCCCTTAGGATAATCAGCAGGTACTTCAAAGGCAGGAGTGAACTTATTTAGCACGCCTAGACATAGGAAGCTTGTAATGCAACTCTGAAGAAAGTAGCTGAAAGGCACACACTGATGCAGCTGCATCCAGTGCACCTGCACTGCACAATTACACTTAACTCTTAAAAAGAAAGTTATTTGATAAAAGCATCTCAACTATTATTCTTAACTGTTTTCCTCTCTATTGTATTGCTTATTTTCATTTTGTTTTCATTTCAAACTCCACCCAAAATTGTGAGTAGTGTAGCTTCACTAATTTATATCTTCTTAAGCATACAAGAGTTAATCCAATCCTTGTAGGTTCGATCTTATTATACTACTTGTTTGTGACTGTGTATACTTGCACACGTTTTTCACACACCAGTAGTAGACAAAGCTACTATATGCTGTAGTGATGCTTTCCAAGTGATTGTGTTCCCAAATAGTGTGAACACAAATCCTGTCAAAGACCTTCTATTGTCCCTGTCACCAGCAAAATCAGAGTCCACAAAACCTTGTATGCTTTCAGCATTTTCAGTGCCTTTACCATAGACAAGTCCTGTGTTTGTAGTACCCTTTAGGTATCTGATGATATGTTTTACAGCAAGCCAGTGTTGAGAACCTGGGTTGCCCATATATCTGCTCACTAAACTTACACAGTGAGCAAGATCAGGTCTTGTGCAAACCATTGCATACATGAGGCTTCCTACTCCACTGGCATAGGGAATATTACTCATTTCCTTCTGCTCTTGAGTAGTTTTAGGGCTATCCTCACTTGACAGTTTGAAATGGGATGCAAGAGGCACATTTACAGCCTTTGCATTTGCCATATTAAACTTGTGCAGTACCTTTTCCAAATATCCCTTCTGACTAATAACCATTTTTTTATCAGCTTGATGTCTAGTGATTTCCATTCCCAATATTTTCCTAGCAGGCCCTAGGTCTTTCATTTCAAATTCTGATTGAAGTAATCCTTTCAGTTTCTGAATCTCAGTCATGCTTCTGCTTGCTATCAGCATGTCATCAACATAGAGTAGGAGGTATATGAAGTCATTTCCACCAATGTTTTTGTAATATACACAACTATCATAGTTGCTTCTTTTATACTGTATGCTTAGGATGAAGCTATCAAAGCGTTTGTACCATTGGCGTGGTGATTGCTTTAACCCATACAATGACTTGTTCAAGAGGCAAACCCAATCTTCCTTTCCTTTTTCTTCAAACCCTTCTGGCTGCTTCATAAGGATCCTCTCTTCAAGTTCTCCATGCAAGAATGCAGTTTTGACATCCATTTGTTCCAAATGTAAGTCAAAATGAGTGACAATCGAGAGAATTACCCTTATGGAGCAGTGTTTCACAACAGGCGAAAAAATATCATGGTAGTCTATGCCTTCCCTTTGTGTGAATCCCTTTGCTACAAGTCTTGCCTTGTATCTAGGGGGATCATGATCAGTGATACCTTCCTTCTTCTTAAAAATCCACTTGCTTCCCACAAGCTTGGCCTCCTTAGGTTTTTCCACAAGCTTCCAGGTGTTATTTTTCACAAGAGATTCCATTTCCTCTTCCATAGCAGCTCTCCACTTCTTGTGATCCTTGTCCCTCATAGCTTCCTTGACTGAGGCAGGTTCCTCACTTAGGTGTTCAGTTGCTGTGTTGAGAGCATAAGCT
The DNA here is from genome assembly GCA_963573325.1 of Astragalus glycyphyllos. Classification (NCBI taxonomy): domain Eukaryota; kingdom Viridiplantae; phylum Streptophyta; class Magnoliopsida; order Fabales; family Fabaceae; genus Astragalus; species Astragalus glycyphyllos. The sequence goes on from OY754308.1 coordinate 40,838,638, forward strand.
GTCATCTCAGTGTATCCAAGTCTCTGAGGAGGTCTTATGGTCCTCTTGGCCCTGTCTCTGCACAATAGGTAATCCTGATTGTTTCCAGCAGTATCATTGTCACTGCCACTGCTTGAAACCTGTTCCTGTTGCTCATCATTCCTGTCAACATGCTCAATAGAAGTATCAGTACCAAAAATAGGCTCATCAAGTTGTAACTCCACCTCAATTTGTGAGGTGTCATTCTCAACTTGATTGCCTTTATTATTATCAGTAGGGATCTTAGCTTCAAACAATTTTTCTTCATGAAATTTGACATCCCTACTAATAATACATTTATTTTGTTCAACAGACCATATTTTGAAACCTTTAACACCCTCAGGATATCCAACAAATATCCCTTTCTTAGCCCTAGGTTCAAGTTTCCCATCACTAACATGATAATAGGCAGGGCAGCCAAATATCCTAAGATTGCTATAGTCAGCAGGGTTTCCACTCCACCTTTCTTGAGGTGTCTTAAGTTCTATAGCAGTAGATGGAGATCTATTTATAAGATATGCTGCTGTGTGTACAGCTTCTCCCCAAAATTGCTTTGGCAGTTTTGAGTTGGACAACATACACCTAACCCTTTCTAACAATGTTCTATTCATCCTCTCAGCAAGCCCATTTTGCTGAGGAGTATGCCTAACTGTTTTGTGCCTATGTATACCATGCTCTTCACAAAATTTGTTAAACATGTCTCCACAAAATTCTAGACCATTGTCAGTTCTAAGTGTCTTAATTTTCCTATCACACTGGTTTTCAACTCTGGTTTTCCAGTTCACAAAGGTGCTAAAAGCTTCATCTTTTGTTTTAAGCAAACATACCCAAACCTTTCTACTATAATCATCTATGAAAGATATAAAGTATCTGTTACCTCCATCTGTAGGAGTCTTTGAGGGTCCCCAAAGATCTGAGTGTATGTAGTCTAGCTTGTCCTTGGTCTTGTGCTTGCCTGCTGTGAATTTCACCCTTGTTTGTTTTCCAAAAATGCAGTGTTCACAGAACTCCAACCCTTTCAGCTTGTCTCCACACAACAGACCTTGTTTTTCAAGTTCTTTGAGTCCCCTGTCACTTATATGTGCAAGTCTCTGATGCCACAATTTGTCTTTGTTGTCTCCATCAGAACCAGCAACACAAGTTTCACCAGTTATGGCCTCACCTTTGAGAAGATACAGGTTGTTCTTCATTCTGGTTCCCTTTAAGATGACCCTTGACCCTTTGGATACCTTCATGACACCATCTTCACCCTTGAAACTGTAGCCTTGTGCTTCCAAGGTTCCAAGAGATATGAGGCATCTCCTTAAATCTGGGACATGTCTTACCTCAGTTAGAATTCTTATGGTTCCATCAATGAGCTTCAATCTAATTGATCCAATGTCCACAACCTTGCAAGGAGCCTTGTTTCCCATCCTGACTTTCCCACCATTAAATGGTTTGTAGTCAAAGAACCATTCCCTATTTGGACACATATGGTATGAACATCCAGAGTCCATTATCCACTCAGAATCATCATGACCATCTGTGACAGTTAACACCTCTGCATCATCATATCCATCTTGACACATATGATGTGAGTATCCAGAGTCAATTATCCAGGCTGAACTATCACAGCTATCTGTGACCACCAAAACTTCTGCACTTTCATAACCATCAGATGCAACAGATGCATCCCCATTACTCTCACTGTTCTGATTCTTGGATTTCTTTTTCTCAGGACAGTTCTTTTTGTAGTGCCCTACCTTGTGACAGAAATAGCATTTGAACTTTGTTTTTGACTTTGATCTTGCATCATTCTTCCCTTTTGGTTCACGTTTTTCACTCCTTCCTCTAACATACAGAGTTTCCCCTGAGTCACCTTCTTTGTTATCAATTTTCCTAGATAACTCCTTAGACATTAGGGCATTCTGTACATCTTCCAGACATAGGGATTCTCTTCCATAGATTAGAGTATCAGCAAGATTATCATAACTGCTATTTAGTGACCTAATTAACAGTAATGCCTGATCTTCGTCCTCAACTTTTATATCTATGTTTTCTAGGTCAAGAATTATCCTATTGAACCCATCCATATGATCTTGAATTGACATACCTGAATTCATCTTGAAGGTGTAGAGTTTTTGTTTGAGATAGAGACGATTAGCAAGGGTCTTGGTCATGTACAAGCTCTCCAATTTCAACCATAGAGCAGCAGCGGATGTTTCCTTGGTGACTTCGCGCAGTACTTTGTCACCCAGAGATAGTATTATCGTGCTATGAGCCTTCCTCAAAATGTCCTTCTTCTCTTTCTCTGTCAGTGTGTCCGAAAGCTTGCTTTCGCTGTCGAGTGCTTCTTCAACCCCTTGTTGAGCCAGCAACGCACGCATCTTCATTCTCCATAGTCCGAAATCATTTTTTCCATCGAAGTCGAATTTCTGAATCGCCATTTCTTGCTCCAAAATGGCTCTGATACCAATTGTAGTGACAATAACCACTGGATTTGAATGGTGATTAAGATGAGGGATGAAAGAAAAGCACGCAATCGAATTGTTTACCCAGTTCAGCCAATTTGGCTTACATCTGGGGGACTAGCAGTGCTATGTCCAACTTTATTGAGAAAGAAAAAGAATTTACAAGGATTTACAAGATGAAGAACTTCCTCAGATTTTCCCCCTTTTGATGCTCCACCTTAATCTACTAGAACCCTAGATCAGTGTACATGAAGCAGTCCCCAAAAGATACCGAGGAAAAACTGAATCTCTTCTAACTGTCACATTGAGAGATCTTATATACTTGATCTCTAACATGTGTTACAATCAGTTTGGATTCTAACTGAATAACTAGAAAGAAACTAACCCCTAACCGAATTAACAAATTCTAACAAATAGAAAATCCCAATAATACCCTTTGCAAGTTCAATTATTACATATGTGCCACAACAGATGACAACTATCATAAGTAGTTATATGTTTTATCACTGTTATATTTGGACAACATCAAAGTTGTACCCTATTGGCCTCTAAGCCAATTTCATAAAAATTCATCAAATTCGTACGCACCTACATCCATTTTGATCAACAAATGTTTGGATAAACAAAGTGAAAGTATGTGTATGCGTAATATGATGGGTGATGTAGAATGGATTTCCCCGGCACTGGCTTACAGTAATAGCCAAATGCTTAGTATTTCTTACTAAATTAGACTCAGCCGTTGGATCCCTATTATTTTAATGAAATTGAATCTAAGGGCTATTGTTTAATAAGGGCATCCTTGTCATTTTACATCCTGTAGCAATGGATCAGAGAACCACAGATCGCACCACCGTCTCCATAGGGAACCACAAAGCCAGATCGCACCACTGTCTCCACGGTTGCTCTGTCGTCTTCCACTTCCGTCGTCTTTCCACCTCCTGCCGCCGTCAATCAGAGATGGTGTTTCCGGCGAAGTGAAAGTCATCCTCAGAGATTTCATCGTCTTAATCAGAATTTTTTCTCTTCATCCTAACTAACCTGCACTTAGAATCATAACCAAATTTTACAAAAAACTTCAATCTCATTCAAATTTCACATCGCTTTTGATTTCTCATCTACTCACAATTTCTTCTCATGCATTCATATAACGTTAAGATTCATTTTGTACAAAATCAGTCATATGCACGTAGGCAAATGTGGTTAGTGGCCACTAACCATAGAGTAGTACAGTTGTGGTTAGTGGCTAGCCATATACAAAATGAATCTTAACCTTATGGTTGGTTTCTCATATTGTATATAGTTGGTTTTGTACAAAATGAATCTTAACCATAAGGTTAAAAATGAATCTTAACCTTTTGATTTCTCATTTTGTATATGGTTGGTTTTGTACAAAATGAATCTTAACCACAGAGTAGTACAATTGTGGTTATTTCTTGTAAGATTCATTTTAATACTAATCCGTGGTTAGTGGCCACTAACCACAATTGTACTACTCTGTGGTTAGTGGCCACTAACCACGGATTAGTATTAAAATGGTTAAAACTAAGACCAACACATTAACCGAGAAAAATTACAAAAATCATGCCAGATGAAGAACGAAACAAAGAATCAAATCGAAGATGAACATATTAAAAATGAAGAAGCAAGAAAATGATGCAAGAATGTTCATCATCGTCATCCCATATGTATTTTTTTACATAAATTAAAAGATTCACTGGCAGAACGAAGCAGCTAAGTACGAACAGAAGGAACAAACACTCGACGATAGAGAACTTGATAAAGACGACGTAGCAGCAGCAACACTCAGGGATGGAGACGACGGAGCATGAGTGAGTTTGGTTTGGTTTTATGTTTTTATGTTAATTGATATGACACAGGTTTTTGTTAATTGAAAAGTAAATGTCTTATTTACCCCTTTAGCAACTAATACTAAACTTATATTTAGTATTGTAAATCAGACTCGATTTCCCCACCAGATAGATATATATATATATATATATATATATATATATATATATATATATATATATATATTGCAATTTAGGTTTAAAATGGTGAAAAAGCAAAATGTGCTTGAATTTTGAAATTGAATATTACGAAATTAGAATTTCCCCACCAGATTTCGGATTTGAATTTCAATATGGTGATCTAACTATTACGTTCACGAAATTAGTGGGATAGTAATTATTTATAAATGGAATGTTATGCAACAGGCAACGATGAGCTGGGCATATAATTTGGATCACACGGTTCATAGTTTTGTTTTTTCACTATGTGCTATATTTATTGTGCTTTTTTTGACAATGCTATATTTATTGTGCTATAAAGAAGGCATTCATTTCCTTCCATTTTAATCGCCGGAAATTATTATCAATATTTCCTGATTTTGAACAGCTTCCATGATTTATTACTACGCGTTTCTTACCATTGATGAGGTGCCTTAATTATTTGACCAACACCGATGACATGAAGTACACGTATTTTTTTTGATGAGGTGGCTTTTAATAAAACCATACATGGCACATTATGTGGACAGTCCATATGGATTTTTCATGATTTAGTATAGTTATGATTATGATGATAAGATTATGATTATGATTATGATTATAATTATGATTACTCTTATGGGTTGGTGAATGGTCAAAAGAATTACATGAGTTTCTCATCATTGTGATGAAATTAATAACTCGATACTCTTACATTTCTGAATTTTAAACCAACCAAAAATTCCTTTTACTAAATCAATCCCTTTCAACTAACCACAACCGAATTTGAAATTGGTAATCACATTGTCTCTGTGGATCGATACTCTTTTACTATTAGATTGAAACGTACACTTGCAACTTATCAAGCTGAACTAAGCTGTTCGTGAGCTTGAACCGAGTCGAGTTCGAGTTGACAGAAAATGTTCATGTCGAACTTGAGTCGAGCTATGAGCTGAGTTGTTTCTTATCGACTCGAGTCCAGCTGAACCAAGATCTACTCATCATTTCCAGCCCCAACAAGACCAAACCTCATTTTTGTAGTGAGACTCATAAGTAGATTCATGGAGACTCCTAATGAGAAGTATGTAATGAAAGCTAAACAAATACTAAGGTATTTGAAGGGCAATGTAGAGTTGGGATTACTGTACTGAAGGAGTTAAAGGGAAGATGTGATAGGATACTCTGACAATTATTATGCTGAGGATGTAAAAATGATATAAAGAGCACATCAGGGTATATTTTAATGATGGGATCCAGTGCTATCTCATGGTCTTTAAGGAAGCAACTCGTGATGACATTATATACAACAGAGGTATAGTTTATCTTTGCTGCATACTGTGCTTGCCAGGCCAATGGTTGAGAAGAGTCCTGGAAGTGCTTAGTGATGAGCAAAAGGACAACTTCACACTCTTGTGACATAACTCAATAATCAAATTGTATAAGAACTCTCTGATGCATGAAACATTTTCTTACTTGAAAGAGAGATTGGGAGTGGTTATGGAGACGAAGGTAAGTTGATTGTTGCAAGACAATTCGGCTTAATGGATGAATTGTTAAATTAGACAATTCATATATAAGTCTATTGTAATAAACGAGTGTAATTCCTCTCTAGTTACTGGACAGTTCCAATAGGAGAAAGAGACACACATTAAGTAATAACAGTGCTAGCTTTGGGTGTGACATTTTGCACTCAACACATCCTTGATCCTCCGGGTTTTTTTTTGGTGAGAAAAGAGGGGATACACCCCCACACAGCAGAACAATTAAATAAAAGTACCTCTCATTTTATCCACAAGTAAAAGCGAGTGGATAAATTAAGGGGCAGTGTCGTAAATTACAGAATTACAATCAAGAGTTAAACTATGCTTAGCTAAACTATCAACAACCATATTAAATTCCCTAGGAACTTTGGACCACAAGACCATACAACCACTATTCACTAAAGCATTTATCTCATCAATAATGGAAGAGAGAGGAAATTGGTTAATTGACCCATTCAATAGCAGAGAGATGGCCTCCTGAGAATCTGAATCAACCACAAGCTGCTGCAATCCTCTATCCATAGCCAAACGAATACCATGCAAAATTGCACGACACTCCGCTTCAAGAACAGAACACGGATCAATTTTGCAGCAGAAACCAAAAATGAAATCACCATCGTGATTTCGCGCAGCACCACCACAACCTGCTGAGAAGCCAGAATCTTGCACCGCGCCATCCACACTCAATTTAATCCAGTTCACCGGAGGAGTAGACCAGCACTCGAGAGGTTTATCGCTGCAATTCCGAAACAGGGGAGGAATGTTTCTGAACAGAGCCCTTCTTTTACAGAAGGAATTCGCACGCTCCTGAGCACGAAGGAGAATGGATCTAAAGCTGGTCACCGAATTGTTGAAGACAGCTTCATTCCTAGCTTGCCAGATCGAATCAATTACCGCTCCAAAGGTAATTTTCCAGTTAATTCCGTCAAAAACCTGAGAATTACATAAATTATAACTGAGCCAGTCACACCAATTAGAATTGGTTAAGAAAACCCTGACATTTGGTATTCTTAAGCAATTCCACAGCATCTTGATTCTGTTATAGTCTCTAAATACATGAAACAGGGTCTCATCACCCCCACCACAGATTGGACAGAGTCCACAAGTAGCCATGTGACGTCTCCCTCTTTCAGCGTTCGTGACACTACAAGAAATAGTTGATTTACTGTCCAAAACTTTTCGGCGGATATAAATCCGTCGGAAACTTTCCGGCGGAATTGAGGGATTTCCGGCGGATTTGATCCCACGGTAGTTTCCGGCGGATTTTTTGGACTTTCCGACGGATTTTTATCCCACAGAAACTTTCCGGCGGATTTTTTGGACTTTCTGGCGGAATTTTAAATTTTCTTTTTTTTTTTTGCAAAAATCCGCCGGAAATTTCCGGCGGATTTTCCAAAAAAAAAAAATTCGAAAATCCACCGGAAAATTTTGGAGGGAAAAAAATCCGCCGGAAATTTCAAAAATCCGCCGGAAAAATTTAGAGGGAAAAAAATTCGTCTATAAATAAAACTTTCTCCTACACTCATCTCATTCTCTCATTTATCTCTTTCTTTCCTTCTCATTCTCTTCTACATTTTCTCTATCTTATCTTTCTTCTTCTTTCTCATACTCTCTAATCTTCAAAAATTTCTCTACATATCTCTCTTCTTCATTCTTATTCCTTCTTCATCTCACTATTTTATTCTTATTTCTTCATAATTCCTCATTCTTATTCTCTCATATATTATTTCTTCTCATATTCTCTTTTATTCTTTCCTATTTCAACAATACCATTCAACATTTGATTTTACTTTTGTTTTTTGACTTTTTATTTAAAACACATATTAAGTTATAAAATTCACAATTTTTTTAAAAATATTCGGATTTTTTTTTTGTCAAAAAAGTTTTGTTTTTTTTTTTTGGAAAATCCGCCGGAAATTACCATAAATCCGTCGGAAATTTTTTAAAAAAAAAAAACATTTTCCGGCGGATTTTCCAAAAAAAAATGACAAAAAAAAATGACTAAAATCCGCCGGAAACTGTTTGCGACGAGGGTTTTTCCGGCGCCAAAAATCCGCCGGAAAGTCCACATTTTCGACGGATTTTGGTCATTTCCGGCGGATTTTGGTCGCCGGAAAATCCAATTTTTCTTGTAGTGTGAGAAGAGCTTTATTCATGGCTTTCCAAAAGAAGATCTTGAAGCGTTCACGCCTAGGCCACTTCCAAATATCTCCAAAATTGCCTTCCAGAGGTCTGTCAGGCTGCTGTTTGATGGCAAGGTAAGCGGATTTATTAGAGAAGGAGCCATCCGTGGAGGGTTTCCACCTGAATTCATCATCAGAGTCCATCAGTCTAGGAGGAGGATGCCCCAGAATGTTATTCACCACATTGTCAGGTAAGAATTCCCTGAGCACCATTTGATCCCAATTGCCTTGACCATTAATGAAATCACTCACTCTCCTCTAGCAAAGATTGTCATTGAGAGGTAGAGTAATAGCATTTAGGAGAGGTCCTTCATTTGGTTTCCAAGTGTCTTCCCAAAACCTAGTTGATTCACCATTACCTACTTGCCAAATCAGATTGCTACGAAACGTATCCCAATTAGTTTTGATGCCTTGCCAGAAGTTAGATCCACTTTTTTCCTCTCAATCTTAGGAAAAGAATCTCTGCCAGTATTGTATTTCCCTTGAATTAAAGATTTCCACAATGCCGGAGTAGGGGAACAAAGACTCCAGGAAGCTTTCATCATGAAAGTCAAATTTAGATCTCTCATGGTTCTCAAACAAAGACCTCCATCCTTCTTAGGTTGGCAGATTTTATCCCACCCTATAGAGTGGAATTTTCTCTGGCCATTATCCTCACCCCAAATGAATCCTCTACAAATTTTGTCAAGATCATCACAAATTCCTTTAGGTATCACACAAGATTGCATGACATAGGAAGGTAAGGCTTGTAGAACAGACTTAGTTAAGGTAACACGCCCTGCCATAAATAATGTTCTAGCCTTCCAGGAACTCAATCTTTGATTAACCTTGTCAATGACAAATTGAAAGGTATTTTTGTTGACTCCTTGATGAAAAAGAGGAATACCTAAGTATTTGCCAATGTCACTAGTGAACTGGAATCCCAAAGAGTCTTGTATCTCCATTTTGTGCTGAAAGTCAACATTATTTGAGAAGAAAATCCTAGCCTTATCAAGACTGACTTTTTGCCCAGATGCTTCACAAAATTTCTGGAGAGTGAGCTGAATAAGATTAGCTTGCTCCACAGATGCTTCAGCAAAGAGAAGAAGATCATCACCAAATGCTAGATGAGAAATAGGAGGACATCTAGGTGAGATTTTAATTGAAGCCCAATTACTCAATCTGACCTCCTCTTTAATTAGATGAAATTGTCTTTCAAGACAAAGGACAAAAAGATAGGGTGAGAGAGGGTCACCCTGCCTAATCCCCCTAGATGGTGTGAATTCCTCAAGAGTTTCCCCATTCCACAATAATCTCATTTTAGGGCTAGAAATGCAGTGCCAAATCACATTTATCAGATGCTTAGGTAATCCAATGACCTTCAGAGTATTAACAATGAAAATCCACTCCAATCTATCGTAAGCTTTCTCCAAGTCAATTTTGATAGCCATCCAACCTTTTGCCCCTTTCTTGGACCTCATAGAATGAAAGATTTCTTGAGCCACAATGATATTATCTTGACCATGTCTTCTAGGAATAAAAGCACATTGAGCAGGTCCAACTAATTTAGACATAGAGTTTCTGAGTCTAGAAGCAATGATCTTTGTAATTGTTTTGTAAGAAACATTACAAAGTCCAATGGGTCTAAAATTCCTCATAGACTCCACCACATCTGTCTTAGGAATTAGAGTAATAAGAGTATTGTTTATATCAGCAACAAGCTCAAGTCTCTCAAAAACCTTATGCACCAGATTGCAAAGGGATTCACCAACAATGTTCCATTGACTTTGATAGAAAATTGCTTGAAATCCATCAGGGCCAGGAGCTTTGAGGGGGCCAAAACTCTTGATTATATTATGAATTTCCTCATCAGATATGTCGCTAGTCAGGCAGCATAAATCTGTCTCTTCAAGAGCAGGGAAGGAATCATTAAGAATAACTGAATTAGAACTATTCTGTGAAGAGAATAGGTCCATGTAATAGGTTGTGGCATGCTGCTCTAATTCATCAGGATCCTCTATCCAAATCCCCATATCATTCTGAATGGTCTTGATCTGATTTCTTCTCCTTCTAACAGCAGTTACTCCATGGAAATATTTGGTATTCCTATCACCAAATTCTAACCATTTGGTTCTGGATTTTTAGTACCAGAAGATTTCTTCCTAAGCAAGGATTGTTTCATACTGGTGCCATATCTCTTGTTGCTGAACAAAAGTACTCTGGTTCCCTCCTCTAGCCATCTGATTGTCAAGCTGTCTCAATTGTCTCTGAAGACTCCTTTTCCTCTCAAAGATATGGCCAAACGTTTTCTTATTCCAATCTTTAAGAGCAAATTGAGTAGACAATAATTGAATGGAGAACTCAGGATCAGCAGTAGTCCAAGCTTCATTCAAAACTCTGTCAAAATCATGATGAGTCAACCAGGCTGCTTCAAAACGAAAGGGTCTTCTATGTCTATTTCTAACAATATTGTCAGAGAATTTGATTAACAGTGCTCTATGATCTGATTTGTAGAATAGAAGATGGTGCATAGATATCTCACTGAACCTGATTCTCCATTGGAGATTGACAAACATTCTATCAAGTCTCTTTCTAACTCCATCTCTTTCCCAAGTAAAAGGATCACCACAATACCCGGCATCAATGAGTTCACACGAATTAATAGCCATCAACAAACCATTCTCTTTTCTCACAGGATTCCTGAAAGCAGGACCTTGTCTCTCAGAGTCAGATAAAATGTAATTGAAGTCACCAATGAGAGCCCATGGGGAATTGGTGTTAGCATGGATTTCAATAAGGTCAGTCCACAGCTCCTGTCTTCTAGCATAATAAGGAGAAGCGTACACAGCAGTCAAAATCCAAGGAAGATCATTTTCATACTTAATCTTCATGTGAATAATTTGAGTAGTAGTTTGAATAATATGAACATTCCAAAGATCGGAATCCCAAAGACACCAAAGACCACCAGATTGTCCTCTGGCATCAACAATGAAGAAGCTGTCAAGGCCACACCTCTTAGCAATCTTCTTAGCAACATCACCACTAGTATGGGTTTCAACTAGTATTATTAAAGAGCTAGAAAACTCTCTTTTAATATCTTTCATCAAACCAGTAAATCCTTTACTGGCTGTGCCTCTGCAATTCCAGCAGATTATATTCATTGGCAAGGTTTGATTTGGTGGGAATTAACCTTCCCTGGATTACCTGCAGGTATCGCACCTGATGAGCACATGCTACCATCTCCACTTTTTCCAATAATATGGTTATTTTCATCTATTGGTTTCAATGCAATTCTGTGAAGAAATGCATTTTCCATTTGATCAAGAATAGCCCTTTGTTTAGCTTCATCCATATATCTCATGCATTCAAGGACCCTATTTTCTCTTTCTTTAGCAGCGACCTTCTTCTCCTCAATCATGGAGTTTTGCTCTCCTTTGGGAGCATTAGAATTCTCTTTATTCACAGTATTTGTAGACTTGGCAGCCACACCTTTGTCTACCACTTTAGGAGTACTGTGAGTAGGTTTATTACTACCTTTTAGAGATGATTGCTTGTTCTTTCCTGCAGAAGGATTTCTAACCTTAATGATAACAGGAGTCTGTTGTTTAACCTCAGAAACATCTTCATTGATACCTCTTTTCCTACCCTGCCTTTTATCAGAGTTGCTGCCTTGCTGGTTAAGAGCATCATATCTGGTATTCTGCTGTACAGAGTCAGCATATTTAAAGCCCTTCTTAGTCTCATGATTCGTACTAGAAGGAATAGCTGCCTTAGGTTTCTGCACTCTCTTTTTTGAGACCTTCTTAGGAATGTTCCAAGGACCAAAGCCTAGGTCTGGTTCTTCATCTTGCTTCTGAATTGGTCCAATTCTGTTAGCATTATCACTATTGTCATTGGTGCCTACCACCATCTCTAGAGCATTGTTCTCAGTATCATTAGTCTCCATGTCTTGGGGCTTTGAGGGTTCTGGAGTCTCTTTCCCCATAAATTCTCTACAATGTTCCTTCTTATGGCCATATTTACCACATCTAAAGCAAATGGCATGTAGCCTTTCATATTCAAGACAGAGGTGCTGTCCCCTAATCACCACATGTGAAGGGAGTTGATTTGCAAGGTCTATTTCAACACAAATACGCGCAAATTTACCTCTAGCATGGAGAGAAGTTATCTTGTCTACTTTGAGCATTGTTCCAATCGTATTACCAATCCTCTTTAGGAAGACATCATTGCAAAGTTCAAGTGGTAACTTAAGGATACGAACCCAAACAGCCACCTTGTGAGCAAGGGCAGCAGACCAAGAAAATAATGGCCTCCATCTCTGCACTATGACGTAGTGATCTGCTATCTTCCATGGTCCTTCAAAGAGGGCCCGTTTGTAGTCTTCTTGATTCTAAAGTCTCACCAGGAAGAAGCCATCATCTATATCAACTACCTTGATGGCTCCATTTAGAGCCCAATCTTTGGTCAGTTTTGACTCCATGTGCTTGAAGCTTACTCTTTTCCCTAGTAGCTTCACAATGAGTGTGTTCCTCCACCCTTTCGACCATGAGTCCAGTTCTTCATTAGTGAATACAATCTCAGGTCTAGGGTTATAGGGCTTTGGTTCAGAAGGACCATTCATGTGTTCTTCATCGTACCATTTGTTTTCAGGGAAGTCTTTCTCATTTTCATCCCAAAGTTCATCTTCAGTGGAGCTATCTCCAAAAGCATTCAACAATTTTTCTTTGTAGGATAGAGGGTTGCCCTTTGGATCCATGTTATCATCACCCATATTAGTATCTTCTTTGGGTTGGTTCGCTGATGGTTTCATCTTTTTCGTACTTCTTTGCAGGTTGTCGACTTCTTCTGGTGACGGCGCGGAGCCCCCAATGGGCGCAGCTGAGGAAGCCCTAGCAGAGATGGTCAACGACATCATTTTATTAATTATCTCTCTAACTCTGCGCCTTGATCCTCCGGTTTGAAATGTATAATTGATCCTTACTATCAACAATTTTTTTTAGAAATTAGAGTGATGCTAGGATGTTACAATAATGTAACACTACACGTGTTTGTTCACAAACATCAAAATTTTGGATTATAGCAAGTGAACAAAACATGAAGATTATCCCTGAAAAAACTTGAAGATTTTTTTCTTCTGGGTGGGTGGGTGGGTGAGTGTGACGAGGATGACTTTAGTTTTCTTTTTTTTTTAGTAAAGACTAATTTTAGTCCTGACAATTTTTAGATAAGACAAATTAGTTCTTGATAATTTTTTTGGGACAAATAAGTCATTGAAATTTTCAAATCAGGTATTTTGAAAATGTCAGAGATTAATTTGTCTAAAAAAATTGTTAGGGAGCAACTTGTCCCGCGAGCAAATTGTCAAAACCAATTTGGGCCTTTAGTTTTTTTTTTTTTTGAAAAAAAAATCCTAAAATGACTTTTTAAGTCAACCGCTCGAGAAAAAGCTTCCTAATTCCCTTCACAGAAACTACGATGGAAACTTTACCAAAACCATCTCAAAACATTTCTAATCTTCTTCCCTGTGCTTTCCATTTTCCTTGTCTTCCAAGTTCCATCTTTTTTGTAAACTCCTAGGTATCTTCCTCAGTCATCAAACTTGAACACTTCGAGAAAAAAAACCTTTCAATAAAGAGACCGACCAACCAAGCATCGCAAAGCACAAGTCTTTGAACTTCGAAGCCATGGATGAGAAAGTTGAGTGGTCTGAACTTCCCATGGAGTTATGGCCTATGATTGGAAAATCTCTTGAGAATCAAATCGATGTTCTCAGATTCCGCAGTGTATGTGAGTCTTTTCGTTCTTCCATCCCTTTTTCTCTCCCAAATTCTCCTTCTTTTCCTTTGAAAATACCTCACCCCATTTACAATTCCATCGAAACCCATTTCAATTTATCAACCATTTATCGAATTGAACCATCAAGTAATGAAATTTCCAACTCAAAGTTACCACCTTTGGCACCTTCTTCAAAAGGGTGGTTAGTTAAGGTTGAAGAATCAAAGAACCATCCTTTGAATTTATTGAGTCCAATTTCTGATCGCAAATTCTCCATCAAACTTGGCACTTCTCTGATTCAGTGGAACTTGTTAGATTATCGTGTAATTGAGGTATGTAAATCATATACAATTGAAAACACTGGGCTCCGTTTCTCAACTGGTGTGACAAAAGTTGTGTTTTTTCCCAACTCTCCTTGGATTAGTGTTGAGAATTCTGTAGCTTGTTGTATATTTCAAGAGGGTAAATTGGGGTTAATGAAATATGGTGATGAGAAATGGAAACTTGTGGATGATAAGAATTTTTACTATGATGATGTGATTGTGTTTAAGGGACAGTTTTATGTTACTGATAAATGGGGAACTATTTCATGGGTTGATGTAAATTCATTGAAATTGATACAATTTTCACCTCCTTTGTGTGGTTTTGGGAACAAGAAGCATTTAGTGGAATCATGTGGGAGTCTTTATGTTGTTGATAGGTACTATGAAAGTGAACCAAGGAGAAGGAATTATGGTGGAAGGATTGAAGGAGATGCTGTTGTGGAATGTTTGAAGGTTTATAAGTTGGATGAAGAATGGGGGACATGGGTTGATGTGAAGAATTTGGGTGATAGAGTTTTTGTTTTGGGAAATAGTTGTAGCTTCTCTGTTTCAGCTAAAGAGTTAACTGGATATCAAGGGAATTGCATTTACTTCACTGATATTTTTGATGTTCGTGTGTACAACTTGGATGATCATAAAATCTTTACTGTTGAGTTTGATCCTTGCATTGATGAAGATGCTATGTTGTCTCAACCATCTTGGTCAAGAAGTTGGAGGACATAATATAATTAGTAAGGAGATTGTGTCTCAAAGGTAGTACACGTTCCATTTTTTGCAATAATGAGTTCATTAAATCAAAACATAGAGAATTCTTGGTTATTGCAATTGTATATTGTAGTGGTCCCCAACCCTTGCTATTTGTGTCTCTATAAATCCAATGTTAATTTGATCACTTACCTGATGTGTTTTTTCATTGCAGCGGTTAAGAGGCTCTGTATGTGATTTTGCTTTGGATCGTACCACTAAATGATTATCACAACTCACAAGTTGGTGGAGATAAAAACTCGACTCAGTGGACCGCGTTTGTTTCGCCAGTATCTGCCCATTTCACTCTTGTTAGAAGGCAAGAATCAAGAACTTATTGGTGATTGATGGTGTAATTATGCAGCTTAATAGGAACAGAACTTTCTTCTAGGATTGTTATGTTGGGGGTGGGCGTTGTTAAGAAATGGTTCATTATAAGTGAAAAATGTAGTAGTAGCATTCTCCACTGCGATAATTAGCGTGTAATGGTGAAAGCACAGATGAATTCAGATTACTTTCTTCTAAATCTAATGTTGTGTATGTCATGTTTAATTGTTTCCCAACCGCAAGCCAGAGTGTTCTGTTTGCTTTGTTGTTGGAGAGTCATTGTTAAACCAATATTTCTTTTACTTCTTTCAGCCATTGCTCCATGATTTCAACGTACAAGTCTAATGCAGTGTAAGTCACCTATTTAATCATGATTTTTTTTCCAAATTAAAATCAATGTATTTACCTATGAAGCGCATACACCTTTGAGACTAGGTGTGTCCAGGTGTTCGACACCTGTACTACGCGTATCCGACAAGCGACAACTCAGACAAGTGTTCCAAAAAATTCTTTTTTTCTTTGCTTTGACACTCCTCGGACACTTCTACCGAGGTTAAATATGTGTTGACATAGTGATGATCAATGAAGGATTTGAAAGCATTAGATTTGATTACATCATTTTTAGCTTTTCGGTATAGAGATGGAGATAGAATGTGAAAAACTATCATATTTTGTTTAAGAACATTTTTGTTAAGAAATAAATTGTTCAATTTAGACCTTTCATATATATTGTTCATATTTTATTTAATTATAATAAATAAATAATTACATATGTATCAGTGTCGTGTCTTGTACTTTCTGAAATTACCAGTATCAACGTGTCTGCGTCGTGTCAGGTGTCCTTGTTAAAGTATGTGATTAATCTTACTGTCAGAGTTAAACACAGCAAAAGTTAGCTAAATAGCAAAACAACTGTTTAATGAGAGATTTCATAAATTACAAGGGAAAAGCAAAATGGTAATAGAATGATATCTTCCCATCTATCTCTGAAGGCAACCAAACAGCATAGAAGCAGTTTAAAGATGGAAAATTTTGGAGAACAATATTGCAAAAGGGAAAAAGAAGCTGAATATTTACATAAAAAGGCAGATCAAAGGGAAACTAAAGATACAAATCTTCTGTAATTCCAAATAGTGTACATATTTACATTAGGATTTTAAAGAATTAATATGTTCCTGCATTGCCTTGCCAGATTCATGAGCAAAGTATTTTTGCCTGAGCATCACATATGGGTACCCAACAAATGATAAAATGTGGGCAGGCTTTGAAAGAGATACTATTTCGTACCAAACTTGACTGTTCTCATCAATCTCAATTGAAAACCGTTCTTCTCCTGCCTGTTGAAAAAAAATAAAAGATAACAAATTAAAAAAAACTGATCAAGGTATTTGTAATTTTTTATCACTCCTAATTTCAATATCCTAAAAAAGAGCATGGATAAACATCATAAACATCATGTGTTGACAAAAATATGCTAAATAAGAAATCTCACCACCAACTGAATATGTAAAGGACTTGACTCAGGTCTCAGAAATCAACAGAAGTAATTCACATTTATTTTACTTCTCTGCTATTTATGATACAGCAGAGAAGTCCCACACTGCTGAAATAGAAAAAACAAGCACACCGAACCATTATAAAAACTGAGCGATGCGGTAGAAGGAGATATCTTTGCGCTTGGGGCAATGACGCAGCTAATGAGGTACTAACCGAGGCGCGTCTATTGCTGGTTGAAAACTATTCCCAAACCCCCTTTTAGGCCTAGGTTCTGCCTTGGCCTTTGAGAATTTCTGGAAGGGCTCCCTTCGGATCCAAGTTTCAAATTTATTCTGTCGAGTTAGTCAATTCCGAGTGAGTTAATCCCTATTAAATACTAACCTCTCAGAACTTGTGATGGTGACCAAACTAAATAGCAACCAGGAAGGAGACAAACACTTGTTGGTCTATGAACTCAAATGTTCCATACATGTTAGCTCCAATACAGTGTGAATGTCTAATAGATTGCATGTGAATTTGAGTATGCAGTCTGTTCTGAAGTATTAGTTTGCATGTGAATTTGAGTAAAAAGGATCTTGATGCAACGCTGTATAGAATATAAATAAATCTAATGATTTATCACAAAAATTAAGAAAACATAATGAAATAGATAAGGTTAAGATTTTTATGTGTTGCGTTTTTTATATGAATTTAATTTTGATAACATCTCAGTGGAAAATGTCTCATAGTTGCATCTAATTTTTTTTTTTCCCACCAAGTTTGGTTGGTTCTAAGGAACCACAAGACATCATATAACTTGTCTTTAAAGACAAATCATATAAAAATTTCCTAATGATTTGGCTATAGTTTATCTAGATCTCTCTCTGCCTTTGAGGTACCCTTCATATGATTTATCCTCCGTACAAACACTTCTAGAGCTCTTCTCCACACGTGTTCAAACTATCTAAGGTAAGTTCTATCATCTTTCCCATGATATATGCTAACTCATTCCACATAGTTGTTGACATAGTAAAACTCATTAAATCACAATTCACAAGATACTTTTAAATTTTCTACTGGACACAGTAAAAAGAGTAAAAGGAATCAACAAGATGAGAGAAAAAGCAGTAACCAACCAGTAAGTGACCATGAAGAGTTCCGCTTCCAAAACCAAAGGAGGCTGCCCTGCGTTTTTTGGTAGTTTTAGTTTCATTTACATACACAACCTGAAGTGGCATCATGAGCCATGGGAGGAACTCCTTGACACAAACACAAAACTTGGCTCCTTGTTTAACTGGTGTTTCCGGATCAACAAATGCCCAATTCAATCCAAAATGCCTGAAAAGAATATTCCCATAAATAAGAGTCTATCTAAATACGCACACATACATTAAAAGAACAAGCAAAAAACCTCTGAAATGAAATGAGTTTTTTTCAAAGTAATAAAAAAAAGGGTACATCAACCATTAAATTTTAACAGCACAAAATCACAATACACTTCAAATCAAATCAATTTTGATTTTGACTACATTTTTATCTGCTCTAAGGTTTGTCCTTCATAGAAGTATACCTCCAATTCCGGAGAGCAGTCTTGCCTTTTTCAAAAGTCTGAAAACCAGAACCCAGCAGAACTCGTGTGTTATTAAGCAAAAAACCATCTTTAGAGAACCCTTTATCTTCTTGAAGGGAAGACAATGATTTAGCAGTAACTCCTTGATATTTATCATCATAGTTGAAAGTACCCGACCTGATAAATACAGGAAAAGGTATTAGAAGTATAGAACTACACAAAAGTTAACCACCTCAGTTATACTTCAAGTTGTGCAGTTAGATAGATAACTATAGATTCTGTATCTCTCCTTTGTTCACACTCAATAAAAAGGGTACGAACCAAAGAAAATAATGAACTTCGAAATGTTAAATCATGTACTATTTACTTACTTGTTGATGCAAGCCTTTTGGTCTTGTGCAGAAGGGCGACCCCAGCTGAAGAAAACCATCTCTCTTGAGCATTTTCACAAACACGTCACAAGGAATAACAATAACATGAAGCAAATCAATGTTAGAACAAAATATAAAAGCAAAACAAGAAGGTTTTATGAGCAGGAACAGCTAACTTAAGTATGCTATGTTATATACAGTGATTGAGAGATTAGAAAGATACCAGGTGTTGCGTTTTGCAGTAAACAATAGTGTGTCTATGAGGGATCTCCGTAGAAAACATGGTTATGCTTGAAAAGGGTCCAAACGTGGACATATTGGATAATAGCAACACGTGTCCTATCTGGATCCGCTTGAAATGTTTGAATGAAATGTTATTGGTGACTAAATTGATTGATTCATCGTGTGTTATTTACTGTGCATAAATCATACGAAGAGAAGTCCCATATCGAAGAAGTAGAAAAAACAAGCACGCTGAACTCTTATAAAAACTGAGCTATGCTCTGATTGAAAGCATCTTTGCGCTTGGGGCAATGACGCAGCTAATGAGGTACAAACCGAGGCGCGTCTATTGCTGGTTGAAAACTATTTCCAAACCCCCTCTTAGGCCTAGGTTCTGCCTTGGCCTTTGAGAATTTTTGGAAGGGCTCCATTTTGGGTAAAGCCCTACAAACTAGTTTCAAAATTTTTGAGTGAGTAAATTTAAATTGAGATCAGGTTTATTTATATTTTGCTTTGTTGTTATTGAGGTTTGAACTTGGGATTCTCACTTTACATTTTGAGTTAATGGGTGATACATATTATTGTGTTTGTAGGTCACTGCCGTTTTTCAAGTTAGTTCTTTTCATTTAAATGGCAAAGTTCTAGATTTTGATTTCGAGTTTCTTTAACTTAATCTTAAGTTTTTATTTAATCTTTATGTATCGCTATTGAATTACAAGTTACATGCCACTTGTTTAGTAAAGAATTTTGTTACCTATCCACATACTCAAATTGACAAGGTTATCAAATGTGTTAGATTTGATAATTTGATAATGCTGGAGAATTTTCTATAGGCCTCAACAAAATTCGATTGTTGAAAGGAAACATCAATATCTTTTAATTGTGGCACAATCCTTATTGTTCCATTCTGACATTCCCATTTCATTTTGGGGTGATTGCATTTCCACAATAACCTTTCTCATAAATAGAATACTCTCCATTTTCTTACATATGTTGTTCTTACATAACAAGGCCATCAAGACTTTTGTGTGCATTTGCTATGTTCTCACCTTCTCTTTACATAACAAAGTTCGATCCCCAATCCCTTCTTGGGATATGCCTCTAGATATAAAGGTTATAGAGTTTATGACTTCAACTCCAATAAATTTCATATATCCAGAGATGTAATGTTCTGTAAATCAATTTTTCCTTTCAAAAACCGACATGACTTATGTTTTCATCCCACACCATCCATCTTGCTTCCCAATTGCTTAAAAAGATCTTCAAGGGTTTCAAAATTTTCTACATATCTATGTGTTTATCACTGCAATATATATCACTTACCCCTATTCAACATCAACTCTCTCTCTCTCTCTCTCACTCAAAACGACCACATTGGTATAGCAAGTTTGTGATGTAAGTCACCTCAGTTTGTGAGTCAAAATTCTACCATCAAGCTGTCAAATGGCCTAATGGAGACAAGCAATGGTTGAGGAATTGGAATCCTTCAACTCAATAACACCTATACAAACATTACCGCCAAGAAAGAAACCTATTAGTTGTGTGTGGGTTTATAAGGCGAAGTTCAAGTCGGATGGATCTGTAGACAAGTATAAGACATGACTTCTTGTAAAAGACTAACATTGGCACTTGTTCAATATTTGAAGAATTCTCCATCTTCTTTAGTATTTGAAGAATTCACTTGGTCAAGGTGTATTATTTCCAATTTATTCTTCTCTCAAACTCCAAGCCTATGTAGATGCCCATTGGGCAGGTTGCCCAGTATCCAGAAAATCAATTATTTTTTGTGTGTTCCTTGGTTTTGCTCTAATCACGGGAAAATCCAAGAAACAAATCACAATCTCTCATTCCTCAGTAGAGGCAGAATACAAGGGCCTGGTTACACTCACATATGAGCTTTTCTGGTTGAAGCAATTGCTTTGTGTCTTTGATGTTAAGCTAGAGTTTACCATGGTTTGCATTGATAGCAAGTAAACAATCTCCCTTACTAGAAACCCTACATGTAAGGGGGTGCTCCAAGCATATTGACATAGATTGCCGCTTTATTCGTGAACATGTTCAACAAAGGCACTATGATGTTCAATAATTGTGTATATAAACAATTATTAGTTCATGTATTAGTTTATGTGTTTGATATCTCATTTATTTCTTAACATAGTCCAACAACAACCAGTGCCGTTCCTGACATTTTATGAGTCCTAGGCAATTTGCGAGAAATGGGCCTCCTTTACATAACTAGTTTTTAATTTGAAAATATTTCAATAGAAGACAAAAAAACAACTCATTTCAATTAAAATAATGCACCTTAATACATAAGAATGATTTTACAAATATTAAAAATTTCTTTTTTCTCGGAAAGTCAGAAGAAGCGGTTTCTTCGAGCATTTTGAGATGCAAAATCATTTATAATCTCATCGGCATCAATGTTCTCCAACATATCCTTCTCGATCGACAAAGTTGCCAAACCGTTCAATCTCTCTTGTGACATTGATGATCTCAAGTAGGTTTTAATCAACTTCGGTTTTGAAAAACTTCTCTCCGCTGATGCTACGGTCACAGGCACCGTCAGTAAAACTCTATAAGCAATTGCTACATTCGGATAACAACCTGCAAGTTTGACAAATTTAAGAATATCAATGGCAGACATTGTTTCAGTTGGCAAAGTGAATTGTAACACTTGTAATTCAGAGAAAAGATCATCTACATCAACATCTGATAGATTGCCATGAGAAAAAGTTAAGTGAAATTTAACACAACATTCTTTCAACTCATTATCATCCAATGACTTTAACTTTTGAGAATCATATAAAAATCCAAAGATATTTTCAAATGTCTTCAATTCCTCAAATCTGTTTTTCAAAGAAGTAATTGCCATATCAACAACAATAAGAAAATAGTTGACTTTAAATGATTCTTCTGGTGACTGACTTTCATGTTCCTCATTGTTCTCTCCAAAATGTTTTTTCCTAATCACACGACGTTTTGTTTGAAAGATGGGCTCAACATTCATTTCAAGTGCAACACTTTTTGCAAGATTCATACTTTTTGTAAAACCTTCCTCTCGATACTTTTCAAAATAGGATAACACATCTTCCAATTGTTTTATGGTAGCATCGATACATACAAACTTAGATTGCAACTTTTTGCTAACCATATTGATAGCAAATAAAATATCATACCAAATAACTACACCAAGCAAAAATTCAAAACTTTCTAGTGCATTGATCAAACTATCTGCCTCACTCTTTGTCTTTGCATCATTATCACAACATTCATATAATTCTGACAAAGCCAACCTTATTTGGGGACACTGAAATCTAATTGCTTTAACACTCTTAATTCGACTTTCCCAACGAGTATTATACAAATATTTTATTGTTAAACCAGGAACATTATCAAGCAGAATTTTCCATCTTTTTGTAGATGCCGAAAACAATGAATATAAGCGTTGAATAACTCCAAAGAATGAAATAGCCTCAGCACAAGAATGTGCCATATCACCAAGAGTAAGATTAAGACTATGACAAGCACATGGCATGTATAATGCTCTAGGATTAATCTCAAGAAATCTCTGTTGTGATTTTATCAGCTCTTCATTTCGTTTTCTTTTTTTCCCGTTTTTCACTACCAGATAAATTTTTTTAGGCAACATCTTAAAATAAATAAAATACTCAAGTAGAAACCAAACAGGAGTATAGAACAATAGCACCTGGGAAGTAGAATCGTCACAGCGGCACAACTTAATCGCCTGTCATCATCTCCAAACCGACATTCCGTTAACTCCCCTCAACAAAAACACGGCTTCAATAGAAGAATCAAAACCACATGAAATTATTATTTGTCTTTTTATCTTCATAAAAATTTATACAAAGGGAATTAAGGAAACAACAACCTCATCATGTATAAAAAATTGTTAGAACTTAGAAGCTCCACTAACCTGATAAAGCATCATAAGAGAATAATAGTGAAGGGACAATGAATTTTAGAATTAATTGCAGTAGCCTAGGTCATGCTAGTTATGTTTGGGATGATGCAAGGATTAAAATGGTTTGTGTTTTTTAATCGGCAGTTGAGTAAAAGACGATACAAGACTTTTCTAGGCTAGTTGAAGCAATTTTGGGAACGAACGGATAAAGATTAAAAAATGGTAGTGAAGGGGTAAAGAATGAATGGATTTTAGAATAGGAATATTAGTGGGTTTTCTTATTAACCGTTAGAATTTTGGGAAGGGAATTGAATGGGGTATTGGGAAAGAAGGAATATTTGCTCATTCAATTCCATTAAATATTTGCTCATTCAATTCTTTCTCATGAGCAGATATTTTTATTCAAGTGGGCTTTTTTATATAAATTATTTTTTATAATACTAGTATATATTTTTTTTTGACAATTAGTATATATATTTTTAATACTAGTATAATTTAGGCCTAATATGAAATTTTGGGGCCCCCTAAAAAAGTGGGCCCTAGGCAGTCACACCCCGAGCCTACTACCCTCAGGGCCGGCCCTGACAACAACAACAAAAGCTTTTTCCCACAAGACATGATAGTGTTCTATCATGAATTTTATTCAAAGATAAAACATTTAAATCTAAATCCTTTCTAATGATTTGATCTATAGATTCATGTTCGTCCACCCATTCCCCATTTTTTTGTTGACATAGACATATAAATAAATCTGTCTTAAATTAATACACAGACATCAAAACAAGGGGGAAAATTCTCTTGAAAGAGATTGTTTTCAAAGTGGTAAAATAAGGGTACATCAACATTTAATTTTTATTAGTATAAAATCATGATACACTTTAAATTAAATCAGATCGGTATACACCTCTATATGCTCTGAGATTTTTGTCCTTAAAAGAAGTACCATGAGTATCCAGTGATTATGGTAATCAAAAGAAAAGAGTAAAACAAGAAAAGGAAGATAAAGTTTTTTGCAGATGGGAAATGCTAATTATGCAAGGCATACATTGATTATGGGTAATTCCACGCGTATCCTACTGAGCCAGTGTGAGAGTGTAATGTCTGGATCCTCTTGAATTGTTTGATCCAATGAATTCGTGACAAAATTGTGCAGAATTTGGACCTCTTGACTCGTTGTGTTATTTACTACTGTATATTAGAGAAGTCCCACACCGCTGAAATAGGAAAAGCAAGCACGCTGAACTCTTATAAAAACTGAGCTATGCTATTGTTGAAAGTATCTTTGCGCTTGGGGCAATGACGCAGCTAATGAGGTTCTAACCGAGGCGCGTCTATTGCTGGTTGAAAACTATTTCCAAACCCCCTCTTAGGCCTTGGTTCAGCCTTGGCCTTTGAGAATTTCTTGAAGGGCTCCCTTTGGGGTAAAGCCCTACAATCTAAAGTTCAAAATGTTCTCTGTTGAGTAGAATTTGAGTTATTTTCTTTTAATTAACATTGTAGTAATTAAAATTGTCGCATTTGCTTTCTCCTAGGACAAATGCCATTTTCTGTAATTAGATTGTTTCTGCATGAAATAAAAGGCAATTTGGAACTTGAGACTTAACGATTTTAGAACTTGATCTGCTTTGGCAAAAAGTCATTGATGGCCGCTTCTGACTTATTAGCTGTGCAGTCCACTAAGCATTTCTTCGTCAATATTGCCTTAACTTCATCTTTAGGTATCGGTGTTCAAAACCAAACCAAACCGAAAATCGCAAAAACCGCTTCTTATGGGTTTGGTTCGGTTTCTTTTTTTATTGCACCGTGCAGTTCGGTTTGGTTCGCGGTTTTGACTACAGAAACCAAATCAAACCGCAAGTAACATTAAGGCTAATTGACTTACAACCTTTCTTATTAACTTACTAGCCCAAATGCAATTAAAACCCAATTCTCACTCACTTACTAGCTTAAATTCAATTAATTCTTTAACTCACTTACAAACTATTCATAATGTTATGCTATATTCAAAAATTACAATAAAGTATTTAATTCAAATTCTTTTAAACATTGTCTTACCTATCTTTAAAGAATTAAAAGAGAGTAATTTATATACTACACATATTTGAGTATATTTTTTCATAAAGATTTATATTAGCCATTTTTTATATTAGTTAATTTTAACTTCGTTTTAAATTATGTTTTGTCTTGGAACCAACCGAACCAACCCAAACCGCATTGGTTTGGTTTGGTTTGATTTTATTTTAGGAAGCCAACCGAACCAAACCAAACCGCATGTAATTTTATCTTGCGGTTCGGTTCACTTTTTGTATCAAAATCGAACCAAACCGCACCGCGAACACCCCTATAGGGAATCTTCATTTTCATCGGAGTTGAAAACAAGCACCCTAGTTTGGCGTGAGTTTAAACTTGGGTACGGGTTCAATTTCTAAAAATAAAGGCTGCAAGGCAGAAGAAACATACGATACTATAACTAATTTTTCAAATTAGAAGGGCGCTTCTTCCCACTAACTAGGTCTGCCTATGACTCTAATGGCTAATTTGACAATAGTTGATCACATTTTTGGACTAATGTGACACTAAATAGGATTAATTTGACACTAAATCATCATTTTCAGGTACTAATTTACTTCAAAATGATGTCAGTACACGTGGCGTTACAAGCGGATTATTGCAATAAAACGGATTAATTCAGCATGGCTCATAGTATTCAAATATTATTGCAATAACTAAAGCTGTCAAACTGGGCTGCCCAACCTACCCTGACTTGGCCCTCTAAGCCAGGCTCCTACTTCGTACAACCCCCCTCTACTCAGTAAACACCCCATAATGGCGTGAAAATACCAGAACACCCTTAATAAAAATTGCAATTTCTATTTTTTTTTAAAAATTCGAACTGGTTCGGCGCACGCTTGGCCGAACCAGTTCGCATCTGGATGCGCCGAGGCTGTTAAAATTCACGCAGACACCCCTTTTCAGTTTTTAATAGGTTCGGCCAAGCGTGGGCCGAACCAGTTCGAATTCTGAACAGCCGAACCCTCCTGTGTTTGATTTTTTAAATTTTCCTTTAGCCGAGTTACATAGAACGATAAATTAGGTATTTCGGAACGATAATTTACTAAGTTTGAACGAACGTAACGATAAATTGAATAATTAACTATCGAATACTAATAAACACAACAAAAAACTAAACACAAATATAAGTGGAATAATTCATACAATCCGTGCAATATAATTCATACATATAAACATAAGTAAACAATCCGGAAAATACAACAATATAATCCCTAAAGACCGCTACTCTGTGTCCCTCTGCTGGGAGACACAGCTAAACTTCCTAAGCCCTCGTGCATAGGCCTAGTGAGTTGCTTCAGCCGGTCAATAATGGTCCAGCCACGGGTCCCACGGGGATGCCCACCGTCCCTAAGAACCCCCTCCAGGTCGTCATAGAGTTACATATTCTCTGGCACATTCTATAATGCAAAAAAATAACCATGTCATTGACAAAACAGGATAAAATAACAAATGATTTAATAACACTGTAAGACTGAAATAAAGGATCATACCTGTCTAACATAACTGTCAACGGGGTAGTTGTCGACGCAAATGTATGGGTGGGATACCCTCATATACCATGCAAAGTACTCCTCAACAATGTCAGGCATCCCATCCACCACTGAGTCACCACGCGGGACAAGGTGCAAGTTTAATTCTATCCAAGCTTGATCAGCTTGCTCCTTTGTCACTACAGCCCGTCCACTAGGCCTAGGGTCCTCTGGGATGCCCTGAATCCAGCCAAACTGCCTGACCACTCGATCTGGGTTATAGGCCAACATGCTCCTAGCATGACGCAGATGGCCCTTAAATAAGGCCAGAGACTGAATAGGCCTGTGCTGAGTAAAAGGCATCCAGGTGACCTCCTCTGACCTTAAGTGATCCAGGGCTGCCCTGAAAGTTGGCACCAACCCATCAGGCCTCTTGCAGTCCCACCTTTTAGCCCATGGCTGGTCTTCAGTGTACCCCTCAACCAACCATTTAGTGCCAAATACCTGCCCCTGGAAATGTTCAAATTCAGGCCTGTGATAAATAAAAACCGGGTTAGGGATCCAACATATAATAATTTACATAAACTTATATCAACTGAAATATAAAAATAAATAAAGTAAAATACATACTTGAAGGAGAGTGGCAAATCCAGCAATCTGTGAAGTCAAAGGGGAAGAGGCATTTGTCAACTGCTGGTATAGGTGAGCCAGTTCCATAGTCACCCAACAGTACTGACCAGCATTCTCCAGCTCTCTGATCATGTACAAGTATGCAACCTTCACCCTGTTGCCAGACTTGTCACAGAATAGTGTACGACCAAGCAAAATCAGAATGTAGCAACGAGCTGCATCCTCCCATCTCTCAGCTCCAATGGCCTCAATGTACACTCTCTTGAGCCAACTCAGCTTGACACTTGTACCTTTCGCAGGTACCTCAGCAACTCCCTCCCCGTCCGAAACCCCCATGTAGTCAACCAACAAATCCTGCGCCTCCATCTTGGTTAGCTCTACCATGTCAAAAAATATCCCTGTGATGGGGATATGGAGCAGCTGCACCACATCATCCAGGGTGATAGTCATCTCACCAACTAGAAGGTGGAATGTGTTGGTCTCTCAGTGCCACCTCTCCACGAAAGCAGTAGCGAGGAAATGGTTGACTGTACCAAACCCCACGTCATGAAGGGGCAACAGACCAGACTGAACAATGTAATCCATAATCTGAGGATGAATCTCAACATCCTTCATTGAATTATTATGAACTTGTTGCTTACCCCCATCCAGAGGACGCTCCTGCATTGGACATTATAAAAAAAATATAATCAATAATTAGATAGATGTAACAAATCAGACTTATTAATAACTTGAATTGTTAAGAAATTTGAAAACTTACCCAACCGTCCCATAATCTCCGAGCAACGTGAGACCCATAAGAATATAGGACAGATCGATCGTCTGGCCCTCCAGCATAAGGGAAAATAGATGATTTGTCAGGAGCAGTAGATGCCTCGGGCATGCTAGTGTCAGGCAGCGGAACATCAGCATCGGTAGCAGAAGTGGAAGGCCAAGAAGTGGAAGGCCGAGACGTGGAAGGCCGATGAGAAGTCGATCGGCGACCCTGAGATGGCCCTTCCACCTGAGCAGCAGCATCAGTGTCTAGGTCATCATACTGTAATGGCTCATCAACTGCAGCATCAACTGGATCATCAACCGGAGGCTCATAGTTAGTCTCTATCTCTTTGCCGCGTCCACCACGGCGTCCACGTACGCGTCTAGGATGCTCCAATTGTCGGCCACGGCGTACGGACGGCTGAATGAACCAGTTCGGCCTCTGCTGCGTCGCAGTAGTGGTGTTTTAGGGAGAATGAGAAAGTGAGGGGGTGTGTGAGGGTGAGAGGGAATAGAAGAGAAAAAAATTATTTTAAAATCAGGGGTATTTTGGGAATAACGCTGGTTACGGGGTGTCCATCGAGTAGAGAGGGGGTTGTACGAAGTATGGGCCTTGAGCCAAAGCACAAAAGTGGGTAGGTTGGGCTAGTTCAACCTGAAATACTAGGTCAATGGGCTGATCCGATCCAACTTTTAACAAAAAACCACATAAAGTGTTTACAAAAGCATAAAAAAAAATGTCCAGTCTAACCCATGAACCAACTAGATTGAGTAAAAATGGTCCAATTCTTTTTGAGGCTTCTATTTTGTGAGTTTAATCTAACCACGAACACTGAGCCATCAGGCCAACCTGTGGTGGATGGCCAAAATTGACATGTCTAACAATAACATCTCATACATTCATTCATCGACTAAAATAGTTAGGGTTTTTTTCTACCCCCACAATTTGTATTATTCCCAAAATCCCCTCCACATTTATTACACAAATCAGGATTTGGACTAGATTCTCTCAGTGGGCCCACATTATTGGTCAACGGATTTACCTACAGAGGAGGTAAATCTGTTAATCAATTATTTCGCATTTATTTCGATGTTAAACGGAAGTAAGTGCTGAAAAGTTACTTCCGTTGTTGACTTTTTTTAAAAACGGAAGTATATCGAAAAAGCTTCTTCTGTTTGTCATTTAGTGTTGTTATCAACAGAATTACATAAAAAAAAACGTATTTCTGTTTTTCAAAAAACGTTAAAAACGTATTTATGATTTTTAAAAATTACTTTCGCTATTATGTTTTTAATATAACAGATGTATCTTTTATACACATAAATCTGTTTTGGAAAAAACCAAATCGGATTTATGTATACAATAGATAAATCTGCTTCGTATTATGTTTATTATATTTACTTAATTTTTGTTTAAAAGATGAAACAAATGTGGATACTGAGTCACAGTTGCTTCCGGTCTCGATAGATATTTAATTCATTAACTAACTACAATTGTCTATTTTGTAGTTATTTTCAACACGTAATGATGTTGTACATTGGGTCAGAGATGTTGGAAGAGGCATTGGAGTTGTCGTTACCATCGTTAGATCTGACAAAAGTGGAGGTAAAAGGGGGACGAGAGATAAAATTATTTTTGGCTGCGAGAAGCATGGGAAATCCACTAATAATGCTAGAGTCATTTGGTCAAAGAAGCGTAATTGTCCGTTTAAGTTGAGAGCTACATGTACGGTTCGTGATGGGGGTTGGCGTTTGAGGGTTAGGTGTGGACTCCACACACATGAGCTGCTTATTACCTCAACCGGCTCCGCAATGTTTGGTCATTTAACAAAGGAGGAGAAGACTATGGTCCATGAACACACATCATTGAGGGTTGCCCCAAAATATTGTTTGAATGCTTTAAAGAATAAATTAATGGGCAATGTGACTTCTATGCCCAAACAATATAGGCAGTGTTACGTCTATAGGTATTCTTTGAAGGGTCCTAGAACTGATATTCAGGAGCTGCTGAGATTGATTGAGTCTGAGAAGTATTTTTGTTGGAGCAGGAAAGTTGAGGGCACATATGTGGTTAGTGACATCATCTATCAAATTATTCAGATTGTTTCCGAAGGCTCTTATTCTAGACACCACTTACAAGACCAACAAATACAGAATACCTTCTCGGTTGCATTTTCATATCTGACACATGAGTGTGAGTCTCATTTTACATGGTGAACCGTACCTTGGCTCCCTAGTAATGGGCCGATCAAGATGTTTGATCATACTACTTGTAAGTAGATCGAGAGCAGAGCTCAGCCCGGATTGTACCTACAAAGACACTCTGACGCCCAAATTAATAGGGTAAGAGTCAAAGCAGGAGTCACGAATGGGTCAAAAAGTGTACCTCTCAGTGGGGGTGGACCCCTATTTATAGTGTCAGGTGGTTTTTCCCTGCCGTTCGATGGGATGGGTTGATCCCAACCGTTGATCACGCCTGCCATTGAGCAGATCCATCGTGGATTGGGCCAACTGTGGTCTGCTTTGGTCCGATTGGGCCCTTGATCCAGTCCGGAACACATGGGCATTACATATGTTGAAAGATTTGTTCGATATACACATTTTATCACCTTAGGTGTTCTTGACTGACAGAGATCTTGGTCTTATGAGTGACATTCACGATATATTTTCGTCCTCTATAAAGTTACTTTGTGTGTGGCACATAACTAAGAATGTGAAAGCAAATATTAAAGAGCATGTGCACGTGAATAGCCAAGAGTCAGTGATCTCTCTTTGGCACAGTCTTATTGATTCACTTGACAAGTGTTTGTGTATTCACAGAGGTTGAAGATATTAGAAGACTCATGTGTCAAATTTCCCCTTCTCCTGAAGCACTTGAATGACACATGGTTGACTCCTCATAAGCACAGATTTATTTTGGCATGGACTAACGGGTGACACACTTGGGGAATACAACTACCAACAGGTATGCTTAATTTTTTTTGACTTTGAAATTGTTTTATATGGATGTTTATTTTTGTTTTTATTTAAGGTTTGAGTCGGCTCACTGGCCTTTGAAGAGGGTGTTGGGGAATTCTGGGAGAGACCTATGTAGGTGTTGGGAATCTATGAATGGTATGCTTAGGATTCATTTTGATAAGGTTGTTGGCTCTTTCCAAAAAAGTATCAACCGTATTGAAGTGGCTCACAATACTCCTTTCTACAAAAATCTACGAGGTCTGGTATCTATAAATGCTCTGGATCATATTGCTAAAGAGTATGAGAAAACCACCTCAGGTGTGGGGTATGATAAAGCTCATTGTGGGTGTGTGATTAAAACCACACATGGGTTGCCTTGTGCTTCTGAGCTTGGTGTCTATCATGTCTCTGGTACTCCTTCCGTTGGACGATGTTGACAGTCATTGGTTTAAGCTGAATTTGGATTGTTTGGATGAGGATGTGTCTCAAGAGAAATATGCTGAATGTGACATTACTTACTCTATGGAGATGATATGGGCGAGATATAATGATATGACTCTTGAGAAGAAATTTGTGTTCAAGAAACAGATTGATGAGCTTGCAT
This sequence comes from Astragalus glycyphyllos, assembly GCA_963573325.1. Taxonomy (NCBI): domain Eukaryota; kingdom Viridiplantae; phylum Streptophyta; class Magnoliopsida; order Fabales; family Fabaceae; genus Astragalus; species Astragalus glycyphyllos. Next base: position 40,870,017 of record OY754308.1, read on the forward strand.
TTCCTACCACATCTTCAATGGTTCCACCACCATCTAAAATTAAAACAAAGGGTACACCAAAGAAGAAGAAGCAAAAATTCTATGGTGTGAAGCGCGATCATTCTTATTGGGAGCATGTGGATGAAAAGGTGAAAAATACTTAAGAGTCTGAGACTTCTGATAAAATATCACAACGGATCTCACAGTCACAAGGAATTTCTTCCTAAACTATCACAGTGGGCTTCAAAAAAAACTATCACAACGGATGTTGATAAACTCCAATTATGTGCATTTTTTAGAGATGTTTTTGAGTCATTTTTAGAGTAATTATTATTGATTAAATAAATAACTGACTTAAATTACTCTATATTTGCAAGAAGGTAGAAAAAGAAAAATGATACAAATATGGGCTGAAATTAGAAGAAAGACTAACAAATAAAAGAAAACAAGCCCAAGCCCATTAATGCAAGAAGGCCCACAGTGATAAAAAGAAGAAAATCCTTTTGGTGATTTCAATTGAAAGTGATGCACATGTGACTTGGAGAGAAAGAAACAGACATGGAGTGGATAGCAAGCAACACATATTTAGGAAGGATCTAAATCCTAATATTTAGGGATTGACATATCTTGCAATTAAAAGTGGAAGTAATATTGACTTGAGGGAAAAGGAATATCACACTACCCTAGCTTGGGGAGAAAGAAAAGGAACTAATATAAAAGGAGAGCTTCACTTGTGAATGGGGCAGCCACACACCACATAAACAACAACAGAACACGCGGACGCAGACCGAGAGGAGAAAAGGAGTATTTTGGTTCCCGCTCTTGACACTGTGAGAGAGCTTTGGAGTAGAAAAAGAAGACCGAAGATTCAGAATAAGAATTTCTCTAATTTCAGGGTTATTTTTATCTCTGTAATGCATGACTCTAATTTCTATTCTACTGTTCTTGATAATTATGGATACTTAAATCCTCTTCTAGGGTCTTAGGTGAATCTTGCTTGCTTAGAGACCTTTTTATGTTTTAATTTCTACTTTGAATTCCTAGTTTTATTTCAATTAATATTGTCCTATTGTTTTTATCACATAATTAGGATTAGCTACCCTTTTCATGTTCATAATCAATTAGTTGATCAGCGACCGTACTGCAATTAGTTGGTGGATCTATAGCATATTTGCTGCTATAATTAATGCATGACCAAACTTTAATTTAGTCTTCCAATCATTCAACATTTTTGTTCTTTATCCTTTTCTTAAATTTAAATTCTAGCATGACCAAACTAGGGTTAATTTAGGAACAGGAATATTAATCGCGAATGACCAAACGGATTAATAGCTTTAGTAAAGGGATTGGTAATTAAATAAAACAAGGGAATTCAGGTAGAATTAGACTTAGGGGAATCGAAGCTTGTAAGTGAAACCGCGACCCTAGACCTCTCTCCACTAATTAAATCTTTACTTTTAATTCTTGTTAATTATTTCTTTTTATTTAGTTTCTATAACACTCAATTATTTGTTCGTCTAAACAATATAAAATCTAGACTAGTTTAGTACTTGGTAATTAATCCCTGTGGAGACGATATCTTTTATACTACTTCTGCGAGAGAGTACACTTGCTCTAAGTGTGTTTTTAACGCAACAGATGTCTCAAGGGACTTCTAAATAACTATTACTGTGGGTTCCTCTCCATTTTCACTCTTACGTTGCAGATATTATTGATGTGGAACCGGATGGTAATTGTGGCTATTGATCAGTTGTTATTGGTCTTGGTTATGGTGAGGAAAGTTGGTCGTTAATTCGACAAGAACTAATTTTAAGAAATAACCTCACATTTTGATCTATATTCTCAATTATTTGGGATTCAAAGACTTGCAAATATTAAGGAGTCACTGTTTGTTAGGGGTTATGGGAGGCAGGAGAAGGACAAGTGGCTGAGCATGCCTGAGATGAGGTACATTATATCTACCAAGTATAATGTCGCCCTAGTTGAATTATCTTTCACGTGAATGACTGTCACTGAGTGCATGTTGCACTCTTGTCTGAGTTTCCATTGCCTCCAATTGGTCTTCAATGGGGGCGCTTTACATCTGATGAATCTACGTCATGGTTGGATCCTTATATGGGGAGTTTCCAACTATGGGTGTTTTTGGCTCCGGTCCTGAAACCACCATCTCCGTAAATCATTGTAGACTTATCAGCTGATTCTGATTGACGTTTCAAGCTTATATTTTAAAATGCTGATTGTTTTTTTAAAAAAAAATGGATTTATCTAATTAATAGATAAATCCGTATGTGAAAAATTACAAAACGGAAGTATCTTATTAGTAGATACATCTGTTAACTAAAATTACCATTAAAAGATTTATCTAACTCTTTTGTATTTCTGATTTGTTATTTAAAGGTAACAGATTTAAGTTTTTTTAACTTACTTGTGTTATACAAATTTTTTAACTTATGGAATTACAATATTAAAAAGTAAATCTGTTTTTGGTTTTTTCTACAAACAGATTTACCTATTAATTTGGTAATTCTGTTCAAGTCACATTGATAAAGGTAATTTTGAAATAACATAAATTGTGGGAGTATTTTGCAACTCATAAGATCACTCCACCTTTTGTGTCAATAAAAAAGATCGATCACTCAAGCGGAGAGAGAATTTCCGAAAGCTAACAAAGTTATTCTATTCTTTGAGTTGGTTGAGCAGTCACTAACACACACACACAGTCACACACTCTCAAAGGAAAAGCTTGGAAATCACACACATGGGACTAGTCAGAATGAAATATCATGGCTTTTTTTTTCATACCCCACACTTATCACCCATACCCCCATAATATCCAATTTGGACGAAAATGCCCTCAATTTTTTAAAAATAAAAATATTGCATTTTCCGGATTTACACTGTAAATCCGGAAGGGAAATTTACAAAATTTCTGGATTTACGTCAAATGAATGTAAATTCGGAATGCATTTGGCTTCCGAATTTACGTTCACTTGACGTAAATCCGGAAATTCTGACACTTTTGTTTCCGGATTTACATTGTAAATCCGGAACGGCCACTCCTCACCCATTACATTCCGAATTTATGATGGTATATATTGAGGTAAATTCCGAAGACAAAAAAAATCACAAAAATTTATTCGATTATATTAAAAAACGTGATACATTGACCCTCGAAATACACTTAAACAATAAAAATAGAGTACATAACACACGAAATAGACGAAAACGATAAAAACATAACAAGAAAAATTAAACGCAACTACTGATTTTTTGGGAGGGTGCTCTCCATAAAAAGAAATAATTAACGAATTAAAAGTAAAGATTTAATTAGTGGAGAGAGGTCTAGGGTCGCGGTTTCACTTGCAAGCTTCGATTCCCCTAAGTCTGATTCTACCTGAATTCCCTTGTTTTATTTAATTACCAATCCCTTTACTAAAGCTATTAATCCGTTTGGTCATTCGCGATTAATATTCTTGTTCCTAAATTAACCCTAGTTTGGTCTTGCTAGAATTTAAATTTAAGAAAAGGATAAAGAAAAAAAGGTTGAATGATTGGAAGATTAAATTAAAGTTTGGCCACGCATTAATTATAGCCCTAATTATCCTATAGATCCACCAACTAATTGCAATACGGTCGCTGATCAACTAATTGATTATGAACATGAAAATGGTAGCTAATCCTAATTATGTGATAAAAACAATAGGACAATATTAATTGAAATAAAACTAGGAATTCAAAGTAGAAATTAAAACATAAAAAAGTCTCTAAGCAAGCAAGATTCACCTAAGGCCCTAGAAGAGGATTTAAGTATCCATACTTATCAAGAACAGTAGAATAGAAATTAGAGTCATGAATTACAGAGATAAAAATAACCCTGAAATTAGAGAAATTCTTATTCTGAATCTTCGGTCTTCTTTTTCTACTCCAAAGCTCTCTCACAGTGTCAAGAGCGGGAACCAAAATACTCCTTTTCTCCCCTCGGCCTGCGTCCGCGTGTTCTGTTGTTGTCTATGTGGTGTGTGGCTGCCCCATTCACAAGTGAAGCTCTCCTTTTATATTAGTTCCTTTTCTTTCTCCCCAAGCTAGGGTAGTGTGATATTCCTTTTCCCTCAAGTCAATATTGCTTCCACTTTTAATTGCAAGATATGTCAATCCCTAAATATTAGGATTTAGATCCTTCCTAAATATGTGTTGCTTGCTATCCACTCCATGTCTGTTTCTTTCTCTCCAAGTCACATGTGCATCACTTTCAATTGAAATCACCAAGAGGATCTTCTTCTTTTTATCACTGTGGGCCTTCTTGAATTAATGGGCTTGGGCTTGTTTTCTTTTATTTGTTAGTCTTTCTTCTAATTTCAGCCCATATTTGTATCATTTTTCTTTTTCTACCTTCTTGCAAATATATAGTAATTTAAGTCAGTTATTTACTTAATCAATAATAATTACTCTAAAAATGACTCAAAAACATCTCTAAAAAATGCACATAATTGGAGTTTATCAACATCCGTTGTGATAGTTTTTTTTGAAGCCCGCTGTGATAGTTTAGGAAGAAGTTCCTTGTGACTGTGAGATCCGTTGTGATAATTTATTAGAAGTCTCAGACTCTTAAGTATTTTTCACCTTTTCATCCACATGCTCCCAATAAGAATGATCGCGCTTCAGACTCTTAATATTATTGTTCTTAAATTAACCCTAGTTTGGTCATGCTAGAATTTAAATTTAAGAAAAGGATAAAGAACAAAAAGGTTGAATGATTGGAAGACTAAATTAAAGTTTGGTCATTGCATTAATTATAGGAGAATAGATTTTGTCTTGATCTCTATTAATGCACATACCCACTACTTAGGTTGATTGCATTTTTTCTGGCTTTGTTTTGAATGAATTATGCTTCAAGTTGGAAAAAAATAGAGATTTTGACTTTATGGGATCCCATAATTAATTTACTTGACAAACTTGTGTTTAATTGTAACTGTGGGGATGTCCTTAGGAAGCTGACAATTAGCATTTGTCCCTCCTGAGTAATTTTTGTGAACTAGCTTCTAAATGTGAGATCTGAGCCTTCATAAGGGGATTGATACTAAATCATAAATTTTTACGCCTTTCTCTTTCTATGAGTGTGTTTCCCAATTTGCTACATTCTAGAATTTGTCTTTTGACCGTTTCAAGGCGAAAATTGATTTGCATCATGTAAAAAGATTTGGGGATTTAGGTATTTTTCTGGCCTCAGAGTTGTTTGTTGAAATTATCCATTAGTTTCCCCCTTTGAGCTTATTTGTTATATTTTTTCTTTGGTACCCAGATATAATTTTTTCTTTTTTGTTTGTGGTAACCATTTGAAATTGAATGTGGAGCAACTTTTGAAAATTATAATTTCGTCCTATATTTTAGTTGTCTATATTATCAGGACTGGAATTTCGTCCTATACTTTAATTATCTATCTTGTCAGGATGAAGAGAAAAAATGGAGTGAATCATGTGCTTACAAAAATATTTTCATACAAAGGAAACAAAATAGGAGTTTTCATGTACTTACATTTTCCTCCTACGAAAAAAAATGCAAGAAGGAGGAAAAGGCAAATCAAAAGAATGAAAGACCCAAAGGGCAAATCAAAAGAATGAAAGAGCCAACGGGCAAATCCAAAAAAACAAAAGAGTCTACTTAAGAAAAAAAAAGCAAATCAAAAAGAGTTGACTCAATAAAAAAAGAAGAATGAAGAAATGAAAGTGAAATTAATTTGGAGTTTGGACAAAATTGTAAAATATAGATAGGAGCTCCATATTTGGTTTCAAAGGTTACTATTTGTTGCTTGTTTTTTTAGCCCTTTAATTATCCCTTTCTTCTTGTTTCCTACCCTGCATGAATTCACCCCTAGCCCCATTACAACCCATGAAACCCCATCTTTTGCATGCATGTGAACTATTTAGTGGAGATTTGGTCAAATTACAAGCTTATGGTAATGTACATTTTGATGAAACTTGAGTGTATTTTCCCTAGTCCCTAAACACTTAGAGAGATTGTGAGCGAGTGCCCTTGTTCACAGAAATGTATTCTTCTAGGACAAGAGCCTCTAATTGGGCAACCTCTTGACACCTTGTATGTGCTATATTGTCTATTCTCTGTCATTGTGCTTCTAATTTTGGGTCCCTTATTCGGCTGTCTCTATTACTTATTTGAAAATTTTATTCAACCAGAAAATTTGCTTGAGGACAAGCAAAAGTTAAGTGTGGGGGAGTTGATAAACTCCAATTATGTGCATTTTTTAGAGATGTTTTTGAGTCATTTTTAGAGTAATTATTATTGACTAAATAAATAATTGACTTAAATTACTCTATATTTGCAGGAAGGTAGAAAAAGAAAAATGATACAAATATTGGCTGAAATTAGAAGAAAGACTAACAAATAAAAGAAAACAAGCCCAAGCCCATTAATACAAGAAGGCCCACAGTGATAAAAAGAAGAAGATCCTCTTGGTGATTTCAATTGAAAGTGATGCACATGTGATTTGGACAGAAAGAAACAGACATGCAGTGGATAGCAAGCAAAACATATTTAGGAAGGATCTAAATCTTAATATTTAGGGATTGACATATCTTGCAATTAAAAGTGGAAGCAATATTGACTTGAGGGAAAAGGAATATCACACTACCCTAGCTTGGGGAGAAAAGAAAAGGAACTAATATAAAATGAGAGCTTCACTTGTGAATGGGGCAGCCACACACCACATAGACAACAACAGAACACGCGGACGCAGACCGAGAGGAGAAAAGGAGTATTTTGGTTCCCGCTCTTGACACCGTGAGAGAGTTTTGGAGTAGAAAAAGAAGACCGAAGATTCAGAATAAGAATTTCTCTAATTTCAGGGTTATTTTTATCTCTGTAATTCATGACTCTAATTTCTATTCTACTGTTCTTGATAATTATGGATACTTAAATCCTCTTCTAGGGTCTTAGGTGAATCTTGCTTGCTTAGAGACTTTTTTATGTTTTAATTTCTACTTTGAATTCCTAGTTTTATTTCAATTAATATTGTCCTATTGTTTTTATCACATAATTAGGATTAGCTACCCTTTTCATGTTCATAATCAATTAGTTGATCAGCGACCGTACTGCAATTAGTTGGTGGATCTATAGTATATTTGCTGCTATAATTAATGCATGACCAAACTTTAATTTAGTCTTCCAATCATTCAACATTTTTGTTCTTTATCCTTTTCTTAAATTTAAATTCTAGCATGACCAAACTAGGGTTAATTTAGGAACAAGAATATTAATCGCGAATGACCAAACGGATTAGTAGCTTTAGTAAAGGGATTGGTAATTAAATAAAACAAGGGAATTCAGATAGAATTAGACTTAGGGGAATCGAAGCTTGCAAGTGAAACCGCGACCCTAGACTTCTCTCCACTAATTAAATCTTTACTTTTAGTTCTTGTTAATTATTTCTTTTTATTTTAGTTTCTATTACACTCAATTATTTGTTCGTCTAAACAATATAAAATCTAGACTAGTTTAGTACTTGGTAATTAATCCCTGTGGAGACGATATCTTTTATACTACTTCTGCGAGAGAGTACACTTGCTCTAAGTGTGTTTTTAACGCAACAGATGTCTCAAGGGACTTCTAAATAACCATTACTATGGGTTCCTCTCCATTTTCACTCTTACGTTGCAGATATTATTGATGTGGAACCGGATGGTAATTGTGGCTACTGATCAGTTGTTATTGGTCTTGGTTATGGTGAGGAAAGTTGGTCGTTAATTCGACAAGAACTAATTTTAAGAAATAACCTCACATTTTGATCTATATTCTCAATTATTTGGGGTTCAAAGACTTGCAACTATTAAGGACTTGCAACTATTAAGGAGTCACTGTTTGCAACTATGGGTGTTTTTGGCTCCTGTCCTAAAACCACCATCTCCGCAAATCATTGTAGACTTATCAGCTGATTCTGATTTACGTTTCAAGCTTATATTTTAGAATGCTGATTTTTTCTTTTTTAAAAAATGGATTTATCTAATTAATAGATAAATCCGTATGTGAAAAATTACAAAACGGAAGTATTTTATTAGTAGATACATCTGTTAACTAAAATTACCATTAACGGATTTATCTAACTCTTTTGTATTTCTGATTTGTTATTTAAAGGTAACAGATTTAAGTTTTTTTAACTTACTTGTGTTATACAAATTTTTTAACTTATGGAATTACCATATTAAAAAGTAAATCCGTTTTTGGTTTTTTCTACAAACAGATTTACCTACTAATTTGGTAATTCTGTTCAAGTCACATTGATAAAGGTAATTTTGAAATAACATAAATTGTGGGAGTATTTTGCAACTCATAAGATCACTCCACCTTTTGTGTCAATAAAAAAGATCGATCACTCAAGCGGAGAGAGAATTTCCGAAAGCAAACAAAGTTATTCTATTCTTTGAGTTGGTTGAGCAGTCACTAACACACACACACAGTCACACACTCTCAAAGGAAAAGCTTGGAAATCACACACATGGGACTAGTCAGAATGAAAAATCATGCCTTTTTTTTCATACCCCCACACTTATCACTCATACCCCCATAATACCCAATTTAGACGAAAATGCCTCCAATTATTTTTTTAAAAAAAATATTGCATTTTCCGGATTTACACTATAAATCCGGAAGGGAAATTTACAAAATTTCTGGATTTACGTCAAATGGACTTAAATTCGGAATGTATTTGGCTTCCGAATTTACGTCCATTTGACGTAAATCCGGAAATTCTGAAAATTTTGTTTCCGGAACGCCCACCCCTCACCCATTACATTCCGAATTTATGATGGTATTGAGGTAAATTCGGAAGACAAAAAAAAACCCAAAAATTTATTCGATTAGATTAAAAAACGTGATACATTGACCCTCGAAATACACTTAAACGATAAAAACAGAGTACATAACACACGAAATAGACGAAAACGATAAAAACATAACAAGAAAATTAAACGCAACTACTGATTTTTTGGGAGGGTGCTCTCCATAATACGAATGATCTCTTCCGGTGTGCGCATTGTTTCGACAAACAGCTCCAGGATTTGACGTCCCAATGGGGTGTTACGGTGATATTCCATCATTGCGCTAACATCTTTCTCGCTCCGGATCTCCATAGCTTCATACCGGCGGGTGCCGTTTTGGAGACATACGCACTTACGGTAACGTATACGAGCGATGTCTTTACGCCACTCTCCCTCTTGGCGAACCTTCCTCTCTACCTTTTCCTTCAGCTGGCTGAATGTTATATTTTTATCCAGCCTACAGAAGTAGTTCTCGCGAGAGCTAAAGAAAACACCATCAGCCTCGTTCTCGACTGTTCCAGGGCGATGCAGGACAGTTAGAAATTTGTCTGAGGATCTCTGTGTTGGGCACAACTGCTATTCATTAAGATCTTCCATTTTAGCAGGTTAATGGGAAGATGTTGGAGAAGATGCAGAGAAGGGTGGTTGGTGGAGAAGAAGTAGAAGAAGCAGAGAAGGAGTTAGGGTTTTTGTGAATGAGAAGGCAATGCTAAAGCCCTATTTATAATAGGTGTGGTTAAATATGAGTTGTTGATCAAAATTTTAGATCTAAAATCTTAGCCGTTTATTTTCTATTCGTTGGGGCACAAGTTCCAAAGTAAATGCCAGCCACAAATTTTCCTGACACGTTTGACTGGTTGTGAGCCGTTGATTAAAAGTGTGGTGGAATCTGAGCCGTTCAATAATTTTGTACGAAAAAAAAATAATATAATATATATTCGTGGAATTAAATACACTAAAATACAATCATCAAGTAATGTCTATGTAATCAATAATAAATTGTTCGGTCGGTGCAAGACGATCTGGAAAATAAGAAGACCATAATTGGATACGTCCCACATACGGATACAACCCTATCACTCTTGACCGCCTTCTTAATTCTTGCATGGACATTGTTGTTGATGTGATAAGAACATATCAAATTAGTGGCCTCCGGAAACACAAGCCTAATAGCTTTCATCAAACCGTCCTCATTGTCATTCAGGATCACCCGAGGAAGTGAGATATCACAGACCATAAAATGTCTAAGACTCTGAAGTGCCCAAGAGTAATCATCATATCTCTCATGAGATAGATAAGCAAAAGCAACAGAAAATGTCTTCTCAGTAGAGGTGACACCAACAATCTCAAGGAGAGGCAATGCATATTTGTTGGTCTTGAAAGTGCAGTCCATAATCAAGACTTGAGGAAACATCCTCAATAACTTAATACTATCGGGGTGTGACCACATGATCTCCCCCACAATATCAGTTCCCTCAATCTGTCTGCTCCAACACAAGTAATGATGCTCCTGAATAAGTGTCAAGAGCTCCTGCATCTCAGTCCTACTACCTCTCTTGGCCTTCCTAAGTCTGTTGCGGGTTCTATACAACTGAGCAATGTTACTACAGTTGTCGGTAAATCTCTTCTTAATTGCCTCAAGACTTTTCTGTGTTTTCACTCCCAACCACATATGTTCCTCAACAGTCGACCGCTCCGCTTGGCTAAACACCCCAAATATGGACACTCCAAGGATAGTCTTAAGAGCCTCGTGATTGTGAATACCACAAACAACTCTAACCTTCCAATCAAAATGAGGAGGTACTAGTGGTTTCGCTTTCAACCTAAATGGACAACCACATTTTTTTGATGTTTTGTGTTGGGAAGAACACCCAACATCCACTACATTGCTATATCTACCATGTCTATCATACCCAAGAACAATCTTATTTTTCTTCCCTTTACCATTCTCTGTGGACTCAGATCGAATGATAATGACAACGACTCCGTTGGCCTTTCAGATATCTCTAGCCCAACGCATAAGATTATCCCGAGTAGCAAAAACCTGAAAATTATTCGTAAAATTAATTAATAAATAAATACAAAGTGATAAATAATTAGCTTTTAGAAATATATATACCTGTGATGTCGTAAACGCTGCCGATAAATCCATAGTAAAGGGAAGGTTGCCGTCTACCGTGGCCATATTTGTCAAAATAAATAACGAAACACAGGTATTAAAAAAATGAATAAAACAAACAAAAAAAAAAAACCTACACTTCTGAATTTATGACGTAAATTCGGAATGTTGTTTTAACACTTCCGAATTTACGCCATAAATCCGGAAGTGACCTGCTGAAAATTTCCGGATTTATGGTAAATCCGGGAGTAAACTAGGGTGAAATTTCCGGATTTACCATAAATCCAGAATGTAACTCATATTTCCGGAAAAAATAGGTAAATCCGGAGTCAATTTTTTTAAAAAATACATTCCGGAAATACCATAAATCCGAAAATTACAGTAAAAAAATTTCCGGAAATACCTTAAATTGAGCTATTTCCGGAAAATTCACAAAATGGTGGGGTCTGAACGAAATTTGTGAAAAAATGAGGGGTATTTTTGGGATATAAGTGAAAATGGGGGTATGAGTGATAATGAATGGGGTATGAAAAAAAAATCCAAAAATCATTCATCCCTCCACGTTTTCTGTATCCACAATTCTGACATTAATTTCAGACCAAACATGTCTCCCACAAACTCTCCCTTTCCTTTACGCCACTTCCTCCCAAAGCGTGGAGTGCTAGTAAACTCTACATTTAAATCAATCACACCACGTGTTATGTGTTATGTGTATATTCCATTCCAAAATTAAAACCCAAAATAGAAAACAAACGAAGCAAGTCTAAAATGGGCATATCCAACAAATGGTTGAAAATCGTTCGCATCAAATTCCTTAGATCCTCCAACAAACACAAAACTCTCGCTCCAACAATAGTTTATACCAATCAAAACGAAGAAGCCATACTCGAGAGGAATGAACCAACCACAAGGGAAGAAGATTTTCCAATACAACCAGCTTCACCATTGAGCATATTCACAAAAGAAGATGTAGCTGCAATTAAAATCCAATCTTATTTCAGGGGTCATCTCGTATGTAATTTCAATTTGTAGTATATATAGTTTATTAGTTTTTGATTATGGAATGTCACTCATCTCAATCATGTGTACTTTTATATTGATTATTATTGTTGTGAACAGGCAAGAAGAGCATATCGTGCATTAAAAAGCCTTGTGAAGTTACAAGCATTGGTTCGTGGGGTGTTCGTGAGGAAACAGTCGCGTATTGCGATGCAGTGTATGCATGCACTTGTTCGCTTACAAGTCAAAATTCGTGCAAGGCAATTACTTGGTAGCTTTGATCATAACTAATAATTGGTGTATATATAAGAAATTGTAGAGAAAGATACTTCAGATAATCGATGTACATAGTGAGCAAGTTTTTATTTATTTATTCATTATTTTTATTTGTATTTGCATGCGATCTAAGGTTGGATTTTGTGTTGCCTAACGTTGTTGGTTTGCCAATTCTAAGTTTGGTGTGGAATTCTATTCTCTCAATGATCTCCTTCTCCCTCTTATTCTGTATTGCTCTGCCAGTTCTCAACCGTTTCTTAATTTGGTATTGTATGTGATAATGTGATCCCTCTATGTAATCCCTTCTTTTTCATAACTTCATAATTCAATTAAGGAAAATGCTGTTTCCCACGAAAACACTTCGTGAAACACACCCACCAATGAGGTGTGTTGTGTTATGCGGGGAGCTGGGGACATGTGTCTGTTTTTTTCTTTAACACCATTGACGTGTTACTTTTTCTTATCATTGACGATTGGCCATGTACTTTCATGGAGTGCTTTTTGCGAACATACTTTGTACTAAATAGCGCCACTCTTGAACTAAAACTTCATTTTAATCATGACCAAATAGAACTTAGAAGCAAACTTGTATAGTTTTTGATAGTTGAAGACCAAATGGCCCAATTTCTATCTTTTTCACAGGTTTTTTTACTATATTGGCAGTTACTATTGAGATCCCCACTTTTGCTAATACACCACTTACAAACTTCCTTTTTTTTTCTCAATTTTAACTTTTACCACCACCCACCCAATTATAAATCTGTTCATTGAGAATTTTTTTTTTGAAAAAACCCGTTGATTGAGATGGTCCAACACACATCTGTCTAAACTATAGAGAAACAAGTTTTTCAAGAGCCTCGTTTTTTCTCTCTTCTTTCCATATAGGAATTTTGGAGGCTAAGATTCTTGTTGAGTGGGATCATGGTTGACTCGACTTGGTTGATGACTCTAGTCCAATCAAGTTGGTAATTATCACATTGTGTGGATCTTGATTTAGCCAAGTATGCGATGATCTGGTCATTGAATATGATCAACGTAGCGTATAACTCAACCAATGCAGATCTAGCATATTTAGGGCCTGTTTGGATGAGCTTATTTTTGAGCTTACGGAAAACAACTTATGGAGATAAATAAGTTTTTATGTTAACCCATAAATTTTTACTAACAAAAGTTATATCTCCATAAGTTGTTTTTTCATAAACTATTTGACAAGCTTATGAATAATACATAAAAGTTTATTTATTTGCATAAGTTATTTTTCATAAGCTCAAAATAAGCTCTATCCAAACGGGCTCTTGGTGAAGACGTAGTATCGCTTCTACGTGTCTTTCATTTTCATGTTTCAAATCGACATATTGAACACATCCATATGTTCTACTAATACATGATGCCTCTATTTGTCCTAAATGATCTTTGGGCATCACATTTAAACATGGTCCTTTAATTGGTTGTTGTAATTCGGCCATTGTAATACATAAAACAATTGTCGAACCCAGACTTAAAAGAAGGGTTTTAGGTGAAATCATTGAATAATTGAAAATTTGTGAATGTTTATGAAGTGGGGTGTTTCTTCATAACACCTTTTTTTTTATAAAAGCTTCTATGAAGCCAATCGTTCATAGTGATGGTGTGATCTTAACCATTCGTCTAGTGATGTGTGAACAATACAGATTTATTTTATCGATCAATCGTTCGTTTCATTGATGCAATCTCAATTGTTCATCTTCTGAGGCACTAATATGTAGACAATATTAATTTATTTAACAGTACAATCTCACATGTTCATTTTAACGGTATGATATAATTCGCCTATATGCTATTCAGTGATGGTTCAAGTTGAGATAACTTCAAAATATATAGTTACAGGCCTTAGTCAACTCGTCTCAATATAATAATAATAAAAATTCTAATACGTGCTAGTTATGTGTGTACCCGGTTTAAAAGGACTTTCAAAAATATCCTATAAGAATAACCAAAAGGAAAAAGAAAATCTAGTATCCTGTCTCACATCATCCTGAAGCTTATGTCCAGACATGAATATATTGGAAAGTATGTTAAGAAAAATTGTAGAGAGTGTATTAGCAAAGAGGGTGTTTCGATAATACCTCTATAATTGTTGGCATTGGACTAAAATCTCAATCGGCCACTTCTTTTTTTTTTTGACAGCTTCGGTTTTAAATTGTGTTCTTTTTTTTTTACAAGTTTCACTTTAAGTTGTTGGGCTTTAGTTTACCTACTTCTTATTGAATATTTATTTATTTATTTATTTATTTTGTCTTAAACATTGGTTATTCTGAAAACTTTCACATTTGTTTACCATGGGAAATGGATTTTATGCTTCGTAAAGTTTGTGCAATGAGATTCTAGCCATTAAGTTAAAAGACAAAAATGGTGAGAGGGTTTTAAAAAATGAAAAAATGGGAGAAAAGTTGTTTAAAGATGGGGATTGAAATGACTGCAGAAAATTGGAGAAAAACAGATTGGAAAGGATCCTTTACCATTTTACCATTTGATCAAATTCAAATTTTACTTCCAACTAAACATGGTTTATCAAAATGTTTGTGTATAAAAAATTACATAGTCCTTAGACCCTTAATAGAAAATATTTTCAGTAATATTTAATAAATTTAGAATCATGTACATATTGGATATCTACACGCAAACACAAAATGATCGATAAAGTGAACACACAAAAACCTATGTGTGATTCGGTACCTCTAGCCTTCGACCATGAAACATCCCAAGAGCATTCAATAAAAATTACATTATCACAAGTTTTCTGATCGGAGACTTGGAAACTCGCCCCAAAGTTTTTTGGTCTCAAACTTGGAAATCAACCCTAGAGTGTATCAGTGTTATAAACCCAAATAATAACAACCACACCTCAGCAACACACTCGATGTGTCTCTACAAAAGCATCTAATTGTTTTTACTTCAACCGAATATTTTTACTTCTAACAAAATCAACCCTAGAATATATGTCCTGTCGGTGAGTTACATTGTGCCATTTCGTGGTCATGCACTATTGAACTCAACTAACCTGTGAATATTTATGACAACTTCCCTTCGTTCTGTCGGTAAATTCTTTTTTTTACAGTCACGTGTTTTCATGGTCTTGCATTCATACTAGTAACTTGTACAAGGAGCTCAATATTTATGACAACTTCTTCTATTTTATTTTATTTTTAATTAGAGAATATTTACAAGCGCTCTTAAGGTATAAGAAATTAAAGGTATATATATATAAGAAAATAAAACAAGTAATTTATACGAGAAAATAATCTATTTATTACATTGAAATATTACTCCACATAAATTTTCTTTTTATTAGTAATTCATTTCCTTAAGACACTAGTTACTTAGATTTATTTTATTTATTTTTACATTTTTCTTTTGTCTCCATTAAAAAATATCCATTCATAAATTAATACAAAGAGCATCTAAAGGATAAATTTTGAATTCTATATCATCAAATCTCAATTTTCTAAACTATTCACTTAGACAAATGTCCAAAAACTCACCAAAAAACGCATTCACAAAGCAAAACAATCAACGGGTAGCTGCAGCCATCGACAATTTTAGCGATATCGAGAGACTAGTTCCTGGATTCAAACTCGGATATAACCATGTGATAGAGCAAATTAAGCAAGCAAATGAACTTATTAATAAAGATGGACAATGACAAACAAACCTTAGCTTTTGAACTTCAGATCTCCACTGAGATGCACTCTTGGCTTAACCTAGCTAGCTAAGCAAAAATGAAATAGCAGTGAGATATTGGCACGGCTCAATCAAACTCAACCCACACACATTATTATTTTTTTTCTTTTTGCACCGCTTTTTGATGCAACCATGTGTGGTTTATTTATCTGAGTGAACCAGGCCAATATCACAATAACTACTTCATATAATAGTAGTAGTACATTCCACTCCTTGTTTTGTTAACCTGAAGGAGCTGCTATATATTCAGAGAAGAGAAGGAAAGTGAGGTTGTGTTCGGAGTGTGAGATTGAATGTCTTAAGGATGGATGATATTTAAGATATCACAAGAGGGTCTCTGAACATAGCATTTAAAACCTCGACTACCAAAGCATAAAGCAGGGACATAGCATTTAAAACCATTGTTCTCCCTCCATTCCCACTTTTTGTATTTTCCCCTTTTCTTCACTCACAAATGTCATCTAGTACTTTTAGGTCTAAAATTTAAATGTTGCATTTTTTATTTTAAATAAATAGTCCTAGCAGGAGTGTTCACTGATTGAGCTGGATCAATTTTGAGAGGAAAAATCAACTTTTCCTATCTCTGTAATTTTGTTTTTTAACCATCCGATTGGTTTGATTTTAAATTAAAATTTGATCTAATTTGATTCGAATTTTTTGGTTTTGAACTTTTTGTGTTCGTTTGTGAGCAACCAACTTTAGTAATTTGTATAAAAGAAAAAACTTACTTGCTCTAATACATCAACTTCTGTTAATCCAATTTTGTTTATATGTATCGACTGAGTAGTAAAATACTAGTAGTAAGTTAAGAGGATATGACAATTCTGGAAAAAAAAAAGGTTTTTAAGTATTGGTAAATATAAGTAATTATGAGTATAAAATTATGTTATATAATACTCATTTTTTTCCTTTTTATAAGAAAATTTCTAGTACGTACTTTTATCCTAATTAATTATAAAAAAAGATATATTCTTTAAGGTGTATTAATTGCTAAAATTTCTTTTAGTCCTTTATTTAAAGTGAGATGTAAGTTTATTAAAAAGTCAGATAGTAGGTATAAAAATTCAATAATAGGAGTACATTTCGGATAAGACTTAAACTTTACCACATTTGATAAAATCTTTGATCTTAGTGGTTTTTTAATTTGTTCTTATATTAAGGACCAGATGTAGTAGCTCGATTTGGATTGAATTGGAGCCGTTCCATGTTTTTTTAAAGGGAACTAAAAAACCATGCAATCCAATCTAAAATTTGGTTTTTTTTTACATCTTTAATTTCCAATTCTTTGTTTGCAGTGTTTAGGTGGCTACTACAGTATTTGTATTAGATAGAATTTGGTTTTTTGGTTAGAACTATTACTATAGCTACCTATGGTTCTAACTCTTTCACTCAAAGACTAATTTTCGTTCGCACTTAAGAGCAAATCGAACTTGTGAACACCAGGTCAAATTCACCCAGCAAACTCAAAACTAACACCCTTTTCCTTGTTTGGAATACTAGCTGCATTGAAGGGCATAACTGTAATTGTGAAACTGATTAGGTTGGGGGGTCAAGTGTGGCAACAAATAAGAGGTTGCCATGATGGCGATACTGGTTGTCTAAGAGAAACAAGAAAGACCATCTCAATAAATGAGGGAATCTCGCTCTGAAATGAACAGGCTGCAACATTAATAGGCAAGGTACCCATTAAACTGTGTCTTAGAACTGTCAAAACCATTTGGATACCTTTTGAGATGAGAGAGTTTGAGAGGAGGAGTAAGGAGGTGGGGGGGTTGACTTGCAGAAGAGAAAAAGCATTGCTATGAGATTAAAGGCTTTTTTATGTTTGCTCAATATGGCAAAGCAGTATCTCTGTCACAATAGGAACTCTTGTTTTATATACACCCATGCTTCAACATGATTTGTGGTTTGGTTGATATGGTATTTATGGGAACCATTAATAATACCCCATAATATGCACGACAAGAGAAATGATAGATGGTACCAACTAATAAATAACATGAACTTCGCATCAAAACTACCTCTTGATTTTTTTTAAAATCGAATCTCTTAGGATGAGTGCCCTAAAAATTAGTAGATAAGTTAACTTATGGTAGATGAGCTGATAATGAATAACCGATGATGGATCGATAACAGATTGAAGATAGTCGATGGCAGGTAAGTTAGCAAACTAAAGTGTTCGGTAAAAGTTATTGAAGTTCTTTTGGAGTCCAATAGTGTCAAGATTCTTGGGTTGTTGGAAGTTAAATGCGTTTGGATCTCACTCCCAAAAAGCTAGCTCAAAGAATGAAAGTTTCCAAGCAAAATACATATACGTCCAGCTAGGGGTGTCCACTAGTCCAGGCAAATCCAAACCAACTCACAATTCAATCCAAACGTATATATTTAGTTCAGATATTTTTCGTGTTCAGGGTATATTCAAACCAATCGAAACCAACCCATAGTTGTTTGGTTCGGGCAATGAATTTGAAAAAACAAAGTCGTGAACTCCAACCAACCCAAACAATCTCATAGTAGTATAGTAATTTTAGAAGCACAAGATATTATTTACTTAGACCTTTTTACCTTAGTAATTTATGATAAAGTTGTAAAATTTTAATATTATACACTGGAAAACTATTAATGGATTTGAGTTTGGTTAGGAGAAAAATATGTAAAATCCAAACCAAGCCAAACCGTATAATTGTAATTGGTTCGGACAACGGATTTGAGAAAATCCGATCCAAACTGACCCACAAACACCCCTGCATCCAACGGCCTGCGAATTGAGTCGTCTTTATAGCTAGTCATATCAAAAAATCACAATAAAAAATTAAACACATAAGAGATGACACGATAGTGCAGCAGAGTAATCGGGTCGCATCGAACCACATTGTTGTCAAACTCGCGAGTTAACTCATACGATTCTACGAGTTTACAAGTTTATGATGCCCCAACGAGTCAAATTACGTGTAGAATCTCAATCTTGATAAACTCGCTCAGATTCGGTTAGACTCGCTCAAACTCGCGAGTCCATCATGAGTTTACGAGTTTATCCCAAAAATTGATTTTTTTTAAAAAAAAGAAGCCCAAAACGGTGCGTTTTAGGTTAACGTGTAGTGGAAGCCCAAAACGATTACTTTTCTTTCTTCTCTTTTCTCATTCCCGCTTCCTTCGTATTTCTTCTTTCTTCTTTCGTTCTCCATTTCTGCACGCTGCCGTCTCACGCCGTCGTCGTTCCGTCGCACACCGTCGTCGTTCTATCACACGGTGTCGTCTTTGCTTCGAACATGTATGTTTCATGTTGTTTCTCAGTTTCTGCATTTCATGTTGTGTTGTTGCTGCGTTTTTTGGTTTTGTCGTCGACGTCGTCGTCGTATCTGGTGTTCAAAACGTTTTTTGTTCTGTGTTCAAACATAAAGGTTTCAACTTTCTGTGTTTCTTTTTTTGGTTGTGTTATTTTACGTTGATTTGTATAAAAGGATCTGATCATGTATAAAATGCTCTGTTTAGTTGATGTTTTGTTGCTGTAACATCACCAATATAAAAGTATAAACTTGCAACTTGGAAAATCTCTGCTAGCAGGTCACATGTTATGCTATTTTGTGTTTAAGATAGCTTTTATTGTAATAGCTAATTGACTTCTCACTCTTTATTTGTTTAAGTCATGATCTCTTAAAATGCCTTTTGCATGTTTCTAAGGAAAAACATGAATGAAAGGAGAAAGGATAGTGAATCAAATTTTTCTTTTGTAAATAACGTGAATGCAACTATTTGATGATCAAACTTTGATCAAAAAAAATGGAGAGTTAAGAGTTCCTATTGATTTTCACAGAATATGGTTGCTGGAGTGGATATATTTGTTTGATTTAAGGATATATTTGTTTCATTGTTTGATTTAAGAGTTGCTATTGATTTTTTTTGCATCTTGTTTGACTTAAGATTTATGATTAAGTATTTGCAATGTTCATGTGGCATATAATGACATAATAAGTCCACATTTATGTATTGATGAAATGTATTCATTGTTATTGATACTGTTTGACACTGCAGTAAATTTTTTACAGATTTTTTTAGTGTAATTTTTTTTATAGACTCTTACGAGTTTACGGTCCCCTCACAAGTCTATGTAGACTCTTGAGTCTGACAACCATGTCGAACCAACAACAACATGGTACCTGAATAGTCAACATAACAGTACATGTGAACAAAATAGAGCACGGAGAGGAAAGGCAACAAATCGTGAAGGGAAAACCTCAAGAAAACCACACCATGGAAACCCAACTAAACTGGTGGTCCGGAAAAAGTTGTGGACCACTTTACATTTGATCCCAAAATCAAACCTTGCTCTTTTATTAGGGGTGAGCAAGACCCGGCCCAACCCTAAGGCCTGTCCCGTCCTCGTCCCATTAAACCCGCAAAATATCGGATTTGTTCGGGTCTAAAGACGGGTTAGGGTCTAAACAATTGGTCTGACCAAAATTTAGGGACGGGTTAGGGTTAGGTATAACCCATCCCTTACTCACTCCTCACTCTAATTTTTAACTCTATTTTATAAATAAAATATTCAATTTGAAATCAATGTTAGTTTAAGTAGAAACATTATTGTAAAGTAATATTGTAAAAGTTATGTTTTAAGTTTGAATTCATGATATAATACTAAAAAGATTCAATTTATCGCTTATAACTTTTAGTCATACTTGAGTGACCACCTTATAGTTTTGTTTTAATTGTCCTTCGGGCCAACCCGGTCTCGTCCTAAATAGACCCGGTCTTACTTTGTCCCTAAAAACATCGGATCTATTCGAGCCTAAGGACAGGTTAGGGTCTAAAAAATGACCCTATATAAATTTAGGGCCGGATAAGAGACAAGTGTAATCCATCCCAACCCGTCCTTTGCTCACCCCTATCTTTTATACCAAGAAATGAAAGATTTAGGTGCTCTTCGCTATTTCTTGGGGATGAAAGTTGCCTCCTCTCGAGTTGTCTTCTTTATCAATCGAATATTGCCAACAATCCAAAGTCATTTAACATTGTATCAGAGTTGGGTTAAGGATGGAAATGTATCATGGATTTAACAAAAAAAAGATGAGATGTAAATAGTCAAAATCATGAATCTTAGAACCTTAAAACATCATGGTTTTGGTCCAATTTCTCTCATTTCTCCCTCAAAAGCTGAAGAAAAACTGCGATATTTAATCCATAAGATTTGGCTATTGATGCTCTACAAAACCCATATGGTTTGAATTTCTAAGCTATTCTAGATCATTATTCGAAAAGTTCTTCCAATAATATTAAATGAAACAAATTGAGGAAAAAAAACCTACAATATTAATCATACGTAAAAAGAAATTATATTTCTCAATAATAAAGTCTTAGTCTATTTAATATGAGTCTTTTTTTAATATCACAAAAATAATAATAATAATAATACAACTATGCCACAAACGTAAAACTATTTCCCTAAATGCCACACTTTTTAAAATAGTTAGGATATTACATATTAAAAATGCGATAGCCTAACATAACAATTCATAATTTTATTTTTATTTTTTTAAAATTTTAGTTAGGCTATCGCACATTAGAAGTGCAATAGCCCTTAGTTAATTATTATTTTTCTTATTATAAAGTTTTTCTTCTTATTTTAATGTTATTTGGTGTGTTTAGAGGTACTTTAGTATCCGAAAAAAAATTTAGATGTTTAAATGCGCGAAGTTCTTTTCTCAAAAACATGCATGGTGAAGAAAAAAAATTAATTTTGTGACGAAATATGAAAAGTGTCATGCTAAGCAGTGCGTTTTGGGATACTTTTGGATTCGGAAAAAATTTAACTGTTCAACTACGAGAACTTGGATTCATAATTACCGGTTTGGAGAAAAAATAAATAAATTTCGTGACAAAATTTGTAAACAGTGATGCTAAGCAGTGGGTTTTGGGATACTTTAAAGTGTGAAATTTTTTTTATCTATTCAAATATGTCAAATTCAATCCCTAATAACTTATTTACGCAAAATATAAATAACATTTGTGATAAAATTACAAAGTATGCAGCTTATTAGTGCATTTTTGGGTACTTTACTATTGGAAAATAATTTAGCTATTTAAATATGTCAAATTTTATCCTCAATGACCAGTTTATTTCGAATATTAATAAATCTTTTGATAAAATATGTAAACCGCGATAGTATTTAAAGACCAAGATTGGAAGAAGAAAAAACATATAAATTTTTTATTATCTTTTGGTTTTCAACAATCAACACATAATCAGTGGTGGCCGAGGTGTCCTCCAGTTCCACATCGAGGAGGTCTTCTGTTTCGTTGTGGTTGTTGGCAGCGCCTCGGTAAACGAACTTGTTCCTCTTCCTCCATCGTTGGTGTGTCTTGTGATGGTGCAGTAGGCAACGTTGACTGAGGTGTTAACTCTAGCACACGTGGTGCTGAACAACTAGAACCACCACGATCCCAAACTGATGTTGACCCAAGCGGACTATACGGTTGGCCAAATGGGGGCATTCTATATATGTGGTCAAACTCCCGAGCTGCTGATTCATGAGTTTTGACATGTGAACCAAACAAGTTGCCCAAGAGCTCCTCATCACTTGAAGCAAGAGATTGTCGATGATTTTGTTCATGTTGGTATTGGCCAAAGTCATACGATTCCCCAGGCGTGAAGTTGAGAGAATTCCTATGAGATTCGAAGTCATCTGCCTGTAGTGGGTAACAGAATGAAGTCGTTGGCGTGTACCCAAGTGTTTTGTCATGAGGTTGATGTTCATTTGCGTTCACTCTATCTTGAACCAGTGGGCTAGATTGTGGTGGCGCCCTACGACGTCCTCGATTTCGTTGTGATGGAGCTTCGGGAGGAATTTCTTCTTGTGGTGGTGGTTGTGCACGCGCTCGTGGGTCAGCCAACTGTAAATCCATAGATAGGTATGGTCTTGAATTATTGTAAAACCAAAACATGTACTCATCAGAGGGCTTTACTTCACCCTCGAAAGGTTTTCCAAGTAACACGGCTTTTTGTCGCCCCCTCCAAGTCCTGATCAGTTCAGCGTGCACTGCAGACCATGACGCATAGTTGTCGGATGTCAAATCTATGTTGTGGTAGTACTCCATATTGACCGGTGAGTCTGGTATACCTTGTGGTAGACCAAATTGGAGTCTTACCCCAGTCTGTTTGATGCTATTCTACGGTTGAAAAGCATATTAGAACAGTAGTTGCGTTCCACTTGTCTCTATCGCTGAGGGCACGTTGTGGAACTCGGTCCAGTAGATGTCGATAAGGCCTCCAAATAAACTGTGCATATAAACATTATTAGAGTTTGTAATAGATAATTTATAAAACTTAAAGATAATTTAAAAATTAAGATAGAGTACGCCATATTACATCATCAACTGTTATGTGATCGATTCGTGATTGAAGTCCAATAGTGTCGGTCGGACCATCCTGAAAATTTAGTCCCCCTCCGGTCCACCTGTGGAATTATATGCCCTCATTAATGAACTACTCATATAGCTACATCAAGAAAAGTTCACTTACAGTTAGAGATTTACCGTTTTGCGAATGGAAACTCAAGCGGACGTTCCACATATGGTGAGATGAATGGCATGCGTAACCATGCCCAACATTGCAGGAGTTGTGTGAAGCCCCCCATAGACACCAAACCGGGTTTGGATGCACGACACATCTCTCTGTATAGATGGGCCAAGCAAGCTGATCCCCAACTGTACTTACCCTCATTGTCGAGGTCCCTCAGCAACTCTAACGACATGAAGTGAACTCGGTTGTTAGATTTATCAGGCATCAATAAGCCACCAATCAGTTGTAATATGTAACCTCGACAATGGGCTTCTCTTTCGAAATCAGAAGAGTCTTCAGTCATATTGGAGAATCTCTCCCGTAGCCATGTAAGCTTAACACACTGACCCACCTTTCCCTCCCTATTTGGGAATGCACCCAATAACTCCATGAAAGTTTTCTCCCAGTCTAAATAACTGGCGCCAATAACAGGGGAACCCCTAACGCGTAGTCCAGTGAGCAACGCAACGTCTTCAAGTGTTATTGTGCATTCACCAGTAGGAAAATGAAATGTGTGAGTTTCAGGCCTCCACCTCTCCACCAACGCAGTAATTAATGCATGGTTGACTCTACACTTACCAATTTGTGCAGCATATAAGAAACCGGCTCTCCTCAACAATGGAATAATCAAGGGATTAGGTGAAGGAGGGGTGTTGAGATGCGACTTGAGATTATCAGTGGATGGGAGCTACAATAAATAATAACACAATAACAAGTGCAAGTAAACCAACTAGTTATATCCATGAACATACATATCATCAAACACATTAAAATACAAATGACATACAAAATTTTCTATGTGTTGGAGATCTCCTCTGTGCTCTAAATGCAACAAAGCCATTTAATTGCGGAAGGAAAAGGTTCTTTAGAAATGAATAAAAATGAAGTGAGGAGTAGCGATGTTTGTAGTTTGTCTGTTGAGATACTGAGGTAGAAGTGTTTATTTATAGACAGAATGACCAAGGGTAAATTAAAATTCAGTTAACCAACTAAATTACCCACTTTTTAAACAAAGATAACCAACATCTATTAACTTGGTTGGTTCACTATGCATTCACGTGTTACTTGTTTTTGAGGCTCCTCTCACTCCAATAATACACAAAAAGACTGTTTTATGGCAGAGGCTAGTCACTTCTTGTATGTTTGTAAATTGAAATTCAGTTAACCAAGTAACGAACTGAATTACCCACTTTTTAAACAAAGATAACCAACATCTATTAACTTGGTTGGTTCACTATGCATTCACGTGGTACCTGTTTTTGAGGCTCCTCTCACTCCAATAATACACAAAAAGGTTGTTTTATGGCAGAGGCTAGTCACTTCTTGTAAGTTTGTAAACTGAAATTCAGTTAACCAAGTAACGAACTGAATTACCCACTTTTTAAACAAAGATAACCAACATCTATTAACTTGGTTGGTTCACTATGCATTCCCGTGGTACCTGTTTTTGAGGCTCCTCTCACTCCAATAATACACAAAAAGGGTGTTTTATGGCAGAGGCTAGTCACTTCTTGTAAGTTTGTAAATTGAAATTCAGTTAACCAAGTAACGAACTAAAATTAACCACTATTTAAACAAAGATAACCAACATCTATTAACTTGGTTGGTTCACTATGCATTCACGTGGTACCTGTTTTTGAGACTCCTCTCACTCCAATAATACACAAAAAGGGTGTTTTATGGCAGAGGCTAGTCACTTCTTGTAAGTTTGTAAACTGAAATTCAGTTAACCAAGTAACGAACTGAATTACCCACTTTTTAAACAAAGATAACCAACATCTATTAACTTGGTTGGTTCACTATGCATTCACGTGGTACCTGTTTTTGAGGCTCCTCTCACTCCAATAATACACAAAAAGGCTGTTTTATGGCAGAGGCTAGTCACTTCTTGTAAGTTTGTAAATTGAAATTTAGTTAACCAAGTAACGAACTAAATTACCCACTTTTTAAACAAAGATAACCAACATCTATTAACTTGGTTGGTTCACTATGCATTCACGTGGTACCTGCTTTTGAGGCTCCTCTCACTCCAATAATACACAAAGAGGCTGTTTTATGGCAGAGGCTAGTCACTTCTTGTAAGTTTGTAAATTGAAATTCAGTTAACCAAGTAATCAACTGAATTACCCACTTTTAAACAAAGATAACCAACATCTATTAACTTGGTTGGTTCACTATGCATTCACGTGGTACCTGTTTATGAGTACAAACCCTCACAATATTCATTTCTATAAATAGACACACTTATAATCTTAATCTTCAGACCACAACTCTTCAACCCCCTCTTTCAAAATCAATTTCTTACCTTCTTTTCTATACTCTGTTATCCTTCTCTTTCAATACCCATGGCTCCTCCTGTAGTCAATGTGTTTGTCTACTATAACGGTGCGATTATAGACCCCAACATTGGAACAACATTCCAATGTGACCACCCAAAAGCACTTAGAGTGCTTGATGGTTGTTCACTAGAACACTTGAAGGAGAAAGTTCACAAAAAATTAAGGTTTACTAACCACCAGCGGGTGGCTACTGTGGGCTACCGGTACCCTATGTTGATTGGACAAGGGTCTGATCATTTTCAGATTTTGAATATTGAAGATGACGATGACATGGGATGCGTGTGGAATGTTTTCCATAACTACTCCAATATAGGAACTATCGAGCTCTATGTTACCTTTGAAGATGTTGAGCAGGTACATACTCAACCACAGTACGACCCTACCTCTCAATTTGATCTAAATCAGACACATAATTACCAAAGTTATATTAAGACCAAACCAACCACTACACTCCATCACAACCTCACCAACTTGAAAGACAAGGACACTCACAGGCCTACCATTCATACGAAGACCCGTCCCAATTTGAGCAGACCACCTCAGAAGTTCTGTCACAACTCCCCCAACCTGATAATCAAACATACCCTCAGAACATCCATACACTCCATGACCCATCCCCATCAACAACCCACGTAGCCCCCCCCCCCCCCCCCCATGTCCCACCGATTAGCTTCGTTGCTGGCATTCACAATGAAGAAGTGGGTGAATTCAGCGAGAATGAGGATGACTTGATGGACCAACCAGTCGACGACGAAGAAAGTGACGATGGAAGTATGGAACCTTCTAACATCCCTGTCCTTGACCCACCCAAACACTTCAGGACATTAAACCTATCATACAGTGACCCATTCAGTGGCTATGATCACTTATTGACACCTTCGAACTTGCAGCCCTCACATGAGGACAATTGCCTTTCTGTGGGGATGCAGTTCCATACAAAGGGAGATGTTGTGCGAGCAATCAAAAACTTCCACATAGGAAGGTCCATAGACTATGAAGTTTATAAATCTGATCCTGAAAGGTACCTACCAAAATGTGTGAGTTCTACGTGCAATTGGAGGTGCAGAGCCTCGGTTCGCAAGAAAGACAACAAGTGGCTCATCAGCAGATTGGAAGGAGAGCACACATGTGTGTCAACTTCCTTGACACAAGATCACCGGAAGCTTGACTCTGACATAATCTGTGAGAGCACCAAGACAATGGTTAAAGAGAACCCTTCTATATCTGTGTCAGTGATGATTGCACACATTCGATCCAGGTTCAACTACACAACCACGTACAGAAAGACGTGGATGGGCAAACAAAAAGTAATCGAGCAAATTTATGGAAATTGGGAGAAGTCGTACAACGACCTTCCGACGTGGCTTCTAACCATGAAGACCTTCCTTCCAGGCACAATAGTAGAGATGGAAACACTGCCAGCATACAATGGACCTTCCATATATCCTGGTCACAGGATTTTCCATCGCTTGTTCTGGGCTTTTGAACCTTGCATTAGAGGGTTTGCATTCTGTAAGCCCATTGTCCAAGTTGATGGAACATGGTTGTATGGAAGGTACAAAGGGACTCTACTCCTAGCTGTTGCTCAAGATGGGGATAACCATATTGTTCCCTTAGCCTTCGCCATCGTGGAGGGTGAGACAGGGGTGGATGGAGCTTCTTTCTAAAACACTTGAGAAGGCACGTGACACCCCAACCTGGACTTTGTCTGATTTCAGATAGGCACGGATCAATTAAGAGTGCGTATCTGTGGCCAGAAAATGGATGGCTAGAACCTCCAACGGTGCATGTGTTCTGCATTCGACACATTGCACTAAACTTCATGCGTGAGTTTAAGAATATAGAGATGAAGAAAGTTGTGATCAACATGGGTTAGTATTTAATCCGTCCAACATTTCATTGGATTTATTTACTTTTATATGTGTAAATACTAACAACTTTTATTTACACCCATGCAAGATACGCCTTGAACAATCCTCAGTTCAACTATTACCATAGTATACTCCGAAGGAATGACGAATTTTTTTCAAAGTGGGTGGACAACATTCCCATAGAGAAATGGACTTAATCACCCGATGATGGCAAGCGGTGGGGACACATGACAACCAACCTTGCTGAGTCCATTAACGCAGTATTAAAGGGAACGAGATATCTACCTATAACGGCATTAGTCATGTCAACCTATTATAGGCTAGGTAAACTATTTGGAGAAAGGGGACGACAAGTTGAAGCTCAGATTGCATCCGGTCGAGTTTTCACAGAAAAACTAGTTAACATTATTGAAACTCAAAATGAATTTGCCAACACCCACCATGTCACCACATTTGATCGTCGGTCTCAGCGCTTCTCTGTTGAAGAGACGATAAACCCAAGGGAGGGGCGACCTGCGGGAAAATTCAGTGTCGACTTGCAGATGCAAAAGTGTGACTGCGGCAAATTTCAAGCACTACACCTTCCATGGTCACATGCCATGGCCGCTGCCGCACATTCCCGACTTAACCAGTTGACGCTTGTGGCAGATGTTTACAAGCTAGAGCATGTCTTCAACGTATATAGAAACGAGTTCATAGTCATCCCCAATGACCAATATTGGCCTATATACGAAGGTGATGTAATATGCCACAATCCTGAAATGTGACGGTCAAAAAAGGGCCGACCTCAATCTAGCCGCATTCGCACTAACATGGATATTAGGGAAACCGAACAAAGAAAAAGATGTGGCTTATGTCAGGAAGAGGATCACACCAGAAAAAACTGTCCAAAGAAGGCTGACATCGGCACTTCTTCACAACAGTTGTAATTTTATTGTTGAAAAATTAATTAAAAAACTATGACTTTTTTTTCCAATTTTTTCCACACTTTAAAGTATCCCAAAACCCACTGCTTAGTATCACTGTTTACAAATTTTGTCACGAAATTTATTTATTGGCTTAAATATACGTTTTGTCCCTGCAAATATACAAATAATCCACTTTCGTCCCTGCAAAAATAAAACCTTCAAAAAATACCTTGCAATTACAAAACGTGTTTATTTTCGTCCCTGCCGTTAGTTTTAGACTAACATCGTTAACTGATGCTGACGTGGCGCTGCCAACATGGCAATGTGAGGTCACATGTGCTTACTAAAAAAACAAAAATTTTGTAGTGCACAAGGGTTGAACCCATGACCCCATAGTGAACACACTCCCCCTTACCACTAAACCATAGGAACACTGGTGTATACTAAACCAAAAAAATATATATATTACATATTGCCTTATTAATTTTGTTGGAAACAAGATAAACAATCAGGAGCAGATATGGAAACGAAAAATCCCAAATAAAAAACGCAGAACATCTGTTGAAAACGATTTGGAAACGAAAAATCCCTAATGCAAAACGCAGAAACATATTTGGAAGATGAAATCGATTTCATTTTTGTAGATTTGGGATCGAAATCGATTGGGATTGAAATCGTTTCTGGAAGATGAAGATTAATTTCGTTTGATGGAAGATTAATTTCTGGAAGACTAATTTTGTTTGATTTCGTTTGATTTTGAAATTTCATGTTTTGTTGTTGTTGTTCAGTTTAGAAACTCAGATCGCGTTATGGGTTGATGATGATTAATTTCGTTTTCCATGGGTTGTTGTTGTTGATTTAAGAATTGGTTTGTTGTTTTTTGCCAAAAAAATTGGTTTGTTGAAGATGAGAGAAGAACAGAGTTTCAGAGAAAGAGGAATGAAAGAGATGATGATTTGGCATCATGTTGACTGCCACGTCAGCATCCATTAACGGTGTTAGTCTAAAACTAACAGCAGGGACGAAACTAAACACGTTTTGTAATTGCAAAGTATTTTTTGAAGGTTTTCTTTTTGCAGGGATGAAAGTGGATTATTTGTATATTTGCAGGGACGAAACGTATATTTAAGCCTTATTTATTTTTTCTCCAAACCGGTAATTATGAATCCAAGTTCTCGTAGTTGAACAGTTACATTTTTTTCCGAATCGAAAAGTATCCCAAAACGCACTGCTTAGCATGACACTTTTCATATTTCGTCACAAAATTAATTTTTTTTCTTCACCATGCATGTTTTTGAGAAAAGAACTTCGCGCATTTAAACATCTAAATTTTTTTTCGGATACTAAAGTACCTCAAAACACACCAAATAACATTAAAATAAGAAGAAAAACTTTATAATAAGAAAAAAAAAATTAACTAAGGGCTATTGCACTTCTAATGTGCGATAGCCTAAGTAAAACTTTAAAAAAAATAATAAAAAAATTATGAATTGTTATGTTAGGCTATCGCATTTTTAATATATAATATCCTAACTATTTTAAAAAGTGTGGCATTTAGGAAAATAGTATTACGTTTGTGGCATATTTGTATTATTATATTTTTTGTGATATTAAAAAAAAACTCATTTAATATTGCTCTAATACCACATGTAAGATTAACATGACACCTTTTAGAGCACTTATATGTTGAAGACATGGTTACTTGTGGGTAACTGTCGTTGTCTTGTCGAGCTCTTCAATGCGAGTGGTCAAGTTTTCCTTTGCCTGATCACAGACTCTGGGATTTCGGTTCTCAATGGGGCAAACCAACTGAATGACATGACGGCAAAGGGGGCCTAAGTATCATCAAATTGCACTAATTAGCAATTAATATCACTTAATTAGTGGGCCTAAGTATCATCAAATGGCAGCCCCGCCCCGTTTCCTAACATTTTATAGGCCTAGGCAAATCGTGAGAAAATGTCCCCCTACATAACAATTTTTTCATTTGAAAATATTTCAATAAAAGACCAAAAATAACTTATTTCATTTAACATAATACGCCTTAATACATAATAATAGTTTTACAAAATATCAAAAAACTTCTCTTTTCTCGGAAAGTCATAAGAAGCGGCTTCTTCGAGCATTTTAATATACAAAATCATTTATAATCATATCAACATCGATGTTCTCCAACATATCTTTCTCAATTGACAAAGTTGTCAAACTGTTCAATCTCTCATGCAACATTGATGATCTTAAGTAGGTTTTAATCAACTTCAGTTTTGAAAAACTTCTATTCGCCAATGCTACGGTCACGTGCACCGTCAACAAAATTTTATAAGCAATTGCTACAATCGGATAACAATATGCAAGTTTGACAAATTTAAGAATATCATTGGCGGATATTGTTTCAGTTGGCAAAGTGAACTGTAACGCTCTTAATTCAGAGAAAAGATCATCTACATTAGCATTCGATAAACTTCAATGAGAAAAAGTTAAGTGAAATTTAACACAACATTCTTTCAACTCATTATCATCCAATGACTTTAACTTTTGTGAATCATATAAAAATTCAAAGATACTTTCAAATGTATTCAAACTCCTCAAATCTATTTTCAAAGAAGTAATTGCCATATCAACAACACTAAGAAAATAGTTGACTTTAAATGATTCTTCTGGTGACTGATTTTTATGTTCCTCATTATTCTCTCCATATTGTTTTTTCTGATCACGCGACATTTTGTTGGAAAGATGGGCTCAACATTCATTTCAAGTGCAACACTTTTTGCAAGATTCATACTTTCTGTATAACCTTCCTCTCGATAGTTTTTAAAATATGATAACACATCTTCCAATTTTTTATGGTAGCGTCAATGCACATAGACTTAGATTGCAACTTTTTTGTAACCATATTAATAGCAAATAAAATATCACATCAAATAACCACACCAAACAAAAAGTCAAAACTTTCTACTGCATTAATAAAACTCTCTGCCTCACTCTTTGTCTTTGCATCATTATCACAACATTCATATAATTCCGACAAAATTAGGGACATTGAAATCTAATGACTTTAACACTCTGACTTGGACGGGATGAAGAATGAAGAAGAGAGACAACAAGTGTTTGACTGAAGGAGGAGTATATTTTTTTTTTGTTATAACACTATTTTAAAAAAGTTGAGTACAAAACAATCAGAGCCCCCACTATTATAACACTATTTTTTTGGGATCCCCTACAAACACGGGACCTAGGCGGTTGCACCCCCAACCTAGGCGGTTAGCTCGATTTTTGCTAACCGAAAGCCACCATTGATTGTAGCACACATGAATTATTAGAAAAAAGAAAAACTTCTCTAGATTTCCTTTAAGTTATTTAAAGTTTCAGATTGGTCGATATCTAGTTTTTCTTCTTGAGTCGATCCTTTATGTTTAAAATTGTTTCTATTGTCGCCCTTTTTAGACGTCTCATTACCTTCCATTAACAAAAACACATGTGGTCGTTTTAAACATGACAATCTGCATGTGTTCATTTTTATATTTCACATGATCTGATGATGTGTATTCATCTCCTGCCCCTTCCTCTAACAAAAACCAGATTTTTAGTCACTAAATCCATCACATATGGCTTCATTTCACAAAAATCCTTCAAATTTGGAGTTAAAACTGCAAGAATTTGATGAATTATTGTAAATGAAGTCATAGATGTGGCCATATGGTGACGGTAAATCTAAGATTTTGTTACAAGAAAGGGAGGAAGCTGAATACACATCGTCATGTCATGCTAGTGAAAAAGGTGAAGAATCATAGATATATAACAAACGTCTAAAAAAGGATGACCATATAAATAGTTTGAAACATAAAAGACCATTTCAAGAAAAAAAAAAGATAAATGATCATTTAGAAGTTTTAAATTATGTTAAAGGACTCCGAAAATAATTTTGTCTTAATTTTTTTTTCATTATCACGATAGCTAAAACAAATGCCTCATAAGAGTTTACAATGAAAGCAGTTTTCTAACAATGAGTTACCCCAACCGCAATGGCAATATCTTAATGACGCTAACTCTAGCTAATGTTTTGAAATGGACGCGAAAACTAGTAATCGGCTCATCAATGAACTTTAAGCCAATAATTTATACACATAAGCTTGCTATGAGTACGTAATGTGTACAACTACGTCACTTTGTTTATTCAATCATTAATTTGTTTAACCTCTCTATAAGGCTCATTAGTTAAAGCTATAACGTAACATTAACTAATTTTATATGAAAGCGATTAGAACTAAGCCCATCACGTCACAATTGAATTGCCAATAGCACTTGTCTCAAACGCAATTTACAAAAAAAAAACTTGTCTCAAGCTGAATTTCTATGAGGTGGTTCAGGGAATCTAAATTGTACCCACTTCATTATAGAATTTTCAAATGAATCTTATTACATCAGCTTCTGTTGACAGCAAACAATGTCTAGCAACAAGAAACCGCAACTTTTTTATGGTGATTATCCCAATGAAACCATATAGAATATGTCAAAAATAAATTATCCTTTATAGTCCAAACTATACTCAACCAACCAGAAAATTTTCCAATTTCAAAAGTGATTTTCATTTCATTATTATGAATTATAGTTCTTTCAATTTACCAAATTCGCTTTTACCAAGTGAAGCATCACCCGATTGGAACAACAAAGCTGACAACGCATGGCAACTAACAGCAGCAACATTAGTGGGCCTTCAAAGTGTCCCTGGGCTTGTTATCCTCTACGGTAGCATGGTTAAAAGAAAATGGGCCGTTAATTCAGCTTTTATGGCCCTATATGCATTTGCTTCGGTCCTTATTTGTTGGGTTTTATGGGCCCATCGTATGGCATTTGGTACTGAACTTTTGCCATTTGTTGGAAAGCCCAATGTTGCTTTGACTAACAAGTTTCTACTTTCTCAGTCATTACCAAATTATTTTCCAATGGCTGATTTTGTTTTGTACCAATTTGCTTTTGCTGCAATTACTGTTGTTTTGGTTGCTGGTTCTTTGCTTGGGAGAATGAATTTTTATGCTTGGATGTTGTTTGTTCCTTTGTGGCTTACTTTGTCTTATACTGTTGGTGCTTTTAGTATATGGGGGAATGGCTTCCTTCAACAGAATATAATTGATTATGCTGGTGGCTTTGTTATTCATTTGTCTTCTGGTGTTGCTGGCTTCACTGCTGCTTATTGGGTAATTCAATCTACTATTAGTTGATACTTCCCACTTATAAAATCATAGTGTCTCGATCATATGCTGCGGCCTATGAAGCACCAACACAGACACAGACATCAGACACACGACACTGACACTGACATGTAGACACTGATTTTAATTTGTAAATTGGAAGTAATTGAAGTGTCGGTGTCTGACACGACACGTGTTGGACACCTAACACGTCTTCAACCAGAAGTGTCAGTGCTTCAGAGGCTGCAGCTGCATAGTGCAGCGGTATGTAGAACCGTCTGATATAGATAAATAAACACTTTAATGTCTAAACCGTACTACCTCCTTGGGTCCACTTTATTAGAGAGCAGTTTTTGATTCGTTGAATAACTGATGTATATGGTCTAAAAATAGAGTAGTATGTAAGTTATTTAATTAACTAAAAACTGCACTCTCTCTTATAAAGTGGATTGGAGGTAGTATCTTATAGTATTTTTGTCGAATACTTTGAAGAGTTATTTTTTTAAATCTAATTAAATTAATGTTGACGAATGGCAGGTTGGTCCTAGAACTTCGGATGATAGGCAAAATTTTCCACCAAATAACATAATTCACATGCTTGGAGGTGCAGGATTCTTGTGGATGGGTTGGACAGGTTTTAATGGTGGAGCTCCATTCCAAGTGGGAATGATTACATCCTTAGCAATCTACAATACCCATCTATGCACTGCCACAAGCCTACTTGTTTGGCTTTCCCTAGATATGATAGTATACAATAAGAGTTCACTTATAGGTTCTGTCCAAGGAATGATCACTGGTCTCGTTTGCATCACACCAGGTGCAGGTAAAAGCTCACACATTACACTAAAACTCAAACACCTATAACATTTTATGCGTATATATTTAAATGAAAATTTTTTCCTTTTAGTTTACAAACTTTTTAGTCAAAGCGATAAGTGCTGAATCTCAATA
Source organism: Astragalus glycyphyllos (assembly GCA_963573325.1). Taxonomy (NCBI): domain Eukaryota; kingdom Viridiplantae; phylum Streptophyta; class Magnoliopsida; order Fabales; family Fabaceae; genus Astragalus; species Astragalus glycyphyllos. Next base: position 40,904,754 of record OY754308.1, read on the forward strand.
GATGATAGCAGTAACATGACTCTGCCACTTACAATACCTAGTTTTCAAACTAATAATAAATGTCTTCAAGGCACGACTTTCTAACATTTTACTTGTATGCATGAAAAGGATTGGTGGATGCATGGGCAGCAATATTAATGGGAGCTTTATCAGGTTCAATTCCATGGTACACAATGATGGTATTACACAAAAGATCAGCTTTCTTTCAAAGAGTAGATGATACATTGGGAGTATTTCACACTCATGCTATAGCTGGTATTCTTGGGGGACTTCTTTCTGGAGTATTTGCCAAACCTGAACTTTTAAGAATGCTTTATGGAACTGAAATGTCTTATGGTCCTGGCTTATTCTATAGCTATTTTGAAGGGAATATGGGTCAAGGCTTTAAGCAATTGTGGTACCAATTATTAGGAATAGCTTTTGTTACTATTTGGAATGTTGTTATTACTAGTCTTATTTGTATTTTTATAAGTTGCTTTATGGATCTTAGGATGAAAGAAGAAGATCTTAAAGTTGGTGATGATGCTGCTCATGGTGAAGAAGCATATGCTTTATGGGGTGATTGGGAAAAAATGAGAGTCCCTATTCGTCTTCATTTAAGTCCAACAATTCCTTGATTTTTATCATTAGTGATGAAATGGATGAGTAATTGTATTTTGATTCCACTTGTATTGTGTTAAATATTGTTGATTAAATGGTGCACATGTTTGCAAATATGACTTTCATTGTTTGTGAGGATTGTTTATATGTGCAATTTTTAACTTCATTAGTTAGCCATTTTTGTGAAAACTCTTTTTGTTATTGTCTTTTCACGATGCTCCTTCCCAGATGAAAATTCTCATAATGACATAAGAGTCTCAAATTGGATGTGGTATGATTTGGAAGAAGTTAATAAATAGGAGACATGCCTTACGTTATAAGCGGTTTTGTAGGGTTGAATAAGGCCTAACCCAAATTTTAAGATAGTATATCAAAGCCTAAGATCTGTTGGGCCACCCCAATCGAGCCACTCGAGTCACGCTCGAGTTGTGCAGCCCTGGGCGTGAGGAGAGTGTGTTAATAGGCTCACAGTAGATGTAATATGGTCTGAAAATGAGTTTATTAGTGGGAGACATCTCTTACTCTACAAGCTGGTTTTATAGGGTTGAAATAGGTATAACACATATTTTAATTAAGAGATGTAACTATTTTGCTAGAAGAACGAGTACATATGACTTATCTTCTTTACTTTGTTGAAGTGGAAGCTACTCTTAAAAAGGTAACAACCAACTGATATCTTTAAAATATTTACTTATTGTGGTTGGGAAAAACGCATAAACGTTCCTTAAACACCTCATGATCCAATACACTCAAACTTTACTTCGAAATAAATATCTAAAACAAATATCTAAAATACATCTCACAACACTCTTGTCACTCTAAGACAAGTGTTTAAAAAAACACTCTAAGACAAGAACATATATAATAGAAAGAAGAAAGTTTGACATACTTAAAGTGGTTTCGATAGTTTTGCATCTTGTAACGAATAATTAAGTCAATTTATGTAGCATTTTTAAGATGTTTCATTCCAATCAACTCCAACAATCTCCACCTTAATTGCAACTAATACATGACACATCTTGTGTTTTCATTGTCTACACCGACAAATTGAATTTAGTAAACCTCATTGAGAACTTGGTCTCTTCTTAAAAGTTATGGAGTTTTGTCTTAGCTTTCCAATAGGATAAGTAACTTTAATTCCACATTCACAACATTGATCACCAAAAATGTATAGGTTAAGGTGCAAGTTATTCCAATCTCCTTTCTCTTCAAAAAATTTTCTCCTTATTTATTCTTTATTATTACTATTTTTGTCCTTTTATTGAATACTCTTTTGAGACGACACTAGTATAGGAAAGCGATATAGTGCTAGTTAAATTGTACTTTTGAAACCGGTTACTGTGTGATGTTGTTTCCACATGTGTAAGAAGTTTTTTTGACACAAAGCATGTGTAATAAGTTGGACTTTTTATGCCGCTTGCATAAAATTTTCATTTTAAATGCCAAAAATACTCATAATAATGTGGTTTGTAAGTCGGTTTTTAGTGAAAAATCGGCATTATAATTTTTTATTTAATAGTATTTTTTTCAGTTTCCCAATTCTACAACAATTTTGGAATCAATTAAGCACACACACAATTTATAAAAACGAGATCATTAAAAGTAATAAAAAAAGTGGAACTATGCCGATATTAAGAAACAAGTTTATTGTCAGGAATTTTCATAATATACATATGAATCTATATTAATATTTTTATTTTCTACTTTACATAATATACATATGTGTCTGTATCTCTTGTGTTGATTGTGTGCTCTGCTCTAACCATGTTTGTATTTATTTTCTACTTTACATATGAATCTATATTAATATTTTTAGGATAGTGTTGGCCTCTACGTTTGTTTCTAAAATCTTAAAGTGATAAGTTAATAAACATCACTTCATACATATTATTTATTTTCTTCATTATATCTCGCAATTAAATACTAAACATATATGATATTGTATCACACAAAGAAGACAATATATTTATGTGATTTCCAACACGAGAAGAGAATGCAAGTTGTATAATGCTTACGCGCTATATTATTATTTTACAACAGATGAGGCATCACCAAATTCTTAAATGAAGAAAAGGAGCAACACAAAACCATTACTTTATGAATTGCGATTCTTTCCCATCACTGTCCTTTCATTCAACGGAATTATAATAGGATTTTGAAATTTAAAATATCATGTTTTAAGAGTTTATTTAATTATTTAGTCATGCCACAGTGTCACAATTATCCGTCCAAGAAAGTAAATAAACGTTACCAGGTTCTAGTACCCTAATTTTATAAGAGTTTAATTGGTATACTCTTCTTGTAAAAAAATTACATCTCAACCAATCTAAAATATAGTATGGATGACTTTTAATGTATTTTAGACAAAGAAAGTCTTTTTTATGATATGTCATTTTATAATTGACTGATATTATAAAAAATTGTGTACACCACATGTACGCATGAATTGAATCTATTTTATAATGCGTGAGGTTTAATTCATCTTTGAGTTTTGTTAGGTGCTTAAAAAGTGCTTTTATTATGTCTAATGTGGTGTTTTTATTATTTCTCATGTGGTTGTTTGGAAGGAGGAAGCAGTAATATAAGAGGGAGGGGAAGCTATTTTGGAGTTTTATTTTACTTTTTATCTTTTATTGAGAAAAGAAAAACTAGAAGTTTCTCGTATTTATAATATTTCGTGCTATGATATGTTTAGTAGAGGATTGCCGTTTTAATTATTAGCAAATCAGCAAATCTAACACAACAAAAATAGTTTGGTTAGTAAGTAGAAAGACACGGAATGAATGCATGTGGGAAGTCGAGGGTTTAAACCCTAGAAACTAATATCTTCATCTCCCTTAGGGTCTGTTTGGGATGGTTGTGAGTTTTTGGTTTTGAAAGTCAATTTTATTTCAGAACCAAAACATATTTGAGTAAAATGGGGTTGAGTTGGTTTTTTCTTAATTTCAAAAAGTCTTCCATCAAAGTTCAGAACAAAAAAATAGGTTTTATAATTTTTGTGTCTGTTTTTCATTCACCTCTGATTATCAATATATGTGACCACCACCAATTACCACTCCGACCACCGCCAACCACCTCAATCACCACTCTGACCATGACGCCCACCACTATCACAATTTTATCCAACTATGATCTCCAATCACTACTAGCTCCCATTATGATCATCACTCTGACCACTGTGAGCCACTGCTTAGACCACCACTTTACCACCGCTGATCACCACTCCATACACCTACGATCACCAATCTAACCATCAGCGACTATCACTTCAACCACCCAACCATCACTTCGACCACCACTGATCGCTACTCCAACCACTGCCGACCATCACCCCATCCACCTTTGATCCCTAATCCGACCACGTACCATTCTGGCCATTGGAAACCATCACTTTAAACAATATCGGTTACCACCAATGACTAACTCTCTAACCACTACTCCGACCACTAGAAATCATCACTCCAACAACCACTAGTCACCACCACAGACTGTCAATATGACTGCAACTGGTCCCCACCATTGACTACCACTATGACTATTATTAAAATTATCACTAAATAAATACATTAGATAGTTGTTATGTTTTAATTTTTTTCAAACTTAATGTTATGTATTATTTTGATTAAGATAAGTTTACGATGAATATTCGTTTTTTGTTTATATTTTAAAAGAGTTTTAATTTTTGAAAATTTCTTAACTCAAAATTAAATCTAATTTTGGCTTTTAAATATTTTAAAACTTAAACGAGAAACTAGTCTTGATTTTTAAAAATTTCAAGATAAAAGTAACCACTCGAACGGGGACTTAACTAATTAACAATTAACATTTCCTGATAAAAAATTATTATTATATTTCTAATTAATTCAACTTTTATAAATTAAAAAACTGATTCCTTGTGTGATCGATGTAAAAGTCTTGGAATTTCAATGGTAAAAGTTGTGAATTATCAACATTTAAATATGAAGGGTGTGAATTAAATATAAGGTCGATTTTAATGCAAATAGTATTTGATCTTGCTGCTGTAAAAAAAAAATACTTGATCTCGCCATGTTACTCCCTATTGATCATTTTTACTAACAACACTCTTTTCAACACTATTCCTTTTTTTTTTTTGACAAAGACACTATTCCTTCTATGTTTTCAAAATAACGAAACTCACAAGCATGAATTATTTTTCTCATTATTGAGGTAGTGTTTGGTGCAAAGTGTTAAAGTGGTTGTTTTTTTTACTAAAGTGATTGTTGTTAACAATTCTCTTACGATCAAATTTTATTAATTTTCAATTTTTTTCCTTTTTAACTACCCGTTTTCCTATTCATTTATGGATGTCTCTTTACAATCACTTTTCACAAAATAAGAAAGGTGGTTGGTAAATTAGAGAAAAAATAGAAAATTAATTAGATTTATCACGTCCAATGTGTATACACGTCAGAAAATTGGATTAATACAGCTAATCTATAATAAAAAAGGAAATATTTTTTTTGACTGAAAGGAAGTATTATTATATAAATAATAACATTATAATTTCCTTCCTTCCGTAAAAGAAAACATTGTCATTTAAAGGAAAGTCTTTTTTTTTGGTCGCATAACGGAAAGTCTTTATAAGATAAATAAGAGAGGATGAAAAAAAATTCTAAGTTTACGGAAGATTAAAGTAAGGAATAAACTTTCATTCTCTTTTTATCTGTCTTGTAAGGTTATTTTATATAAAGAAATCAACAAATTTTGTTTATTTTGATGAAATTCTAACATGTTTTTTTTATTACACCCTTATTTTGTTTATTACTCATCGTACTTATTTTTCTCTTTTATAATAAATATTTAAGGGTATAATTGAGAAACTTATAATTAATGTAATTTGGAACTATTAAAATGGCAAATAAAAATGAACAATTTTTTTATAAAAAACTGATAATTAGAAAAGAACCAAGAGTTACCGATAACAACCCGGTAGTTTTTTAAAAACCATATGTACTTCTTCATTATAGTGTTCACATGGGGTCAACTGATAATGAAATAAAAAAATCCAATTTTTTTTAATTCTAAACCATAAAACAATCTAAAAAATAGGATTTAATTTATATATATATTGTTGGTGTATATGAGTTTTACATTATCGACCAATTTCAGGTTGACATGTCATTAAAAAAACGAGTGCCCTATATGTCACCCATACTATGAATTGTTATTGTTTGTGAGTGTAAAAAAAATCTACAGCGACAATGCGTAGCAATTAAACTCAACAAATTATTACTTGATCTCTTATTAATTGGTCGTTAATCTTCCAATACAATTTTCCATTATTCTCTTTTAATGTTTTATGTTTTTTTCCTTTTGGCTCTCTTCCCCACAAATACCCAATTTTTTATGATGAGAAATGTTAGCAACACAGTTTTTTATAATTTATACACTCTCTCTAACACTCGTTTTATGATTGGTTAAAATTCATGTGGGTCCCACCATTTTGGAAACAAAATCATTAATTTATTAGGACTCACGTGAACTTTAACCAATCACTGAATGAGTGTTGCTAGCACTCCTCGTTGTCTACGATACCACGCCACTCCCTTATTATTCTTTAATCAAATTATTACTTGATATCATATTATTCTCTTTAATTATATTATTCGTTAATCTTTCAATTATATTCTTTCTTTAATTAATTTGCCCCTTATTTTTTTAATGAATAAGATAATGAGCATTGGCCAACAATCGCTTTCACATTGCTTATAGGTCTTCCATATGGTACCATATTTTTTGTTGCCTACTTATATTGAATAGCCATTATTCTCATAGACTAACAAAAAATTAGATCAATTTCTCTAAGAGCCATTAATCATGATGGGGAAATTGTCACAAATGAAAAACAAGTTTCTCAAGTTTCTTCCAAAACGACCTGTAGCTTCAGTTGCTGCTTACCAAAACCCAAATCTGAGTCCTACTAGTAGTGCTACCCCAAAAAGGTGTCGTTCATCTTTGAAAAATGTTTCAATAATTCCAAAAAAGCATAGAAGAAGTACAAGTTTTAGTGCACGAGAGCCTTCTTCTCCTAAGGTGTCTTGTATGGGTAAGGTGCAATGCAAGAAGATGAAGGCCAAGAAGGCTCACCAAACTTCAACAAAAAAGAGTGAAAAGAAGAATGATTTGCATTGGACTTTCAAGAAAAGTGGTGAAGGCCCAAAACAAAGTGGGAAAGATTTGGTCTTGAAAGAGGAGGTAGTTAACTCAGCATCCCCATCATTGGGTTCAATGAAGAAATTTACAAGTGGTAGAGGATCATTGGCTAATTTTGATGCTACACATGCTGAAAGGTGAGTATTAATTTCGTAGAAGCCTTATTAGGGTTTCAAAAGAAGTTTGCGACTTTGATTTGGGCTGCAACACCAAAATTATTTGATGTGTTTGTGACTTCAATTTTAGTTTTATTATTTGTTGTCCGCAATATTTAGTATTTGTGATTGCAATTTTTTTTTTATTGTGGTTGCAATTTAAAACCTTTAATTTTAATATTAGTAGTAGAAAAGCGATTATCATGATTTAGAATGTGGAGAAAAGAATGTTATTGTACACGAATTGTTATTGTGATATTTATGATGGTTGTATTGTGAAATTCATATGGGTGAAATGAAAAGTTATTTAGTTTTTAAGCAAAAAATGCAGAGTGTGATTTGCTTAGTATAAATAATTAGGTTATGTTATAACAAAAAGGGTTTGTCCGAGAGGTAACTGAGTTCGGATCCGATCTCAAGGTCTTAAGTTCGAGTCTTGGATATGACAAAAAAAACTCGGTTGGAAAGAAATACAAAGTCCCACAAAGCCAAATATACATGACCAGCTAACCAAAAATGAGTCAATGAAAGTTGATGTATCGGGTTAAAGATACATCAACTTTTGTTAGCCCATTTTTGCTTTTGTTGGCCCATTATGGCAAGACTGCTCATAAGATCTTTTGCTCATAAGATACATCAATCAGTCTATCATTGTAGCTTCCAGAGTAAATGAATTTACATGTTTACCATTCATCTATTTTCTCACTTATCTTCCATAAATCTTCATAACAAGAAAATAAATAAATGATTCTAAAACTATAATTTATTCCAATGTGTCGGGAAGGAGGGAAAAAAAGAATGGCATAAATATGCAAATGCTGGTTAGCATGGTGGCAATAGTGTATCCCTTAACCCTTCTTGTCCACTATTTCTTATTTCTTACAAAATGGCATCACATTGCGTGCAAATGGATGAGTCTCATCATTTACCCCAAAAATTTTATGACCTGATTCCAGCTCTATAGAGCTATAACCACTTGGCTTCTTGATTTCTTTCTCCCTGATTATTTTACTCACTCTATCAGCGTCCTCGCATCGACCTGCCTCTTCATATATCTGCGCTAGAATCACGTAACGACCGACATTGTTAGGTCCAAAACAAACAACTTCTCAGCAGTCAATTCAGCAAGTTCCAAATTTTTTGTGTATTCTACAGGCACCCAACAGCAGGATCAAGTTTCATCTCTGTCTTAACAATGTAACAATGAATCTAGTGTCATGTATGAATATCTGCCTTCTTAGCAAATGCAAGAAGAACCGTTACAAGGGTAGCATTATCAAGGGCACCCACATCATCATCCCTCAACATATCATAAAAGATCATAATAGCATCATCCACATATCCATTCATGGCATATCCTACAATCATGAAATTCCTACAAAAAGCGTCTCTTAACATTCAATCTCCAAAAAATTTGCATAAAATGAAACACTTCGGATACGTTAAAATGAACGGAACAGAGCGGAATGGAACGGAATGAAATGGAATGGAGTGGAGTGGGGCTGACTGAAACAAAGTTCATATTCCATTGTTTGGATATTTTATGATGGAACAGAACAATGTTCTCATTCCATTGTTTGGAAAGTGAACGAAATGGAATGAGTTATAACATTTTTGTTTCAATTATACCCTTACTTAAAAACGACTAGTATACAAAAGAACATTTTAAAAGAAACTTAAACAAGAAAGATAAGAAAATTTATCTACCTAAAAGTAAAAATATAAAAAACCAAAAGTGAAAAACAAACAAAAATAATGAGAACCATGACATTAGCAACAGTAGAATGGTTCGTTCAGCAAATAAACAAAATAGCTACAAAAGGGACATTAAACTGAACAATGTAAAGAAAGTCAAGAAACTAAAGAAAATACTGTTAAAAAAACAAACGAAAGTAATTATTAAAATATAAGAACCTCCATCACAATTTAAAATGTCCATCACAATATAAAAAACAAACGAATAAAGCAACACAATGTGTTTTTAGTAATTTGCCCAAAAGTTTAGTTACAGATTCATGTGTTAAAACTGAGAAGAAAAACACATACAATAATATATCTCTATGATCAAGAAGCAGTGATATCTGTCAAAGAAAAAGAAGCAGGGATAAAATGGTAATATATTATTATAAAATTAAATTTATGACTCATTCCATCCCATACCTCCCAAATCGGGGGGTGGTAAATAAGGAAATGGGATGGAATAGATTTCTTCACTTACCATTCCATTCCATCACTTTTTCAAATATCCACACAATGAACATTAAATTATTCCAATCCACTCCATTACATCTCATACCACCTATCCAAACACACCCAAAATCAAAAGAAAGAAACAGGGGCGGACTGTGGAGCTGATATTCGGAGGGTCAAACCCATGCTTCTATTAGTCTATATTTTTAAGGCTTAAATTACATTTTTGGTGACTTATCTTTCATCTTTTTCTCCACTTTGATTCTTTATGTTTTAAATTTGTGTTAAAGTGGACATTTATGTTTGATATGTTTCAGTTTAATCCTTCAATTGGTATGATACGTTTCAGTTTGGTCATTCAAAATAAAAACACAAAACTAAAGAACACTATTCGTCTCAATAACACTAAGAACACTTTTTTTTTGGTCAAAATTGTCTGATTCTCATTAATAGGGCAAGACCCAAACCAGTACAATCATACATTGTCAACATTGGCTCAATAACCTGAGTGATCCAAGGGACTTACGACACAACGGCCCAACAAGTTTAAGATTTAAACAATTAAGTCTAGAGACTTAGCACAATTAGGGACTTATTACAACTCACTATGCCCTTTGCTAAAGCCCAATGGCTACCTAAAATTTAAAAAAACAACTAAATTCTAAACCAGCTATTAACCTAGCTATGTAGCAAAAGACCAAACTGCCCTTCTTAACCGAACGAAGCCACAACACAGCAACCACCGGCAACCACAGAGATCAACTTACAGCCATAGAAGCAGCACCAAGGCTGAAGCAGTAAAAACAGGGCCACAGATTGATCATACACGCCACCAACAGCAACCACGAAGGATGTTCACCGAAACAAAGCCTAACATCTAACAGACAGCAGATCCACAAGGAAAGCGATGGGAGAAAACCGGAAAGTCCAGGACTTTCTCCGAAAATGGTGACCAACCAGCCACGGGATCTCGTAAACCAGACCACTAGGGGAGAACGATATACATCGGAGGTGAGGCATCAGCAACCGCAGAGGTGGTGTAGTAGGGCGTCGTTCTGCAAAGTGGGAAGAGAGGTAGATTCGGATCTGGAAACAGAGAGATGGAAGAAGCAGGAGGCGATGGCTAGAGAGGGAAGCACGGTGGTCGGAGATGGAGGTGGAAGGAAGAGGAAAGGTGGAGATGAACGGAGATGGTGGCCGGGGCTTCAGTGAGCGAACAACACCTAGCAAAGCTAGGAACCCAGGCGCTGTAAGTGCAACTTATTGTAGTTGGAATCTACAAGACTACAGAGGAAGAAGAAGAGGAGGAGGGGGAACTCCGGCGGCGGCGGAGGGAGCCCCCCCTCTGGCGACTAGATCTGTTTGTGTTTAGGGAGAGAGAGCGCTAGGGTTTTTTTTTCAGCTGGATCTGATTCAATTTCATATTTCTTGAATAACTCATGCAATACATGACCAAATTGAATAACTGGATTCTAACTTGAATAAAATTTCGCAAGGAATTCAATGGACCAAAATTAAGCTTAGAAAGGTGCTTATGCACAAAATAACTTTTGGAATCGAAAGTTAATTTGAACTAGAAGCTCAAGAAACCTTCCATCTCAACTATGGGTATATTGCTATAGAGCACCAAATTCAACAATTCTTGAGCCTAAAATGCTCGAAATTCAACAAATAATCAGAATATGACAAGTATTTTGTTTAGAAAAACGCTTAAACACAAACATTGTGAAGAAACCATTTGTATCTATAAATCGCTTTGTGAAAATATTGTTAATGTACTCGATGATAGAAACTGTGGATTTCAATGTATTGCTGCATTACTCGGAAGGGGTCAGGATGCTTGGCTTTTTGTGAGAAATGATATGTTGGACAAGATTAGGTAATACAATTACTTCTACATTAATCTCTATGGTGGTATTGGAAAAGTCACATTTTTGATGAAGTTGTTGATGCAGACAAACAAGGGTTTTAAAGAGAATTGGATGACTATACCAGAAGTAGGGTATCTAATCACTAGAAAATACAAGGCCATACTGACTTGTTGGTGTGTTAACGGGTCTTTCACAATATTCCCATTTCATATTGCACCATTCAAGAGTGTTCGTACGTTCAACATCTGCTATAATGACAAACACTTTGTACATGTATATCGACTTCTATTTAGAATTCATTTTTATATTGTGAAACATTAGTTAACATTATTATACTTTTTGTCTTTATAAGGTATTTATGAAGAATAGAAGTCCAATAACCCCGCTCGATGCGGTATGGAATGTTAGTAGGGCACCCATAGCAAAGGGTTGGAACACACTGTTTATGGGTCGTATGCAAAATTGGAAGGCGATGATATTAGAGGCAAAACCCCCGCTTATGTAGATTTAAGTAAAGATAATGAAGATAGTGATTAGTTGATAGCTTTGTCATATTTTTTTCAACATATGACTGTTATGACTTGAATATTTACCCATCTTTATTAAATGAAGGGCAACTTAGTTTATTTTTAATATACTTGCTTATTTATGAATTGAATGTAATGAAAAAAGTTTAGTTTCGCTTACTGTCTGTTGCAGCATGACAATGGTTCGGACCCTGCCTTCCGAACGGGTTTGGTTACTCGTGGTTGGATGCACAAATGAGAGAAACACACCCCTTTTTATCACAGTTTTCACGTTCTGTTGAGAGTGCCCGTACAGGTTCGGCGGCCCTCAATCGAACCCAACTAATAAACTACTCAGTTGATGGTGACCGTACCAATTCAATTCTCTGCAAGCGAACCACTTGAAAACTGTTCGTCCAAGACCGTTTCAAGTGGGGGTAGATTTGGAATATTTTAGGTTTGGGGGTGTGTGGTGAGTAGGAGGGGGTTAGAAAAAGCATGAGCCTATTTTTTCTGGTCAAAAAAATCAATCAAATAGGTCCAAATTTCGCACAACCCCCTCTACTCAATAGACACCCCCAACCCCCCCAATATTCCCAAAATACCACTAATTCAAAATCCCTAATCTATTCTCTTTCCCTCTCTCACACACCCACACCTCCCATTCATATACCAAACAACCGAACCTCTCCCTCTCCCATACCCTCTCGATTTCTCTCCCTTTTCTGCCTCAACCGGACCAACGGACCACCACCACAGCTCCGGCGAACCCCTCCCTCTCCCTCTCAGCATCGCTCCCTCTGCTCCTCTTCGTTTTCGTTTGGTAAGACCCATTTTCCTCTTCTGGTTTTTGTTTCCTTTTTTCCAGAACTTTGCATGGTTCGGAACTTTAAGTTCGAACCCATGATGTATAGATGGTTTGGTTGTTATTGATCGAACTGGTTCGATCCCAAAGGTTCGAACCACTGAAAATTCGTTTTTTCAGGCAGTTCGTTCGAACCTAAAGTTTCGAACTGGTTCAGTTTGAAAAAAACGAACCATTGCATGTCTGAGTTTAATTACTTAGTTCTAATTTATGTATGTACAATTTTTTTTAGTAATGGCAAAAACAAAGGGAGATGGTAATTCTCGGCAAGACAAGAGGACGATGAGAGAGTGCGTCCTACGATGTATGTCTGCAATAGGAATGCTCAGGATAATCCACGTGCATGTGCACGCGGAAGAACCCTCCCACTGCATGCTGATGCATCACTGCGGTATGATGACCTTGAGCAGAATGCTCAAAACTTTATAGCTATTGATATTGCTGACCCATTTGGTGAGTCGTCTTTATCGAGACCTTCAACCTCTGCACCAGCCACATCTGCACTAGCCACGTTCCCTTTCCTGGGAGGTCCAGATGACAGATCTGTGTTGCCTTCATATGGCTCACATGTTACTCGTGTGATACGGGACGGGACAATATGTTTAAATTACTTAAGTTATTTTTTTAAGATTTTATGTTTAGGTAATTATTTAGGGTTAACCAAGTTTTGTTTATAATCATAAATGTAGGAACGTGAGCCACTGAAGGTTCACAACCACAATCTTAGAGGGTTTGATATGGGTGCAGGCATTGAGGACTATATACAGGGTTCCGGTTTGTATCCCTTTCACCAACATCAATGTTGGGTTGGTGAATGTGTTTGTCGAGAGATGACATGGAGACACATCCAGCTTCCACCTTCCGATGGGTGAGATGACGTCTCTCAGCTGCTGCATATTCCTATCATGGGCCAGTTTTATGACATGTCAGAATATTTCAAGTTTGAGGCTCAAGAATTGCTTGTAGACTATTTGGGTACAGAACCTGAAGATGCTCAGGCTCAGATACCTGATAAAGGGGTGACTGTAACTCTTAAGTGGTTGAGGGAGATGGGTCTACACCATAGCCATCCGTGAGGGTCACTTTGAGGATGTTGCCCGTACCTACCTTCTTTATATGCTGGGGTCTACCTTGTTCACTGACAAAACAGGAAATAGGGTGAAGGTTGCCTACATTAGGTTGCTTACTGATTTGGACCAAGTTAGCAGCTACAATGGGGGGTATGGCCCTAGCTCACATATTATCAACTAAAAGATGCCACATCACCAAAGTTTAGCCAGTTTGCTGGATATGTCACACTTCTTTAGGTACTATTTCAAGTATTATTTCAAGATTGCTTTAGCAATTTTACATCAATTTATTTAAATTTACTAACCCTATCCCGGTTCTAATTTATTAGAGGCTTGGAGATTTGAACATTTCTAGGGACACATTTTTGGTGATAAGTGGATTCATCCTGATTATTTTAAGGAGCGCCCGCGTGCAAAGAAGTGAGGACTACAAAAAGGATTATGGGTCTGTGTCTCACTTTCGGGAAACGCTTGATCGTCTTAGGCCAGATGAGGTCACATGGGTCCCATACACAGATCACAGACGTGTCCGTCCCTTCGAGCCGCTAGCCTACTTTAGGGGGTTTGTACGTCATGCTGCGTGCATGATGTTGTATATGCCAGATCGTGTGGTCAGACTGTTTAGCTTTGGACATGGGATCCCAGCCGACCCCAAACCCCCTAGACAGGGTGCCTGTTACCTGTGAAGTTGCTGACCAGACGTGGACAAATTTCAACAACCATCTTATTCAGTGTGGTTCGGAAGTAGAGGATGGAAGCCCAAACACGATTGAGTGCTACTTTACCTGGTATAGGAGGGTATCCCACCCATACCTACAATTAGAAAATTACCCCATGGAGGATGATGGAGAGGTGAGACAAGTATCCATTTTATTTTCAGTCTTATACTATTAAAGTTGTCATTATTTTAATTACCGTACTATTAGTCTCATAGAATTTATCAGAGATGGCAGAGCTATTTGATGAGATGGAGCAAGTGCTTGAGGGTAGGATTCCACAGCAGACTCGTGCATAGGGAATACTTGACAGGCTGAAGACCTTGGCAAGGTCATTCATACAGGGGATTAGGAAGTATGGTTGTATCAACTAGCAGAGAGGGAGGTAGACACATTAGTTTTAGACTTTTTATGACGTTTTAGTGTTGAAGACTCGTGTATTTTTATGACTTTTTATGAATAAATTTGTATTTTTAAGACAAGTTTATTTATATATGAATAGCGTTTTATTTATATGTGTTCCTTGTTAAAAATAAGGCAGTTAGTTAATTTCAGCATAATTTCGACATTTCTGGACTTGTTAAAAAATAAGGCAGTTCGATGTGAAAAGGCCGAACCGGTTCGATGCCAAAAGTCCGAATGAGTTCGGTCTCAAACCTTTGAACCTGTTAAAAATGCATGAAGGGGGTGTCTATGCGTTGATTCGTGAAAATAACACACTCGATACTTACGTTTCGAACTAGTTCAGAACTTAGGGTCCGAACCTTCATAAATCCAAAAAAAGGCGCGCACCTGAATCATTAATGACAATTTGGTCTTACCGCTAGTTTGGAGGTGTCCACCGAGTAGAGGGGTGTTGTACGAAGTATGACCCATCAAATATTATATCAAAAAAGAAGCCCAAACATTATATTTAGGGTGATACTTCGTCCAACTCCCCCTCTACTCAGTGGACACCCCCAACTCTTAAATATTTCTAAAATACCCTCACTTGAAAAAACCCCCACACTGCATTTTAACTGGTTCGGAGCACGGTCGTCCTAACCGGTTTCGGAGGAGGTGCCACGAACCAGTTTGGAAGTGGTTCAACCGAACCAGTTCACCTTACACTCACACACCCCTTTTATTAAAACCTTGTTTCAACGTTTTCACTTCCACTGGTCATCTCCCAAACTCACCCACAGAATAATAGTACGTAGCACTTCGCTTGGAAGAGGATGTGGAGAAATTGGAATTGAGGAAGAGGATGTGGAGAAATTGTCTGTGAAGTGGCCACCTTGGAAGAATCTTCCATTAAGATACAAACTCATCGCTACCACTTCGCTTGCTTTTTACAAACTTAGAACCCAAAATTGCTTTGGTTCTTAATGTATTTAATTGAATTGAATTAGGCGCAGGTGAATTTGAGTGTTGCAATAATTCAATTATCACATGAATTTGGGTGGAGCTCATCAACGGCCGGTCAGAAGTGAAATTGTTAGACAACACTCCATGTCCCTGACAGTGAGGTTCGGTGGCATCTCCTCCGAACCGGTTCGGACGATCGTGCTTCGAACCATCATAGGATTACAAGATTCATTAATGACATTTTGATCTTTTCACACGTGTTGGGAGTGTCTACTGAATAACTAGGGGGTTGGATGATGTATGAGACTATATTTATATAAAAAGGCCCATATAACTTTTTCACCCTTGGAAAGCAGAAAAAAAAAAAGAAGCAAGGGACAAGATTATGGGTCACTATATATAAGAAAAAAAAACAAGCGTGACCTGAAAGCTAGGTCAATTCGCCTGGGAATTCATTCTCAACCAAAGCCGAAATCCTTCGTCGTCGTCAAAGGTCCATATACTCCTGCAAATGGCAAGTTCTCTATTTCAAATCTCAACGCTCTTCTCATTTTGTGAGCTCCGCCTACAACGCAATCTAACCTAGCTTTATGTTTTACTTTGCAGGCCGATTCTCCCCCTCCAAGGTAAACCCTAAATCTCCCTTTTTGAATTCCAATGATAGTAATTATAATCATTGTTATGATCTATTTTTGCCGAAATTTGGTTCTCTGCTGTTTAATTCGAAGATATAGGGTTTCACATTTTTGTTGAACGGTTTTGATCATATAGTCTGTATTTGTTTAGTGGGAAATGAATTTCCCTAATGTTTGAATGAATAGTTACTTGTGCTGAACAGTTTGATTATAATTTGATAATTTTGAGCAACATTGTTGAGCCTATGTACTTTGGAAGATATTATTGCTTGTAGCAGATTGTGTTGCTTGATGGAATGTGATCTCTCTGGGTGTGGGATTCTGGTTTTATTAAATTTCTTTAGTTTTGAAATGTATACTAATTGTTTTGGATTCAACTCATAGTGAAGCTATTTTCTGTGGTCATGATGATATGTTAGGAATTCAAGGTCTCCTTCCCCATGGAAAGCTCAGTCAAGGTCGAGATCAAGGTCAAGGTCTATGTCTGTGCCAAGAGAAAGAGAAAAGTCTAGGTCTGTGCCAAGAGAAAGGTCTAGGTCTAGGTCTGTGCCAAGACAAAGGCCAAGATCCCGTTCCAGAAGTCGTGGCAGGTCAATAGCAATGCTTGTTTTGAGTTAAAAAAATTTCTTTTAACTGGTGTTCTCTTGTTCTTTGTGTCTGACATTTGTTCCTTTTGTGTTGTGTCCTCTCTTGTTACTACTTTATGGGATGGCTGATATTTTCTTCTTCAGATCAAGGTCCCGAAGTCAAGAAAGGTTCGTCCTTTTCATTTTTCGTATATAATCATTTCATAATGCTTTGCCTGAAAACCTTACTTTTGGGGTTAACATTGGTTTTGTTGATACACTGTTAACCTATAATCTTTACAATTATATTGCAGGTTCGACCCTTCAAATCCTGGTACCACACTTTATGTCACTGGTCTATCTGCAAGGGTCACCCAGAGGGACCTAGAGGAGCATTTTTCCAAGGAGGGAAAGGTCAGTAGCATATTAGTTCTTTATTCGATTTTCACACAATTTTTATAATTCACCCCTCCCATTAGCCCCTCTCTTGGATGAATTGTAGTCAATGGTTTGTTTTCATATGTAGGTTGCTTCATGTTTTCTTGTGGTGGAGCCCCGAACACGAATTTCTCGTGGTTTTGCGTTTGTTACAATGGATTCCCTTGAGGATGCAGACCGTTGTATCAAGTATCTCAATCAATCAGTTTTAGAGGGTCGTTACATCACTGTGGAGCGGGTAATGTGTTTTCCGGTTTGATAGTGGTTGATAAAACAAGTGCCCTTTTCTTTATTCTTAACTTTACGGTTTTCTGATTAATTCAGAATACATTGTGTCAGCTATGTTGGCAGCAATCAAAGATGATCAGTTCATCCATGTCAACTTTAGTCAAACAACCTCATCAATGGCAAGCTTAAACAGCTTATCAAATGCGAATGATCAACTAAACAAATGACAAATCAATCATATTGCCCAACAACTTTACAACCTCAGCAATCACTTTCAACTCTCAACTCAACTAAACACAGGACATTATCAACAACTTTCTAATCAGGCTTTTTTTATGGTATCTCACACCTGGCATTAATCATGTGTGTTGATATAATTTTTTCCCTTTTCTTAGAAGCTGGCCTCGTTACCCCATCCTTGATGAATTTGGCTTTTAAATGATTCTATTGATTTAATTTAAAATGTTACTTCATACAACTACGAAGGCAACAAATATGTCACAAAATTCATGTTTACTTGCTATTAGTGGTATTCTGTTTATTTATGTTTTATATCAAAGAAGCTCTAACGTTTGAGCTTATGTATTTTGTTTCAGTCGCGAAGGAAACGTCCAAGAACTCCAACACCAGGGCACTATCTTGGGCTGAAAAATACTAGAGACTATGGTAAGTTCGACTTAAGAGAGACATCTATCCTGAATGATGTATATGCTTGTGTTCTACTTAAGAGAGACATCTATCCTGAATGATGTATATGCTTGTGTTTCCTTTTGTAAATTTCGAGCTTCATTTACTGAATCATATAATTTGTTTTTCTCATAAGACCATCGTGGCGACAATCGTGGCGACCATCGTGGTGATCGGGGAAGGTATCGTGGTGGTTTTGGTCGCGAGGATTATCGTGGTGGTTCTGGTCGTGAGGATTATCGTGGTGGTTATGGTCGGGAGGATTATCGTGGTGGTTCTGGTCGTGAGGATTATTCATATCGTAGGTCTCCAAGGCGTTCTCCTTACCGTGGTGGCCCGGATTATTCATCACGACACTCACCCTATGGTGGGAGATCTAGGAGAGATAGGTCTAGGTCCTTGCCTTATTCTCCGCATGCTCGTGGATCTAGGTAATGTAGTTAGCTTGTTTCTAATCTGTGGACGGGAAGGATTTAATGAACTATTTGATACTGAAACTATCGGTGTGTACCTGTGTACCTGCTGTGTATGCATGTATTGGTCGAAGCTTTGATTTATGTTTGTCTGACTATCTGTTTGTACCTTGTTATTGAAGCCATGCATGTAGTTGGAGTGGACACAAGTGTTTTAGATTTTCAATTTGAAGTATGTAAGCTTTTGCTATATGAGTTCCACAGCTTTGAGGATATTTAAGTGCCTGCTTGTCATGCTCGAAATGTTTTTTTTTTAGTCAATATCATGCCCCAAATGTTGTTAATGTTGCTCACGCAGTTCTTGTTTTATGGGACTACCTACATTGTTCCATTTTGGCCTACATTGTTGAAAACATTAGCTCTGTCATTCCATCTTCTCTTGTTCCAATTCTTCTCTCTTCCTCGGCCGTTCCAAGAAAATCTTTTCCAAATGTTTGGATTTGGCTACATTTTTGGGACGGTTTTCAGCAAGGTTCTGATTGCAAGTTAATTGAAGTATTATCATCTTGTTTCGGTTAAATTATTTCTTAGAAAATAGATTTAATCAAAAAATCTTGAGATATCATGCAAGTTAATATTGTTTTCCCTAAAAAGTTGCCATTCCCAGCATGCTTAGAAAATATTTGGTCCTCAATTCAAGTTAGCTTTATACTATATATATTCGTGGCAAGGTTGTCAAAGCCGGACCGGCCGGTTCAACAAGTTGAATCGGGAACCGGACCCCTATCCGGTCCAAATGAACCCCAGAACCGCCTGGGGTGAAAATCGGGAATTGAACCGGATAACCGGCTGAAAATCGAGAACTGGACAGGAAACTGGCCAAAAATCGGGGAACCGTGCAGAAAACCGGATTTGGTTTATTTTCCTTAAAAAATGGTATACCAAGTTGATTTTTGGAAAAAAAAATGATAAATGATGTTGATTTTTGGTATATGAGATATTTTTTATAATTAAATTGTTGTAATAAATAAATAAATAATTAAAAAACAAATGTGTACACTAATATTACTATGAGAGTATTTACATTATAGTATCTAATTATCTATGATTGTTGAATATTATAGTTTTATTATGTCATATTATGATTCTTTTTTGTTTTTTATCCTTTATATATTGTAAAAAATATATTAAATAATCTATTTAATTAATTCCGGTTCAACCCCCGATTCAACCGGTTGAACCCAAGAACCCCTGAACTGCTACCTCTTCCGGTTCAGTGTCCGGTCCGATTTTGATTACCTTGATTTGTGGTAGGAATTGAGAGTTTTCACTTGATAATTCACCAAATAAATCTTTTTTTGATAAACACTCGCCAAAGAAATCTTAGTCTTCCAAAAAACTTGATATAGTTTAAAACAATTTTTTACCTAGCTGATCTCAACCACTTCATGTATTTACGACCCAAAATGCATGACCCGACTGATTTCAATACAAGTAGGCACAATTCCTGCGATATTGCTTGATATTATCAGTGGCATGAAAAGAGGTCTCTAAGTTGTAAGGAGAAAGTAGTTATACATAATTTGCTTATTTATTTAGAATAACAGGAGAAAAGGCGCTGCTAGTTTATCCCACTGTCTGTTTTTTTTGAGTTGGAAAATAGGGGTAGGAACCCCAAGAAACAACTAAAAACTAGCCAACAAGGCCATTCAAGTCTACATCAAGAGGTATCCTTATAGAGCTAGGAACCTCATCAAAAATGTTACAAGTTGTGACTAAATTAAAGCTATTCTTAGCAAGCATGTCAGTTGGACTATTACATTCTCTACCCAAGTACTTCACTCAAACAACCGATTGATTATTGACCACCTCTTTGATGTCGAATGAGATCAAAATGTGGGAGAATTCGGGACGAAGGAGTTCGAAGGAGATCAATGGCATTAAGAGAATCTGATTCGATGATCATTTGACGAAATCCTCTCCCCCAGGCAAGCCACACACCATGGTAAAGACCCCATAATTCAGCTTCAAGAGTGCTACATTTGTCAAGCTTATGAGAAGCCAAAAATAAAGTTACCTTTGGAGTCTCGGATCACTCCTCCACAGCCCACACGATTATCACCATCAGTTACAGCGCCGTCACAGCATATAGACACGATGTTTGCTGGCGGGAGGGACCAATTAGCTGATGTCACAATAGCAGAACTTGCGGTAACAGTCTGCACCGAATTGGGTAGAATTCTGTGCTGCAAAATTGAACAAACCAGCGTCTGAATTTTGCTGAAAATTGTCTGCGAATCAATTGTTGTGTTGTTAAATACTGTGTCATTACGAGCAAGCCACATCATGTTAGGTTGGAATTTGTCAAAGAAACCCTTGAGGATATTGGGTTACAGATTTGTATGCCCCCCCTTGTTTGGGGTCCTCTAATAACTTTGTAAATTAAACAAAAAACAAAGCTGTTACTACTAAACAAAGCTCGGAGAGCTTGCTTGGCCAAATTTGTTACTACTTCTCTGCCTATCTACACCATGCAACTTCATCATCTTTCTAAACGAGTTTGTGACAGTGTGGATAACATAACTAAAAGCTTTATTTGGGGTGGCAATGGCATACAAAGGAAATGGAATATTGTTAAGTGGAAAACGGTTACATCCCCTAAAAGACATGGGGCCAGGGACGGAGCCAGGATTGCATGGCTGCGGGGGCGAATTTTTACAAAAAGTTAAAATTCATCTAACAAATATACATATATAATATATCAATTTTTATGGAGAATATCATATTTATTTAGTTCAAAAACATATGTTTCTAATGATATTAATAAAAGCACAATATTTATACTAGCTTCAGAAAAGTTATAAAGAAGTTAGGCATTACAAGGCCAAACCAAAACCATTCAATTCCACATATACTATATAATAGGTGTATTATTAAGCTTAAGTTTGTGATGATAGGGGGGGCTGGAGCCACTGCACCACTCAACGTGGCTCCGTCCCTGCATGGGGCCCTAGGCATTAGAGAAACCAGGACTTCTAATGTGGCCTTGCTAGGAAAGCTTGTGTGGAGTCTTATTCATAACACTGACAAACTCTGGGTAAGAGTCTTGAGTCACAAATATCTCCAGAATGCTTCTATTTGGTCTGCTAATAAGATTAGTAACTCATCTCTGATTTGGAAAGGTATTCTCACAGCAGTTGAGGCTTTAAAAGGTGGTTTTAGATACCGTTTTGGTGATGGGGAGTCTTCCTTTTAGTTCTCTAATTGGACTGGTAGGGGGCCTCTTAGTCACTTGGTTGATTTTGTCAACATCTCAGATACTCAGAAACTAGCTCTTGGTCTTGGGAGAAATTCATGACTATGATTCCGACTTCTGTTCAACAACTAGTGGATTATTACTCTCCCCTTAGTACTTTTAATCCTCATGTCCAAGACAAATGGGTCTGGTTAGCTACAAGTAACGGTATGTATACGCCTTCATCGGCTTATAAGTGGCTCACCTCTCGGAGCAGGTCGTGGGGGAATGATGATTGGCGTTGGGTTTGGAAGTTAAAGGCTCCTGCTAAGCTTCAACAACATTTTGTTTGGCTCTGTATGCACCAAGCTCTTTCCCACTAACCAGTTGAGACACTGATGCAACATGGCTGAGTCCCCCATTTGCACTCGGTGTTCAGCTGGGGCGAGTGACGACTTGATGCATTGTTTTCGTGATTGTTTTTTGTTTGTGCAGGTTTGGCGTCATTTCCAATTCATGGATGTGCAAGGATTTCAGGCGAGAACTTTCACTACTTGGATTTCTCTTATGCTACAGGGCGATATGTCTCTACCTTTCCTCGTGATTCTTTGGTGGTTGTGGAGATGGAGAAACAATTTTTTGCTCGGCGATCGCTCGTGGAAGATTCATCATGTCATTCACCATGTTAACCTTATGCATGTGGAGATTATCAAT
The DNA here is from genome assembly GCA_963573325.1 of Astragalus glycyphyllos. Taxonomy (NCBI): domain Eukaryota; kingdom Viridiplantae; phylum Streptophyta; class Magnoliopsida; order Fabales; family Fabaceae; genus Astragalus; species Astragalus glycyphyllos. Next base: position 40,927,164 of record OY754308.1, read on the forward strand.
CAATATCACTCGCTTAATCCCTCTCCTCGTCGAGTTGGGGTTAGGTGGCACCCTCCTAACTCTGGTCTATTCAAGCTCAATGTTGATGAGAGTTGCTCTTCAGAAGGTGATATTAGTTCGGGTGGGCTTATTCGGAATGAATTTGGTCATTGGATTGGTGGTTTCGCATCCAAGGACGGGATAGGTGACACTCTTATGTCAGAGTTGTTTGCTATTTTACATGGTTTGTCCCTTTTGCTCCAGTTGGGCATCTCTACAGCTAAGTGTGAGTCAGACTGCAGTGACGCTACTGAGCTCACCCTCAATCGAGATCTTCATTTGACTCATGCTTACGCCTCCCTTTTATTGAAGATTACGTCCCTCATGGATATGCTTCTAGGTTTGGAGATTCATCATGTTTTCCGTGAAGCCAACACTTGTGCTGACTACCTTGCTAGATATGCTAATAGACATTTGAGGGGTATTAGCTTTTGGAGCTCTCCTCCCTCTGGAGTTGAGAGTCTGCTTGCAGTTGATGCTAGTTTTTCCTAGTCTTCTGCTCTCTTTTTTCTTTTTTCTATGACTTGTACAAAAAAAATTAAACAAAAAACAAATGTTTTGGTTCTATCCAACAAACATTATAACCTCATGCAGACTACCCAACCCAACCATCACTAGTCACTAACCCAATTCAAGCGATTTTCTTATTTACAGTTTAGTGCATAGTAATCAAATTATCATGAATTTGAGTTATAAATTCTAATGAATTTGTAGTTTTTCTTTTGACAATTAAGAAGGGATGGAAACAGATTAGGTCGGCTAACAATGGCTTATGGTCTAGCCTGCATCAGGCCTAAGCTAGTCTAGACTTTTTTTTAAATAGGTAAAGCCAAGATTTTTCTTAAGCCTATTTGGCTAAAAATGACAGGTTAAAAGCTATGGAAAAAGTCTTTTTGAGCTCTCGAGCACACCTAGTTAAGTAAATACAAATTATCATTATTATTATATTAAATATTAAATCTTGTATTTTCTCTTCAAAAAAATCTTGTATTCTGCATTAAATCATAAATATAAAATAGAACTTATTTTACTAGCCTGTTTACAGAAGCCTACACGACTCAAAGATTGTAGACTTTCATAAAAATGTAGCCAAATAAGCTTTTAAACAGTATTTCAATAAGGTCGGGTCAGACCTCAAAAATGGGCATATAACAGGCCCCATACCAGAGTCAGGCTTAGAATTTCAACATAGATCGGAGTTAGGCCTTGCAAAGCCCAACCTGTTCGCAAACTTAAAATTAAAAATTTGTGATAGTTTTAATTTACTCCCCAATCCAATTCATATATTAAGAAATATGCATCATTTTTGCATATCTTAAATGCTAATCTCAAATTTTCACGAAAAAATTCAATTTTAATTTCAAATTATACTCTTATTTATATTAGTGCCATTAATTACAAGTTATCATTTCACTTACGGGTCAAAAAAGAAGAGGTACTTTTAGAAAAAATTAAATGTCCATGATTACTACTACCTCCGGTGCACATTATAAGAGAAAAAACAGAACATCACACAAATCAATAAATGACATTGAAATCAACTATTCTCATTTGATAAGACTAAAATTTTACCTTCTTTGCAAAATTGCCTTATTCATTAAATGATGATTTACACTACTAATTAATGACATTATTTTTAACCACCCCACTTAAATAGGGGCATATATATTTGGAATTGCTCATTTAATACATCTTAAAAATTGTGTTTGTTTCTTATATTGTGAACCACCAAAACACACTTTTTTCCTCTTATATTATGGACAAAGGTACTATTTTTTTTAATTATGATTCATTCACTTTTAGTATTACTTTTGTAAGATGTTGAGTAATCTACACCGGAGAACCTGAGTGGTCACATGTAAACCCGAGTCAACCAGAATCACCGACCATATTGATGAAAATTATAAGACAAGTTTTATAATATTCTTTATTCTCCTTTTTGATCAAAATATTCTTTATTTCCTTGACCAGAGAGGTTTATAGTAATATTTATATTTATATTAATTAATGGTGTATTTTAATTTTGCCTATTGGGGAGAAACGAAAAAATGACAGGTTAAAAGTAGCATTACTTAAAACGCTAGCATGGTATCATGAGTATTGACTAGTTACAATTACAAATTCTGAAACTAGCAAAGAATACCGCACACGGAAAATCAAACAAGCTCAGCACACAGAGAAATACTACTACAATTAATTAAAACGTCTCTTTTTCCTCTTTGCTAATTCTCTTTTCTTTCCAGCATTCAATTTTGAGATCTTACTTTAAAGTTTACTCTTTCATTTTATTCATTCTTGATTACTTTGGGTTACCAAACGGTAATGGCGAAATACAAACACTCTCGGAAACCGAAGTTAACGTCACGGATGTTAATTCTGACATTGCTAGTTGCATTCAGTTTCCTCATTATCCTTCTCTTAGCTCTTGGTATCCTCTCTATCCCTTCCGTTTCTTCTGATTTCCCTAAAGCCAATGATCTTAACTCCATTGCTCACAATGCTCTCAGGTAACTTAACTAACTCTTCATTTTTCAATTCTAAAGGAACTCAACTTCATTCTCTTTTTCTCTCGCTGATATATATTTTGTGTTTTATGCAGTAGTGAAGGTGAAGATGGTGGTGGAGAGCGGTGGGTTGAGATAATATCGTGGGAGCCTAGAGCTTTTGTTTATCATAATTTTCTGGTTAGTTTTTGCTCTTCTTTTATTTCTCTCTTTCAGCTTTTCATTTGTAGAATAAAAGTAGTAACAGATGATAAGGAATCAACGACATTTATGCTTCTGACTTCAAAGTGAATTGTTAATGATCATAGTCTGTGTTTGGTTTTGCTGTAGTGAAAATTAATTTTGAACTAATTGATTTTGTAGAATTAATTTTTGAATGAAATTGAGTTGAATTTGATGTATTTATGTGTGGATGAGTTTAGGTAAAAATGAGTTGAACAATAAAATTGAGTCGAAGATAAAGTGATTTATGTTCGGATGAATTTAGGTAAAATTGAGTTAAACCGTAAATTGAGATTTGGAAGTAACAGCTACAAATTCGAGTTTCAAGTTAGAATCGATTCTAAAGGCAAAATTAATTTTACTGGAGAACATGCAAACCTGCTAAAAACAATTATATATCCCTAGAATCACTCACTCTTGGTGGTCCTAAAAGTGAATTCAAACATGCACTTATATTATGCAACTCAAGTTGTGTTCAATTAGTTCATATGCCGAATGAGCATCAACCGATTTTTGTTCCTCATTTATTGTTTACTATTTTTCCGCTCAATCAAATAATAATAGGCAATTCAGTAATATTTTAAGGGGATTAGAAGATGATCTAAGAAATAAATAATCAAATAAACATGTGCTAAAACAGGTTAATGCCCCTGATTTCCGTTGTGACCTGCTAAAGTTTTAGAAGACGGGCAGTGTTTTAAATTTTGAATATCATTTTTAACATGATGTGGTTATGTTGTGTTTAATCATCTAGATTAAGGTTGATGCCCTATTGTATTGTAGAATTAATGTTAAGATGTTTCCACTTCCCCCTATACTGAAGCTTAGCTGATTGATCTGAGCAGACAAAGGAAGAATGTGAGTATCTAATCAATATAGCCAAGCCAAGTATGCATAAGTCAACAGTTGTTGATAGTCAAACAGGAAAAAGTAAAGACAGCAGGTTAGATTTTTTTGTCCCCTTTAGTTATTTATCAAGTGTCCTGCTACTTTGAATTCATTGTTGAAATTAAATATGGTTTGCTTTGTTTAGAATGCACTTGCCTCTTCATTGATGAAAAACCTTTTTTTTTTACATGTTCCTTTTGCGTTTAGTGTTCGGACAAGTTCTGGAACTTTTCTGGCGAGAGGACGTGATGAAATTGTGAAGAATATTGAGAAAAGAATTGCTGATCTTACTTTTGTACCCGTAGGTGCGTTCTTTCTACCTTCTCTCTCTCTCTTTTTTCTCTATTGGCCATTATGGATAAAAATTAAGGATTTGATGCTTGTGTTAATGTTTTTTGATTCACTTATGATCAACTACAAGTCAATGTATTATGAGTTCAGGCAAGATGGCAAAGAAAAAAGTAAGGCCTTGAGAAATTTACCATCGAAGCAAGCCTGTGTTACTACCTTACCTTTTCCTTATGAGTAACTAATAAATTTACTCTCATGCTAACACTGGGATCCCTAAACTTGGAACATTTACAGACCTATCAATTTTGCGGTTTAATGGAAAATTTTAAAACAATATATATCTACAAAAAGTAAATTCTTTAACGTTTATATTTACATCAGAAACACAATAATATGAATGCTAAGTTTAGTATTGATTCACACATGGAAATTTTTTCCTCTCTTTGCCACGTAATGGAAGAGTTTTATATAGACATGTACGATCTGGGTTGTGCTTCTACTTTCAATTTGACATGCTTGAATTCCATGTATCAGCTCTAGTCACCAACAGACTCACATGTTTTGTCTCACTCTCCTTTCTTTAAAAGTTTTAAACAACTAGCTGTAGCAATACATTGTCATGTAGTGTGGCTGTTTCACTCCTTTTATGAAGAGCTCTGGATGAGAATTACAATTGATTTTCCACCAAGCCAACAAGATCAAATATTTTCGTTTCTCTTTGCCATATGGACTATGATGCTCAGATAGTAATAGTATTGGTATGTTATTTTTCATCATATACGTAAACAGCCATTACATAAGTTGTGTATCACACAATATGCAGAGCATGGTGAAGGTCTTCAAGTTCTCCACTATGAAGTTGGACAAAAGTATGAGCCTCACTATGACTACTTTATAGACGAGTATAACACTTGGAATGGGGGTCAGCGTATAGCAACACTGCTGATGTACCTGTAAGGGGCTTCTATTGCCTTAGTCTTTGTTGACTTCAATTATTTCTTGGATATGAAGACAGATACTGATGGTGTGCATTTTTGTATTTTAATGATACAGTTCAGATGTTGAAGAAGGGGGTGAGACAGTGTTCCCAGCTGCCAAGGGGAATTTCAGTTCTGTGCCTTGGTGGAATGAGCTTTCTGATTGTGCCAAAAAAGGACTTTCAATAAAGCCAAAGAGGGGGGATGCTTTACTTTTCTGGAGCATAAGGCCTGATGCATCTTTAGATCCATCAAGTTTGCATGGTTAATTTCTCTTCTATTAATATTATTGAGGTCTTTGTGATCAACGAGCTTACATGTTTAAAAGAAGATAAATTAACAAACCTATCTGTTTCCTTTGATAAATTTTCAGGTGGTTGTCCAGTGATCAAGGGTGATAAGTGGTCGTGTACCAAATGGATGCGACTCACTGAGTACAAAACCTAAATATATATTACTGTAGGTGGTTATCCTTATCTCCCCTTTGTTGTTGTACTGACACAATTACAAATATAGTTTTTTTGGGTACAAGACAGAAATATAGTTTTACTTCAGTTATGGCACGACAACAGTATTTACCTGGCATTGTTTTGCATTATTATTAACTGATTCTGAGCTGAATCAGCTGATGGAATGAAATATAGTTTTACTTGGCAATGTTTTGCATTATTGTATTTTCTAATTGGTACAGAAACACAACTTTACAACTTTGAAGCAACCCTTCAGTATCATTGTTCTCTGGCTGCAAGGCTCAAGAAATAACCCTCAATCTCCTTCACCCCTGATGATAATGATTGCACCCAAACCATTCTATTCGTCGAAATCAACACCATAACATAAGGACTTCAACTCGTTCTATCTTGTTGGCGCTCAGAAGGACTACACCATCATTGGTTTCAACTCTAGCAGAATCATAATCCTTGGCTTACAACGTATCGTCCCTTGTGAGCGAGAGCGAACATCTTGAACCAAAAAAATAAAATTTCAGAGATTGAGCTAATCATTGAAGCAAGCAAATTTTAAAAGAGATTTTAATTAGCATGGAGGTGTGAAGTACCAAAGTCTTGATGCATGAACCAGATTTTGTCTTACATTGAGGTTCATAATGTGGAATTTAATTCCCTTGCTAAGAGTTAATAGTCGTTTAATTTTGAGACTAATTTCTTTTTTTTCTATTATCATTGTTACTTCAACTTTTTCTACTAGGTTATTAAGACTATGATTGAACATATAGAATTGAACAATCAGTTTGAAGCAACTAGGGTACCTATGATTGAACATATAGAATTGTACAATCAGATTGAAGCAACTAGTAGGCCTAGTATAAACAAAACTTCACCTAGGACTACTTGAAGTTACAAGTGCCCGCATACTACATCTTGCATCTTGTTAAGAATCATAGGATCATACATGCATAGATCAAAGCCATAAGAGAGGTAGAGAGCATAGGAATACTCATGAGGTAAAAGAGGTAAAAACTCTTCATAAGGAATCATATTGAAAAAAGATGGTAAAAGTGATTACAATATGTTCTATATATATAGAGCTCTAGGAAATACTAACTAACTATCAAATTACTAATTAGTCTCTAAGAGAATATAACACCTCCTAAGTCACTATTATTTTTAATACATCTAAGTACCCCAAACTTTCATCTGATGTATCTATTCAAATCAACAAATACCCACTTGCATGATGTTCGTTGGATTTCACGTGAAGAATATATGTCGTAGATCAGCACTGTAAGGCATTCACATGATAATTTCTCCTTATAGACTCCAATTTCAAGTTAATTTATTTCGGAGAGAAGTCATTTGCTCATCTAAAGGATACCAAATGTGTCCTTTGTGACGTACACTAGGAGTCCAAATTAAACTTATTTATTAGGTGTTATTTTTTTGCACGTCTATTGTAGTAATTGTACCTAGTTTTTAGGGTGCCTCTGCCTCTCCGGCTAATCTCTTTACTCTATTGCTAGTGGTGAGTAGAGGTGTCAAGATGGGTAGCCCGGCCCAGCTCACTGGGCCAAAACGTGGGTTGGGTTAGCCCAATTGTCAATTGGGCTATGTTTTGTGTATTCCAGCCCGCCCAAAACATTGGACTGGTCTAAAAAACATAAAAATCAACAAAGGAAATGATAAAAATTGTTCAAAAATTATAAAAAGTAGGCCAAGTTTGGCCCATGGGCCAACTGGGTTGGGCCAAAATGGCCCAGTTTGTTCTTGGGCCTCTATCTAACGAGTTCAGCCCAACCCAAAACATTGGACCTTGGGCCGGTCTGTTGGGCTGGGCCAAAATAGACAGCTCTAGTGGTGAGAACCCAACTAGCAATAGGAAGGGTCTAATTATGATTTGACACACGGTTCTTTGAGCTATTTGGAAAATCAGTAATGGACGAATCTTCTCAAATAAAATCCTTGGCCTCATATAGGCCATTTTTGCAGTTACGCTATACTCATGAAATGGTGGCATCTAGCTAGATCTGACTCTAGCCAATGTCTTTTGGGATTTTTTTTGTACTCCCACTGTTTCCTTTTATACCCCCACAAAAATTTTTAAGACGAAAATACTCTTGGTAAATTTTGCCTAAAACGGATCTACATATTAATTAGGTAAATCCGCTTCCCAAGATTACAAAACGGATCTAGGTAGATCCGATTAGAAAAAAAATTGACAATCGGATCTAGGTAAATTTTGGTACATCCGATTTGTTAAAAATTAAAAGCAGATGTATCTATATGCGAGATACATCCGATTTGTAAAAATGTGAAAGCGGATTTACCAATTGGGGGGGGGGGGGGGGGGGGGGGTAAATCCGCTTAGGTAGAATTAAAAGCGGATTTACCCCCTGATAGGTAAATTCGTTTTGTGCTAAAATCGACGGGTAGGATTTGAATGCCAATGTTGATCAACATCGTAGATTGCACCGACAATATCAACGGTGGATAATCATTGACGAATTCTATAAATACCCACTCCCACCCTTATTCTCACATCCTTTTCTCATTCAGAATGCAGATCTGCCTCACTCAATGCTCAGACGACAATAGGCTCTGCGGTATACATCATCGGGGCCAAATCATCATGAGAGAAGATGGTGTTTACTTCTGAAGTCCGAAGCCGGTGTTATGCAGAATCCACCGCGCCATGGGGTTCGAAGGTTTGAAGGACAAAGTGTGGTCCAAAGTTCAAGTGACTGGTGACGACCGTGACGTCACTAGTATCGCTTATCGCAAACCCAATCTTCTCCACGATGGCCGCATTTCCTTCTCGTCCATGACAATCAAGACCGACGAAGACGTGGCGAACATGTTCAACATCCATGACACGCTTCAGGGGTATAAGCCGTTGGAGCTGTACGTGGAAACTCAACGGAGCGTGAATGAGATTTTACGTCGTCTGCGAGATCCGGAATATTAGGAAAATGTATCTGTCTATTTTTATTGTAGTTGGTTATGTTTTACCATTTATGTTACTTTGTTTTATCGCATGAATGAAATCAAAATTTTAATGAAACTAGTCAAATATAATAAGCAAGAAATAACTATAATCAAGTGCTATAAAAATAGTTCAAACAGACATACATACAACAGTACAAATATACAATCCCACAAAAGCCTCTAGCGCTCACGCCTCTCTATCATATCCAGCAACTCCATGAAGCGAGCGTACGTCTGACTGCGTGGATGAATGTCTTCGCTCTCAAGCCCTAACCGCAACTGCTCCTCCACAATCTCCAACAACTCTGCATGTCCCCTCTCATGTGGTGGTGCAGCTGGTGCTACTGGTGGTGGTGGTGGTGCAACTGGTAACAGTCTAGGAATAGATACTCTAACGTACCAATGTAAGTACTCCGGAAGAACCTGACCCAACTCCTCAGCAGGATAAGTAGTAGCCAACACCTCCTACATACTCGTCATATAATGGGCAATCCGAAACATGCAGTCTGTCGGGCTAGGACGACCAGTAAGAGGGTCACGTGGGATGACCTGAACGTACCCAAGCTGTCGGAGGCACCTATCCGGCATGTAGGCAACAATGATGTCTCCCCAGCTGAGGAAACCCCTGTACAATGAAATCTGCTCAAAGGGTCTCCCCCCGGTGGTCCTCAATGAAATCCACCGTGAGCGCATCAATCCTCTGCCTGTATGCCCCGAGCTTAAATGAATCTGTCTTCACCCTCTTCCAAATCCCACACCGTGGTCCGACTACATCTCCAGTACGCTGCCGCCCAGCTAGCTAAGAAAAATAAAATAAAATCCAGCTCTGAAATGCAAAGATAAACAACATGGTTAATTAAAAACTATTTAACAGAAATTTAAACAAACTCGGAAAAAGGAAAAAATATTACCTGTATTAGCGTCACATACCCTCCTAACTGAGTCGCTGCGTCCAACGAGGAGTAGTTCATCTGGTCTATCATATGGGCAAGTGCTCCTACGCCCCATGCCCATCCACCAGCACCAGCTGCACTGATGTCCTCAAGTAACAGCAGCCACTTGGCCTCAGCCGTGTCTCCAGTCTTGACAATGAAGATGCTCATCCCAAGAATCAGAAGGATCATCGCCCTGGCAGCAGGAGCCATGTCGGCGTCCATGGAGCCTATTCTAATTCTCTCCTGCAGCCAGCCAAAACGGTAATATGGACCGGAAGAAGCTCGACACTCCGCAGCAGCCTCCTCATAAGTCACCCCGAGATACGTGACAGCTAGCTGGACTGCCTGAACAGTGCTGACAGAAGTAGGTGGAGCTCTGAAGTATCTGCCAGTCAGTGGAAGATGTAACAAACATGACACATCATCCAAAGTAATCATCATTTCACCAAATGGTAAGTGAAATGACGATGTCTCTGAGTGCCATCTCTCAATAAAAGCGGACAGAAGCTCATGGTCCACTGTGGCATGTCCTGGCCGGACGAGAGGGGCTAAGCCAGAATTTGTGATATACTGCCAAAACCAGTGATTTTGGGGTAAAAAGTAAATGACACACAAATTTTGGGTAACAAGCAATAAAGGTAAAAGTATTAAGGTATTGAAGATCAGATTGGGAACTAGTTGAGATGCATTGCTTTCAGTAAATCCATTAAGATGCTCAAAATGCTATGTTAAGTGCTGCAACACTAGGTGCTGCCGCAATTGTGCATTATGTCTAATGCTTAACACTAGGTTTTAGTCCTCCTAAATTATGTCTAATTCGGAAAGGATTATTTTCCTAGGCTACTGAAGAACAAGCAGTTATCACCTAAGTGTTTTCATCTCATGGCTTATGTTTCCCCTATGTCTAGGGCTCAAACAAGGAACAACTATATGTCTATAGTGCAACTTACCATGTTATCTTGTGAGGTAAATGTACAAACCATGTCTGTGAATATACATGCTACTTAGATTAGACGGCCAATCCTAATCTAAGATGGAAATAGTAAAAACACACAAGATAAAGTGCTCAACACAATAAGATAAGCATTAAGAACAAAATAACTTCATTACATTCAGATTAGCATCCCAACTACAGAGGTTTAGCTCATGATGAGCTTAGACAACATAGAAACTAACTTAAACATCAACAAAGATGAGAAAATCATACTAAATCCCGAGGAGAGAATTTACACTACACCCAAGAACAAAGGAATAGCTTTAGTGATGATCCACGAAGCAAACCAAGCTCTCCAATGCAGCTTCTTTCACAAGATGAAGCTTCAGTGTTGCTGCAGCAATCAAATCCCAGCAATTGATCTTCGAGTAACAAGTAAGGCACGAAGCTTGAGGCTATGTCTATACCTCAGGTTTCGGCTTACCCTAATTCTTGGAATGTGGGTCTTTATATAGGGGATGGCTCGGGTAGAGGGATAACCCTAATTGGGGAGGCGCCTTTCGTCCTTTATGAGGGCAAAAGGTCCTTTTTGCCCAATTCCCTAGGTCATCAGGGAATATTCCATGATTGGCACGCATACCCACGTTTGGAGACAGCTGACAGATGTCCTTGCATCAATTTCCGTGTTTTCCATTGCCTTCTCTCTCATGTTGCGCAATAAACAATTGCATTCACAATAAGTGCTGCAGCAATAGAACAAACACATTAGACCACAAATTGGGCACCAAAGTGCCCATTAATACAAAATCAAGCTTGCACCTTAAGTTACTCTAAATTAACATATTTACAACATTAATCACTATATTGCTTGAGAATTAACAATGATTTAAGCTTGAAATAAGAGGTAATAACAATCATATTTGATTGTTATCACACCCCCAAACTTGAACCATTGCTTGTCCTCAAGCAATGACACTTGACAGAGACAAGCATTATATTAACAATGAACCAGATAGTTGAATTTATTCAAGAAGCACACAAACAGAAAATTAAGCTGAGCAATAAACTTTGAGATTGGCCACTCAATTGCAAACCCACTGAATAATAAGTTCCCTAAATTGCTCCTGCTCAAAAGTGTATGTGTGACACTTAACTTAGTTCAGAACATTGAAAGGTTCAAAATTTCACTTAACTAAAACTAGAGAGGCTTTCTTTTGAGGTTGCCAAAGATGTTTCAAAACTAAGGGTAGACTAACAATTCAAGCACAGAAAGGGGGAATAAGCATGACAAAAGGTTTTGATTTAGCAATTCAGAAACTCTAGGCCAGTGCACTTATTACAACTCAACTTAAGTGCTGCAGCAACAGTTGCTGCAGCAATACAACTAGAACAGAATTCAAAAACAAACAATACTTAACACTTGTGTTGCATTGCCCTTATTCTTTGAATTTCTTTTTCATTGCTTTTTTTTGGGCAATGACAACAATTACAAATATTTACACACTAGTGCTTTATAACATAGCACATTACACAATATACTGACTTTAATTACTTCCTAAACTATGTGCAATTGACCTAATTCCATTCCTTCATGCTTTGCCTTAATATAGCTCAAAGAACCCCCAAACTTAGTTTCTTATGCTACCCTAAGTTTTTAGTAAAAATTTAGCAATTCTCTAGGTCTACCAACAACTAGCTTAGCTTCAGATCATTTCTAATTCACTAAGTCTTTCCTAAGTTTCATGTAAAAGTGTAGGAACAGGAGCAATAGAGTTCACTCACAAACAGGGGCACTAATCACTCAATTCTCACCATTTCATCACTAAGTTTTTGCTCAACTTAACTTCTAAAATTTTAAATTTTTATTCAACTAACTAGCAAACATGCTAATACAATACATAGACCATAGGTCCTCCCCCTACTTAAGACCTTGCAGTGTCCTCACTGCTCATGCAAATTAGGGAGAGGCCCTTCTAAAAACAAAACAGAAAATAAAAACACACAAACAGATACTATTGAATGCTAACACTAACACAAACATTCAACAGGTTTATTCATTGAAAATACTAAAAGGACAGAAACTAAAAGATTAAGGTGTAGAGGCTCCTGGTTTTGTCCTTGGGATTTGTCTTGTTGGCCCTCCTCTTCTAGCTGGCCTCTTGACTCTTGGGGATTTGATCACAGGGGCTTCTGGTTCCTTCGAGGTTTCTGTTGCTGCAGCACCGGATTGCTGCAGCACTGGACCTGCATCTGCAACAGCAGGACCAGCACCAGAAACATTTGCCTTCTTCTGGGCAATCACGAAATCCAAAGCTGCCTTAGACCTTCTTTCAAAATCAGCCAATTTAGCAGCTTCAATTGCTGTAGCATCAACAGCTGCAGCATCTTGAATTCCCTTCATCACACTGTCAACAGAGGCTTGAATTGCAATATCCTCTTCAGCAGTTACTCCTTCAACGTCCAATGGGGCTTCCTCAGGTACAGCAGACATCTTTCTTTTCTTTGGTGCATGCTTCGTCCTTGTTCTTTTGGAGGGTGAGAAAACAGGGTTTGCAGCATCAGAACCAGCAACAGCAGATTCAGGCAATTTTTCTTTTTCTTTTTCTTGGGGTGGATTTATTTTTGGTTGGGGTTGATTTTCTTGAATGGGAAGGCTGATTGGGGTTGATGTTGGTGGAATGGTGGATGTGGGGGCTAGTTTGGCAATTTTTGTGGTATGAGATGGTGATGGTGGTGGATCCATTTCAATATCAGTGGCATTTTCAAATTCATCTTCACTGTTTGTTTCAGATCCTTCTCCTTCATCTGATTCATCATCCTCACTGTCATCTTTTCTATTCAACTCCTTCATAATCTCTCTATTCTCTAGTTTCTCCCCTTCACTTAGGGATTCACCAGATTCAGTGCCTAGCAGCTCCTCTTCTTCTTCACCTATCTTCTTCTTTCCCTTATTTACTTCCTTCCTCTTTCTCTTTTTCTCAACAACTTCTTCTGGCATATCATCCTTAACACCAGCATCTTCAAACAAGTCTTTATCAATCACTTCTTCATCAAGCACCCACTCAGGAAAAGAAGGTGCTTCAACTCCAATATCAACTTGCAAGTTTGCAGCAAACATAGCCTTCAACCACTCCTGCTGCTTCCTCATAAACTCCCAGACAGAGCGTTGCTGCAGCATGGTGGGATCACCAGATGCTGCAGCAACCTTAGGCTTTGATTTCAGCATAGTAGGGAAGGCAGCAAGAGGGAATCCTTTCTTCTCCCCCTTCATTTCCACACCAGCTTTAATGCAAAGATCAGTAATTAAACAAGGAAAGAAAAGATACCCAGCAGTTTTAGAGTGGCATATGAGAATCTCTCTTGAGATCAATCTTCCAACATCAACGTCCTTTGCTCCCAAAATTGCATCCAGCAGCATCATCCTTTCTTTTTCTACATTGGTGGTGTGGGAAGTGGGCAACAGAGAGTTCTTGATAAAGTTGAACCAGACCATGGTGTCATGAGTGAGACTGCTTCTCTTGACTTTGAATTCATTGGCACTGCAGGGCTCCCATGGTGTGCCAGGAATGGTAATGTTCTGCTTCACGACCTCCATTTCTTTCTTTCCCCATTTTTCAAAGTTTCTTGCGAATGTCAGGCCGTGGTAACTTAAGCCCAAACACTCATTGATCATCATGGAGTCAAATTTGACTATGACTCCTCTGACTTCAACAAAGAACTGAGGCTTTCCATCTTTTTCCGGGGCTATCCCTACGTAGAACTCACGGACAACAGAAGGGTGGAAATAAGATGGATGCTGCACCAATTGCTCCCACCCAAGTGCTTTCACAATTGATGTGAACGCATCAGGTGCGTTTTGCAACATGAAACCCCTCTCTGCCCAGAAATTCATGGCAGAGAACTTCTCCACAGCAGAGACTTCTTGATTCTTCAAACTCTTACGCCTTGCTTGACTAGATTCACCACGCCCAGTTGTTGATTGGCGTTTCCCAGAGGACTTGTTGGCACTGATTTTGGTTCTAACCATTGTGATCACAAGATTGAAGTTTCAAAGAAAGAAGTAAGTGAGGTTTTTGGGTTGATTGGGAACGAAGGGTTTACTGCTTTGAGGGTTTCTAAATTTTCGATCGCAATTGAAGAGTGAATTGTGGGAGAATTGGGGAGAGTGGGTGGTTATAAATCTGAGGGGATGGGACGGTTTTGGGGACTTGGCGCACGCATTAAAGCTGTAGCCATTGGATGAAGGATGAGGTGTATGGTGGAGGTTTAGCGAGTGGACGGTTAAGTGATTGATTGGACAACACACTGGTGACGCAATCAGACCTTGGGTGAATAACTGCCATTATTTTATTTTCTCCCTTAACTGCTCTCTATTGCTGCAGCAATGTTGCTGGAAGCAATGCTGCAGCACTAACTACTGTCACACCCTCAAACTTCATCTTGCTAAAATTTAATTCCTGCAAAACAAACACCAAAACAAACAAAACAACTAATTTATTAGATTAAAAACCCTGGGCTGCCTCCCAGTAGCGCTTAGTTTAAGAGTCCTCAGCCTGACTTCCTTCAAAGATCATGGATCCTTGAATTTAGTGGTGAATTTGCTCCTCACCACTGATTCTCCATAGTATTTCTTCACTCTTTGACCATTAACCTTGAAGGTTTTGCCACTTGTATCATCATACAAATCCACAGCTCCATGAGGGTACACCTTTGCCAATTTAAATGGCCCAGACCACCTGGACTTGAGCTTTCCAAGAAATAGTTTAAGTCTTGAGTTAAACAATAACACTTGATCACCTTCCACTAATTCCCTTTTGTGAATTCTCGTATCATGCCAAGCCTTGGTCTTGGCCTTGTACAACTCTGAGTTCTCATAAGCAAAGTGTCTCATCTCTTCCAATTCATTCAATTGCAATAGCCTAGCTTCCCCTGCCTTTGTGTGATCAAAATTGAGCTTTTTGATAGCCCAATGTGATTTGTATTGAAGCTCCAACGGCAGATGGCAAGCCTTGCCATACACAAGTCTGTAGGGGGACATTCCCAAAGGAGTTTTGTAAGCAGTCCTATAAGCCCATAAAGCATCATCAAGATGATTTGACCATTCCTTTCTGGTAGGCCCTACCATTTTCTCCAACATTCTCTTGATTTCTCTATTAGACAACTCTGCTTGACCACTGGTTTGAGGATGATATGTTGTTGCAATCTTGTGCTTAACCCCATACTTGGCCAAGAGATTTTCAATCAGTTTGTTGCAAAAATGAGACCCTTCGTCACTGATTATTGCTCTTGGAGTTCCAAATCTTGTAAAGATATTTCTGAGCAAGAACTTGCTGACAGATTTTGCATCATTGTTAGGTAAAGCAACTGCTTCAACCCACTTTGATACATAATCTACAGCAACAAGGATGTAAGAGTTGCCAAAAGAGGGAGGAAAAGGTCCCATGAAGTCCATACCCCAAACATCAAAGAGTTCAACCTCTAAGATGTTTGACAATGGCATTTCATTCCTATTTGAAATGTTCCCACTTCTTTGACAACTATCACATTTTTTAATCAACTCATGAGCATCTTTGAAAATTGTAGGCCAAAAATAACCATATTGAAGCACTTTTGCTGCTGTCCTCATACCCCCAAAGTGTCCTCCATATGCTGCAGCATGACATTGCTGCAGCACCTCTTGTTGTTCTTCATCAGCCACACATCTCCTTAGTAACTGATCAGGGCACTTTTTGTATAAGAAGGGCTCGTCCCAAAAATATTGCTTGACATTGTGGAAGAACCTCTTCTTTTGCTGATAATTCAAATCACAAGGCACCACTTTGCTCACTAGGAAGTTGACAATGTATGCATACCAAGGTGCTGCAACAGCAACCGCTAACAATTGCTCGTCAGGGAAGCTTTCCTTGATTTCTCCAAAATGATTACCTGCACTATCACCTTCCAATATAGACAAATGATCAGCAACTTGGTTCTCCACCCCCTTTTTATCTTTTATTTCAAGATCAAATTCTTGGAGGAGGAGAACCCATCTTATTAACCTAGGTTTTGCATCTTTCTTAGTAATCAAATACTTAATGGCAGAATGATCAGTGAAAACAATTACTTTTGTGCCAACTAAGTATGATCTAAATTTATCAAATGCAAAAACCACAGCTAATAATTCTTTTTCAGTGGTAGTGTAATTTAATTGAGCTTCAACAAGTGTTTTGCTAGCATAATAAATAGAATGAAAAACCTTGTCATACCTTTGGCCAAGGACAGCACCTATGGCATAATCACTAGCATCACACATGAGCTCAAAAGGCTTGCTCCAATCAGGAGTTACTATCACTGGAGTAGTAACTAGAGCATTCTGCAGTTTCTGGAATGCTGCAGCACATGATTCATCAAATACAAATGGAGTGTCATGCTGCAGCAATTGACATAGTGGCTTTGAAATTTTGGAGAAGTCCTTAATGAATCTTCTATAGAAACCAGCATGTCCCAGGAAACTTCTAACACCTTTGACCTTTGTTGGAGGATGCATCTTCTCAATTACCTCAACTTTGGCTTTGTCAACTTCAATTCCTCTCTTTGAAATCTTGTGTCCCAACACAATACCTTCTTGGACCATGAAGTGGCATTTCTCCCAATTCAAGACCAAGTTGGTTTCTTCACATCTATCCAGAATCTCTTCTAAGTTATCAAGGCATAATTGGAATGTTTCCCCAAAGACAGATAGATCATCCATGAACACCTCCATAGATTTTTCAATGAATTCAGAAAAGATTGACATCATACACCTTTGAAACGTTGCTGGTGCATTGCACAACCCAAATGGCATTCTCCTAAAAGCAAAAGTACCATAAGGACAAGTGAAAGTAGTCTTTTGTTGATCTTCAGGCACTAGGGCTATTTGGTTGTAGCCAGAGTAACCATCCAAAAAGCAATAGAACTCCTTGCCAGCTAGTCTATCAAGCATCTGGTCTATGAATGGTAGAGGGAAGTGATCCTTTCTTGTAGCCTTGTTGAGTTTTCTATAATCCATGCAAATCCTCCAACCAGTGACTGTTCTTGTGGGAATAAGCTCATTCTTCTCATTAGCTACCACTGTGACCCCTCCTTTCTTTGGAACACATTGCACAGGGCTCACCCATGCACTATCAGATATAGGATACACAATGCCAGCATCAAGCCACTTGATAATTTCCTTTTTCACAACTTCCTTCATGATGGGATTAAGTCTCCTCTGCCCTTCAATACTGTTTTTAGCATTTTCATCAAGAATGATTCTATGCATGCAGATAGTAGGACTAATCCCCTTTATATCAGCCATTTGCCACCCGATTGCCTTCTTATGCCTCTTTAGGATAGTAATGAGATCATGCTCTTGACTTTTGGATAGGTCAGAAGCAATGATCACAGACAATGTATCATTTTCCCCTAAATAGGCATATTTCAGGTGCTTGGGTAACTCTTTAAGTTCAAGCACAGGAGGTTTTTCAACAGAAGGCACATTCTGTTAGAGATTGGAATCCTCTAGATCAAGGGATTCATATTGCCTACTCCATAGCTCTTTCACCTCAGCCTCCTTGTGCACAATACCTTCTTTCACAAGTTCACTTTTATCAATCTCAGCAAGAGCCTTCACCAGATGATCATTCTGCTTGTGGAAGTGTTTCTGAACCATAGAATCAAGAGACATAACAAAGGAACACTCCTCAGTTCCTTGATCAGGAAACTTGAGAGCATTCATCACATTGAACTTGATTTCTTGATCATTGACTCTCATAGTCAATTCTCCCTTTTGCACATCAATTAGGGTCTTTCCAGTAGCCAGGAAAGGTCTTCCAAGAATTATAGGCACTTCCTTATCTGCATCAAAATCTAAAATCACAAAGTCAGCAGGAAATACAAATTTATCTACCTTTATCAAGACATCTTCAATGATTCCTTCTGGGTATGCAAGTTGGAGAGTAACAGTTGTACGTCTGGCAACACCTATACCCAACTGAGTGAAAACAGACTTAGGCATCAAATTGATGCTTGCACCTAAGTCACAAAGAGCTCTGCCAGTATAGGTTTCACCAATTGAACATGGAATAGTGAAACTGCCTGGATCCTTCAACTTGCTTGGAAGCTTGCTTTGCATGATCATACTACATTCTTCTGACATAGCTACTATTTCAAATTCTCCCAGTCTCTTCCTCTTGGAAAGCACATCCTTCATGAACTTTGCATAGTTGGGCATTTGTTGAAGTGCTTCAACCAAAGGAACATTGATGTGAAGTTGTTTTAGCACCTCTAGAAATTTGCCAAATTGCTTGTCTTGCTGTGCCTTCTTCAACCTTTGAGGAAAAGGTGGAGATGGAACAGGTTGATCAGCAACTGGTGATGGAACTGGTGCAGCATCAGATGCTGCAGCATCAACTGTGACAGCATCTGTTGCCTTCTTTTTTTTATTTTTCTGATTTTTTTTGGTTTTTGTTGGTGCCATCACTAGGATCAGTAGATGGTCCATTCAAGTCCTTCCCACTCCTTAGAGATATAGCCTTGACTTGTTCCTTCCCCTTAGAAGATGATGGTTCAGTAGTGGATGGTAATGCTCCACTAGGTCTTTGGGTAAGAGCAGTGGCTATTTGACCAATTTGATTCTCCAAGTTCTTGATTGCAGCCCCTTGAGTTTGATACTGAGTTTTAGTTTCATTCATGAAAGCCTTAAGCATGGCCTCCATAGAGTTTTCAACTGTTGGCGTTGCTGCCTTGGGTTGAGTAGGGAATCCTAGTGGTGTTGCAGGAGCTGTAGCAGGTGTTGCATTGTTGCTCCATTTGAAATTAGGATGGTTCTTCCACCCAAGATTGTAGGTACGAGAATATGGGTTATTGTTCTTGTCATATCCCACATAGTTGACTGAAGGACATTCTTCATACAAATGGCCTCCTCCACAGTACACACAACTAGCAGAACCCACTGGTACTTGTTCAATTGCTGCTACCTTAGTTTCTGGTACAGATTCAGTTGCTGCAGCAGGTGTTGCACTCATATTTTTGATCATGTTGGACAAATATGCAACCTGAGCAGATAAAGCAGTAACTTCACTCACTTTATGCATACCAGCAACTTTCTTCTGAGCACTAACCCTGGCTGTTGGCCATTGATAGCTATTTGCAGCAATAGTTTCAATAAGATCATAAGCATCTTGGTAAGAGCCATTCAGCAAAACTCCTCCAGAAGAAGCATCAATCATCAGTCTAGTTTGAGGTTCCAAACCAAATTGCCCTATTGTTTGAAGCATTTGAAACATCATAGGCTTAAATTCAAAATGATTTGTGGCAAGTTCATGCCTTACTATGCTAGTTTGCATAGTGTGAGGGTCAAAAATTGCAGTCATAGCCATGCCTATGACTGTTTCATTCAAAACTTGTCTCACATGTTCAGGTTGCTCAGTGGCAACTATGGTATGTCTGTCAGAACCATGGTTGCTAGGAGGTGGTGTTCCCCCATGATTAGAAGGTGGTGGTGTAGCCATATTGACAGCTCTGCCCAAGGAAATAAGTCCTGAGTGATCTTGATCCCTTCTCAAAGCCCTAAACAATCTTTCTATTTCAGGATGAAGTTGAAATTCTGGTGAACTGCGCCTGTGCATATGCTGCAGCAACAGTTGCTGTAGCAATTCTGATACTGAACAAACAGAAACAGAGCACCAAAATTAGCAACAAAAACCACTAGTTTGCCAATTAATTAAACAGTGTTTTAAGCTATTTAATCCCCGGCAACGGCGCCAAAAACTTGTTGCGTAGAAACGTGATAATTTCTTGTGCAAGTGTACACAATCGTAACAAGTAATACAGTGACAAGTGAGATCGTTCCCACGAGGATTAATTGCTAAACAATTGCTTAATCAATGTAACAAATAGTGATTTGGGATAAAAAGTAAATGACACACAAATTTTGGGTAACAAGCAACAAAGGTAAAAGTATCAGGGTAATGAAGATCAGATTTGGAACTAGTTGAGATGCATTGCTTTCAGTAAATCCATTAAGATGCTCAAAATGCTATGTTAAGTGCTGCAGCACTAGGTGCTGCCGCAATTGTACATTATGTCTAATGCTTAACACTAGGTTTTAGTCCTCCTAAATTATGTCTAATTCGGAAAGGATTATTTTCCTAGGCTACTGAAGAACAAGCAGTTATCACCTAAGTGTTTTCACCTCATGGCTTATGTTTCCCCTATGTTGTCTAGGGCTCAAACAAGGAACAACTATATGTCTATAGTGCAACTTACCATGTTATCTTGTGAGGTAAATGTACAAACCATGTCTGTGAATATACATGTTACTTAGATTAGACGGCCAATCCTAATCTAAGATGGAAATAGTAAAAACACACAAGATAAAGTTCTCAACACAATAACATAAGCATTAAGAACAAAATAACTTCATTACATTCAGATTAGCATCCCAACTACAGAGGTTTAGCTCATGATGAGCTTAGACAACATAGAAACTAACTTAAACATCAACAAAGATGAGAAAATCATACTAAATCCCGAGGAGAGAATTTACACTACACCCAAGAACAAAGGAATAGCTTTAGTGATGATCCACGAAGCAAACCAAGCTCTCCAATGCAGCTTCTTTCACAAGATGAAGCTTCAGTGTTGCTGCAGCAATCAAATCCCAGCAATTGATCTTCGAGTAACAAGTAAGGCACGAAGCTTGAGGCTATGTCTATACCTCAGGTTTCGGCTTACCCTAATTCTTGGAATGTGGGTCTTTATATAGGGGATGGCTCGGGTAGAGGGATAACCCTAATTGGGGAGGCGCCTTTCGTCCTTTATGAGGGCAAAAGGTCCTTTTTGCCCAATTCCCTAGGTCATCAGGGAATATTCCATGATTGGCACGCACACCCACGTTTGGAGACAGCTGACAGGTGCCCTTGCATCAATTTCCGTGTTTTCCATTGCCTTCTCTCTCATGTTGCGCAATAAACAATTGCGTTCACAATAAGTGCTGCAGCAATAGAACAAACACATTAGACCACAAATTGGGCACCAAAGTGCCCATTAATACAAAATCAAGCTTGCACCTTAAGTTACTCTAAATTAACATATTTACAACATTAATCACTATATTGCTTGAGAATTAACAATGATTTAAGCTTGAAATAATAGGTAATAACAATCATATTTGATTGTTATCATGTACTGGGAGCTGGAGCTATATCTCCTGACGGCGAAGACGAGGCCTGCAAAGTCGGTCTAGACGATGACTCCCCTCGCCTAACCAATCCCGGTGAATCTTGTGGGGGTATGGGTTGAAAGTATGGGTTGAGTGTAGACCCATGAATTGTCTTTCTAGAACATATGAGCTACTGTCCATTTAACTGGACATGTCTTACCACTAGGTTGAAAAATATCTAAATATTACACAAAGAAATCTTTTGGTCTACGTCAATGAACTTCATGAATGTATTAGAAAGTCGAAATCGTTACGAAAATTCAAAATCTGCTATATAGCTTTCTTGCTAGCTTGGATTATGATATCATCTAGTTGACACTCAATGCATAGCAGAATCTAATAATTGGATTTTTGGGTACCACACCAATCACAATATAGATTAATGTAGAAGAAAAAAACTTGACCAAAGGGGTTCAAAACCATGCACAAGGTCATGAAGCACAGGATTTGTGTAACAACTTGAGTGGAAATGTTATATTTTCTGGGTTTAAGTAGATTCTAGATCGCGTACTCAACTAAAAAATTAATGCATGTCTCATGAATAATATAGAAAATAGTATTATTTATTTTGATTCTTTGGAAACGACTATCTTCCAGGCACCTAAAGAACAATCTTGAAGAGCATTGTCAACGTTTAAATTTTGTTATATTTTATGCATTCGATCTTATAGCCACACATTAATTTCAGATGTCTAATTGGTTACTCCAAGAGCATACGACCTAAGTTAAAGGGAATTGTCTCAGACACAAATGGACATCATAGCTTCTCCAATTTTTCTACATCCACTTTGTTGCAATAAAATGCATTATTGACTTTCCTCCATCTCATATTACTTAACGTTTTAACCAAAATAATTTGTCTCATTTTACTTGATGCTTTATAGTATTATAGAAGCACTTATATTATTTTCCCTATTATATACTTGAAACATTGACATAGTTTTATTTTATTTTCAATACTTAATTACTAAGAGAGATGAAATTAACAAGGAAAATATTAAGAAAGTGTTATATAATCATCGTGAATATTAAGAAAGTGTTATATAATCAACCTTAAATGTTAAATCTTTTTTACCAGACCTTATTAAATGTTAAACAGGACAAAGTAGTATAAGATAAAAATAGGGAGTAAAAACTGGTCAAAAAAAAAGGAGTAATTTTTGGTATTACAAGTAATGTGGTTGACGGCAACAGGGGCGGATAGGTGTTTAGAGATGGCAATGGGGTGGGGCGGGGCGGGGAGTACTCTCCCGCTCCCTTGCCCCCGACTCCCAAATTGTCCCCCATCTCTGTCCCCATTCCCCGTTGTGGGGAGTTTCCTTCCCCACTCCCATCTCCACGGATCCCCACAGTCCCCGTAGGGATCCCAAGAATCTACTCAAAGTTAGCAAAAATAAAAATAAAAATATAATAAAACTGAAAAAAAAAATTAAGAAAAAAAACAAAAGTTTAACATTGAGTATAAAAAATATAAAAGTTAGTCTTGTATGTTAATATTTAAAAAGCAAAAAAGTAAGAATAAAAATCTAATAATTTGCACAATTTAATATTTCATTAATATTTTTAATTAAAAACACATATAAAAAGACTAAAAAATCTATTACTTATAATATAATATATATCAATAATAAGATTTTATGTAATATATTCGACCCAGAGTCCCCGCAGGGCGGGGGATATGGTCTCCGTCCCATTCCCAAATTGACTGTGGGGGATTTTCTCCCCCATCTCCACCGAGAAATTCCCCGCCCACGGGCTCCGAACGAGGCGGTCCAAGCAAGGATCTCCACTTGCATATAGAAATTGCCACCTCAATAGGTGTTGGTGGGGGCAGGGCATTTGCTCCCGCAAGATAAAATTATTTTCGTTAAGTATCTGTAGTAGATTTTATTTTGCCCCCATAAGTCAATTTTTAAAATTAATATACAAAAATATAATAAACACATAATTCATACTAATTTTATTTTTTTTCCCTAAATTTTGTTATTTCTGTTTCTTTTAACAATAAATTCACACATGAAAAACTCCAGTATTGTTTTTTAGGAGTAAAAGCTCAAAAAAAAAATCTTTTAAAAAAATAGAGACCTATTTTCTCTTTAGCAAATGATAGATACTAATTTGGCAATTTAAAAATTCAACTACTAGTTAAACTAGTCTCAATGGGAGGCTAAAATATCCTTAAAGTTATTGCAAAATAATTAATTTAACCAATATTTAAGGACTAATTCATATTTTTATTGTTTGGGGACTAAATAAATCCGCTTTTTCTCAAATACCAATTTGGATATTTACTTTTTTATCGTAATATTATGTATTTTGTTATATTTTTCTAATAAAATATTATATTTATTTATGCAACCATTATATTTATCGTTCTTGACATTTTATGGGCCCCAGTAGAAAAATGCTCTCCTTATATAACTATTTTTTAATTTAAAACTTTTTAAATAAAAGACAAAAAAGTAATTTATTTCATAGCAAATAAAAAATCATACAAAATTCCCACCCGAAGCAAAAATTCAAAACTTTCTATTGTGTTAATTAAACTCTCCGCCAACATCTATATTATTCAGACAAAGCAAATCGTATTTGGGGACACTGAAATCTAATGGCTTTAACACTCTTAATTCGAGTTTTCCAACAAGTATTAGACAAATATTTCATAGTTAAACTAGGAACATTATCAAGCAAAATTTGCCATTTTTTTGTAGATCCCGAAAACAATGAATGTAAGCGTTTTTATAACTCCAAAAAATGAAATAGCTTTAATAAAAGAATGTGTCATATCACCAAGAGTAAGATTAATACTATAAATGACAAGCACATTGCATGTATAAATTATAATGCTCTAGGATTAATCTCAAGAAGTAGCTTTTGAACACATTGATGCTTTCTTTTCATATTGGAAACATTATCATAACCTTTCCCCCACATCATCAACATTAAGATCAAGAGCCTTTAAAACATTTAGTAATTCATTAAAAAGTCCTAATATCATCAACTTTTAAAAATTCTAAAAAAAATTTCTCAATCTTTATTTTATTATTTAACACATTCACATAACGAATTAGAAGAGTCATTTGTTCTTGATGGTTCACATCAGGGGTACGATCAAGAGAAATAGTCGGTGTCAGGTTTTTTGGCTTTTTTTACTTAATTTTTTTGGTTATAACACTAGTATAGGCTTAGTATAAAATATTTTTGGGTCTCCTGGAAACGTGGGCCCTAGGTGACCGCACTCCCGGCCTAGGCCTAGGGTCGGCCCTGGTGGGACCAATGTCTTAATCATAAAAAGAGTGTCAAAGTGAGTGTTACTAACACATCTCATATGTACATTTTGGAGAAAACTCAAGTTCCACATCAATTAAATATAATCTAGTTTGAAAAATAGTTTATAAGTGGGAGACAACTCTTATTGTACAAATCAATTTTGTAGAGTTGAGTTAGGCTCATCCCAAATGTAAAGGAGATTGTTATGCTGGTGTGGCAAGGAAGGGTATTTTTTTTAAAGGTTTTAAATTCTACCAAGAATTCTCTCCTCTTGTTCCCTCCTATTTTTTTTTCGATAATTTGAATTATTAAATTGATGGCCAAATAGCTCAGCATCATTGACACACCTCCCCCCACCTTCTATGAAGGATTTGAGAGGGCGTCCAATCATGTGCTAAACGATTGGAAACAAAAAAAAACACCATGTTCAATACATAGCAAAATAACAGGGGAGAGCACAAATGTTCAAGGAAACGATTCTCCCCAAAGAACACCAAAAACACTAAAAGATAAACTACTCTAATTGCAAAGTCTTGTTCCCTCCTATTTGATATTAATTATGTGGCCGATGCTAATAATTTTGATGATCTATGAGGCAATAGTTTTTTTTTCTTGGAGAGTCTATGAGGCAATAGTTATCCACTATTCCTTGTGGTAATTTTTAGGTGAAGTTTACTATGAGGCAATAGTTGCTCATAATATAGCAAAACTGGCCATTCATAGATTTAACCTCAATTTTTTATTTTTGTATAACAGCCTCTCTATTGAGTCGTTGACTAATAATTACTGGCATAGTGTTTTTGTCAATGTTACAAAAATACTATTTAATGTGAGTCAAAAAGAACAAAAATACTAAAATAGTACAAAAATTATTTTCAATAGAAAAAGTTAAATTGATTTTATTTTTTAATATAATAAACATTTTTTTTCTATCTCAATCAATATTTTTTAAAAAAATCATTAATATTCTCTTGATTTTAATAGAAAATTAGGTGACGTTTACTATGAGGCAATAGTTGCTCATAATATAGCAAAACTGGCCATTCATAGATTTAACCTCAATTTTTTATTTTTTTTGTATAACAGCCTATTGAGTCATTGACTAATAATTACTGGCAGTAGTGTTTTTGTCAATGTTACAAAAATACTATTTAATTTGAGTCAAAAAGAACAAAAATTATTTTCATTAGAAAAGTTAAATTGATTTTATTTTTTAATATAATAAACAATTTTTTTCTATCTCAATCAATATTTTAAAAAAAATTCATTAATATTCTCTTGATTTTAATAGAAAATATTTAATTAGTACAATAAAATTACAAAAATTAATTACTATAATTTGTCTATAGAATAATTAAAACTATTTAACGTATTATATTAAGTAGTCTTTACCTATTAGATAATTAGGATTTGATTTTCCCGGAATTCAGAGAAAATTTAACATTAATATTTTTTAGATAATAACAATTAATATTTTAAGTGGACTAATCAAAAATATGAATAAAAATTAATATATTCTCATTGCTATTATTGTTTTGTTAGGGGCTCCCTAGTATTGCTTTGGTTTTATTTTTACTTTTGCTTGGGTATTGGTCTAGTCTCCTCGTAGACTCTCTTTTGTCAACTTTCTTTTTTCTCTTTTTTAATAAATTCAGGGGTAGTCCTCTTTTTTCTTCTTAATGTTGCTATTTTAATGAGGTTTCTTTCCTTCTTTTTGCTTAATAGAAATCATATATTCTCCTTGTCCCACAATATGTATCATACTTTTTTAAAAGCTTGACCAAAATGAATGTCATATTTAGTTTTTAATGTAATACTAGTTAATTTCTTCGATTGTACCCACTAATTAACATTTTCTGTATTAATACCTAAAAATTATCATTTACTCAACATATATGATATTGGTGAATGCATTAATGCTAAAGAAAGCTATTCCATATGTCTTCATTTAATCATCGTTTAAGGTTGTGACACAAAAATTAAGAAATGCAATTTTTATTTACAAGCAGAAATGCAATTAATAGTCTGAATTCATGAAAATATTTTTTTTAGTATACCCCTTGTTACTCTCTCTAACTGATTGTTTCTATTTCACAATACATGTCATTTTTTAAGGATAATTTTGTTTCATTTTACTTGTCATTTTCAAATTCTAATGTGGCATTAACTATTGATTTGTAAATAATACCATTAACTATTTATTGTAAGTTTCACTGTCTACATATATTTATCTCTCTACCATAAATAATTAAGGGTATTCTAGAAAAAAAAATAACTTCATTAAAATAAACAAAATTTATTAGTTTTTTTATATATAAATAACCTAAAAATGAGAAATATTGTGGAATGGATAAAGTGATAATGAAGTATTAAAAAAAAAAAGAAAACTAGCTTGAAGGATATAATTGCAAAAATTGAATAAGCAAGGCATCAAGGGACACCAGCTTTAAATGCGGGTTGGTAATTAGTCCATGGCTCCATGCTGCTTTCCTTACATTTTCTCACTTCTCTTACGCTCTAAGCATTCATTCCCTCCCAGAAAAGATAAATCTTGTTATCTTCTTTTGTTACAAATCTTCATACATCTTCTATATATATATATATATATATATATATATATACCATTATAAATCTTTATGTTATATATATACCACTTAGAAACAGCTAGCACCTCAAATTCTGAGATACATATCCAGATGGAGTTCGTGGCAAATCAATGCCCTTTGTTGGGTTCCCTTGGGAATTTCATTGAAAAAATCAAAAGGGTTGTTTGCCTTGTCGTCTCTGTCATCATTGGCCACATCTTTTCTGCGATCTTAACCTTCTGCTTTGCATTTGGTATATATAATCCCCCTTCTCTATTTTCTCCCATGCCTTCTGCTCAATTGTGTGAGTTTGTGTTTGTACGAGGTTGTCTTTGAATTTGTTGTTGGCAATAATTCATGGGTATTTTCGTTTGAGACAAAAAAAACACATTTTGCTTTTGTTTTTGTGAAAAAGATGAAAACTTGGGTGTGGGTTTATGTTGGACTGTTTTGTTGCATATGTTGTTTTACATGTATTGTCTTGTAGTATATCTGTTTTCAAAATCATCCAAAAAATTTGTTTTTTTGTTTGTTTTTGAAAAATCCCATGTTGTGACATATTTGATGTTATTAAGGCTTTTTTGTTGGCACTTGGCAGTGGGCACTTTATTAGGGGCTATGACTGGAGCCTTGATAGGCCAAGAGACAGAAAGTGGTTTCATTAGAGGTGCTGCTGTTGGTGCTATGTCAGGAGCTGTTTTCTCAATTGAAGTCTTTGAATGTTCTCTTGATCTTTGGCAATCTGATGAATCTGGAATTGGCTGTCTCTTATACTTGGTCAGTCACATATTTTCAAACCTTAATTATTGCTAAACAATTGTTAAGTTCTTTGTAGTTACATTACATGAGATTTGAATAATCAATTTGAGTTTTTTTTGTTATGCAGATTGATGTTATGACTAGTCTAGTTAGTGGGAGACTTGTGCGTGAAAGAATAGGTCCAGCAATGTTAAGTGCTGTTCAAAGCCAGGTAATTTTGATTTGTCAAATGTAAAGCAATGAGATTGAAATTTGGTTATGCACTTGTTGATATGCTTTTTCTGTTTCTTTTTAGATGGGTGGTGAGGAAATGAGCTTTGATGAAGTTTCAAATTTCTTTGATATTGGGAGTGCTAGAGGTTTATCAGGAGCTTCAGTTGAAAAGATCCCAACAATCACAATTACTAATGACAACAATGTTGATTCTTCTGGTGATAGAGTTTGTTCAGTTTGTCTTCAGGTTTGTTATTGTTTGTGGTGTATTCTTCCCTTTAAATTTATGTGGTTACATATACATTGAAATCTTGTCGACAAAGGTTTTAAACAAAGTTATGTGACTGCATCGGCACAACACAAATGGTAGATACTTAACTCCTTAACTATCTGGTTAAGAGTTCGATCGATCTTTGATTTTCCCTGTAATATAAGAATTTGAAAATTTGTTAAAGTTATTAAATTTGAAATTGACATTATGAAATGGTGAAATTTCAGGATTTCCAGCTTGGGGAGATAGTGAGAAGCTTGCCTGATTGTCATCACATGTTTCACCTACCTTGCATTGACAAGTGGCTCACTAAGCATGGCTCTTGCCCATTATGCCGGAGAGATCTATAGTTTTTGTATATGCAAAAAAGTTTACACCGTCAAAATAGGTTCTATCATTGTTTATAAGCATTTACTTTTAGGAACATATACTTGGTTAGTAGGAACCAACCAATCTCTCCCTTTGACATTTATGAGTGGCATCATTGTAATAAGTTAGTGGAAGGAAATTTTTGACATATATCTGTTTGCAATTTCTTGTGTATATATTATTTTCTTATTTTCAGCTTGGAATTATAGATATGAATTCGTATACCAACTGAGGTTGGTCTAGTATATGACTAAAGAAAGCACATGTGTTATCAAAGTAAATATAGCCTAGGCGCGTGCTTGAGGGAAAGGCATGAAAGTTGTGTGTGCTCATTTGGTACTTTCTATCTCATTCTCTCTGTAGTAGCTTTTCCGATTACATTGGTGCTTTCATCACACCAAGGCGGAAAACGCACACATCAAAGAGTTGCAGACTGAACTAAAACGCATTGCATAGCTGATAAAAATGAAACATCCAGCAATATGACACTCATGCTTTGAATCAAACTAGCACTGAACACTTTACTAGAATTGACACGTCTCTCAATGCATTACTGAAACATCCTCTTACACCTCACTCTTCCCCCATGGGGGCGTGAGCTTAACTCGGACGTACCTAGACTTCCTTTTCACATCAGGAACATGAAACTTGATTTTCCTAAGTTTGACGGCAAAGATGTTTTGAATTGGATATTCAAGGCAGAACAATTCTTTGATTATTATGAAACACTTGATTTGGATAGAATGACAATTTTTGTAGTTCATTTGGACAGCTCCAAATGATGCAACACAAGCAACCTTTTCAAACTTGGCAAGCTTTTTACTCGCACCTTAGACATGGATTTTCGCCCTTCCATGTTTGATTGCCCTCAAGCAGCTCTTTTTAAGTTGACACAAACTAGCGTGGTTAATGACTATTACTTAGAGTTTACTGCATTAGCTATCAGAGTTTATGGCCTAAGATACGACGCTTTGTTAGATTGCTTTGTGAGTGGCTTGCAATATGAGTTACAAAGAGAGTTCATGGTCCTAAGTCCAACTATGATGCTCAAGGTTGTGGCTATAACCAACATGTTTAAGAAAAAGTACAAGCTGAACCCTAAGCCTACAAACACCCACCAAAATACCTACAAACCCAAAACTGCACCCAGTTACCAACCTAAACAGAACAACCCTCCCTTATTACCCACACCACCCACACGAACTATGGCCCAAAACCAAAGTAACCCCTCCATCAATAGAATGAGCCTAGTTGAGATACAACTGAGGAGAGAAAAGAGCCTATACTATGGCGCAAAACCAAAGTAACCCTAGTTTCCAGTTCGTGCTCTCGGTTTCCCTCGTATCTCCCTCACACTCTTTGTCTCTATTGCTTTCCATCGTTCTCGTATTCGCTTTATCATCGTGCCATTCTCGAGCTCGCTTCATTCTTGGTGGAACCTCGGTGGATGTTGTCTCCCTCACATCCACATATGTTTTATGAGGGAGATAACAAACGTTCTCAAGCCCCTACGAAGGTTCTTCTTCTCCCCTTGTTTCGTCCTTGTTGTAGCTATTTGTTTTATGGTTTTCTCTCTTTTTGTTCTTCTATTTATTTTATGAAATTTACTCTATTGTTCTTTTGATTTTTGATTTTACAGTAGAAGTTGTGTTCTTTTTCAATTTACGCGTTTTTAGTAGCTTTGTGTTGCATTCTTCTCTGCAAGGTTAGTTGTCTTGATTCAGATTCTCTCTACGGTTTTGTTGATTCAATTTAGGGCATATGAAAATAACTGTATAATTTTTATAATTTATGGATATATATGTTTTATATTTTACATTCAATCTATTCGTTTTATGTTTTAAGTTGGAATACTATCTTAATTGCAGTACCATTATGCCTAGTAGATCGTTACCTCAGTCTTGGACTGTGCTGTGGATGTTGTTTGCTCTACCTATGGAATATAAAAGAATGTATTTATGTGCCATGTCACGACTAGGCATGGGAATGGGGCGGGGTGGGGACGGATTTTACGTTCCCCATCCCCAAATCCCATATAATTCCCCGTTCGCCTACCCAAACCCAACGGGTTCGGGTATCCCCGAGCCAACTCCGGTCTCCTCAGTGGAATCAATTTTTTAAATAAAAAAAGTTTTTACCTGTCCCAAAACCCAAGCCCAATCTTTATCCCACGCCTGAACCCGCCTCCGTACCCAAAATTTAACAAAATAGAGAGAGTGAAGTGAGCCAGTGGTGAGACGCTAACAGTGAGTGAAAAGCCATCTGGGATTTACTTGAGATTTTGAGTGTTTCTACTTTAAGAGGGGTAATATTGTAATTGTAATTTCATACATTCAGGGTGGGCTCGGGAGGGTTAGGGGCGGAGACCTATATCTCCATTACCCTCCTTCCCCTCCCCGTATTTTGATTTCGGGGAAAACCCATACTCAAACCCAATCCAATCAAAGCGGGGAAAACCCGTCAAATCTAGGCGGGTTTAGGCAGATCCCCGCGGGTACGGGTTTTGTTGCCATGCTTAGTCACGACCCCCTTGTCATGCTTTCTTCTTTGCAAGCTAATTATTTGATTCATATTCTCTCTCTCTCTACGGTTGTGTTGATTCATTTTAGGATTTATGATAATGGTTATATATGTTTCGTGATTTATGAATCTATATACCCTTTATGTTGAGTCAATTCGTTTTATGTTTTCTTCTTTTCGTTGTTGCATCGTTAAGCAAGTTGTCTAGTTTGCTAGGCGATGAAACATCAATTTGAAGGTTTTCTTTTTGCTTCCTTTTGGTTGCTTGGTGATTTTCCTACCTAGCTAAGTGGTTGCCACAAAAATGTAAGGTTTAAGAGTACCAAGTATCCCAAAAAACACTGAATTAACAACTAATCGGAGTCTTTAAACTCACTATTGAAAACATTGCTATTCTACTTCAAAAGCTATCTAACATGTAAGATAAATAATGGAAAAATAAATAAAAAGGGGTATACACATATTGTAGAGCTATCAGCGAGAACTCTTCCCCCCAAATCAAAAAATTCATATAATTAACACTTTGTTTGCTTCTTTTCTGGATATTTAGACTGCTGAAATTAATAACACCCATGATCCAATGCAATAGCATAATCTATTACTATTAGGTTTTTCATTGTTTCTTTCGTTCCTAATTTTATTCTGATTTATTTTGTTTTGTTTTGTCAATAGTTTTCTTCATAGCGGTGGTACTTGTAAGGTTGAAAACTTCTGAACATTTCAGATCTTGAGCTTACAAACTATGTACGACATTAGAATT
Source organism: Astragalus glycyphyllos (assembly GCA_963573325.1). Classification (NCBI taxonomy): domain Eukaryota; kingdom Viridiplantae; phylum Streptophyta; class Magnoliopsida; order Fabales; family Fabaceae; genus Astragalus; species Astragalus glycyphyllos. The sequence continues at coordinate 40,959,362 of OY754308.1, forward strand.
TGAGATTTTGTTTACGTATTTTCGAATTATGTAGCATGTATGTTAATATTTAGCAGTAATTCTTGATAATGTCGTTAGGTGTTACATTTTTCATTGTTTCTTTTGTTTCTAATGTTATTCTGAACTTATTTGTTTCATTTTATCACTATTTTTATTCATAGCATCGATGCCTACAAGGTTGTAATATTCTAAACATTAATTTCACATTTTGAGCCGTGAAGGAAATCAGGAAAGGTGGGCGGAAGAGGCGACAAGGGTTTTGGAAGGGAAAGGGGAAAGACAATGAGATAAATGGTTTATAATCAAGGGCGTATTTTAGAGGCGGGCAGGGGCTAGGGCCCCACGAGAAGATTGAAATTAAATGATAGTTATACATATTATATTGGAATATACACTATATAAAACGGTTTAGAAATCAAGTAATAAAATGGTTTCATGGCTTAATGGTCAGATGTTCGTTTTACACCTGAAGGATTTCAGGTTTGATCCCTGTCATGGTTCTTTTTATTCTTGTTATTTTTTTATGTTTAAGCATTTTATACATATTTTTTATATTAAAGTTTTTTTTTTACGTTTTGACCAATATATTAATATTTTTTTCACATGTCTTATATTGGAAGTTATGAATCCTTATTGGGGATTATCCTCTTACAGGAAGTAAAAAAAGATCAATCAAAACTCACAGTGAAAGAAGAAAAAATCAAATAGTAAATTGTGATAACAGAACACTAAAATATACCAAGTTAGATAAACACATTCTAAAATTTATTTTAGTTCTGAATCTCCCTTTCACGATAATGACTATGTTTGGAGCAGTGAATTCTTTAATCTAATTAGGAAGCATAATGTGAGGAGAGAAGCGGTGAGAGATATAAATCCGATTCATATATCAAAAAAACATCGTTTGATCATGCAAACCGATTCATATATGTTTAGCTACTATCACTTTTAGTGTTTGACGAATTCTTTAGTCAAAAAATGGTTTGACTAACTCTTATATATGATAGAAAGTAGAAACAAGCTATTACGAGAGAACCGGGAAATATAGGCTAAGTTGGTGGTAAGCTTGCTATTATTGTTTTAGTATTTGACGAACTCTTATATAATAGAAACATGTTAATAACTCATTTGTCATTTAACTAATTCTTACATGTTGAATTCTTATTTTTGGCGAATAAACCAGAAAAACAACTCATTAAAGCGGGTAAAAAGAAGAGTTGTAAGCCCGTGTTTGTTGCAACACCTCCTAGTGGGGTGCATCATTATTCCCACTCCCTTTTCATTCAACTTTTAATTCGAAATATCTCCAAAATGCATTCAGATCAGGAATGTGCCTCCATTTTCTTCAATCTCCCTCTTCCATTTTGTAGATCTACCTGCCATGACTTGCTATGTTCCCTCATTTGTGCCATTTATCGCCCCCGTTTTATCTAGTACGATTGGAGGCTTGATTGCAAATATGTGTGGGAAAACATTTGAATGGCTTGCTGCCTTATTAAGGCGTGAAACCTAGGAGCTTGTAAATGGGTTTCAACGGTCTATACTAACAAGGAAAAGGAAAATTTGAGGAGAGTGTGGCTGCAAATTGGAGTGTGGGCATGCTTTAGTTGGACTGCAATTTGAGGGGAAAGGAGAAATTTAGTGTTAAAACTAACAGTGGGTAGGCTTTGCCGCTTTGTATGTTTGATGGGTTTAGGTTACGACAACTGACAAGACATTTTAATTAGTTTCATGGCATTACAAAGGAAAATATAACTCCAAGTTTGGGTGCTAGTGGTTAGCGCACTCCATCTTAAGGGTCGAACTGGCTAGTACCAGAGTATTCGACTATTCCAGTGTTGAAGTTGAGTATAGTAGTCTCTGGAAAATGCCATTGCAGAGCTACTTTGGGTGCAATACTTATTGAAAGAATTGAAGATCAAGTACCACCCTCTAGTACTCCTTTTTGATAATCTGAATGCAGCGTTGATGGCATGTAACCCTATCCTCCATTCCAGGACTAAGCACCTAGAGTTCGACATTCATTTTGTTCGTGAGAAAGTCATGGCCAAAGTTCTCAGCATTGTTCATGTTCCTGCAACAGGCCAACTAGTTGATGCTTTGACCAAGCCTTTACCTGCCACTCAATTCAATGATCTCAAGCACAAACTCAAAGTGGTCCAATTTCCCCACCTTAATTAGTTTGAGAGGGGAGTAATAGAAAACAACAAAGAAGTCAAAGTAGCAGGAACATGAACCTACATTATTGTCATGGCAACACTGCTTCAGATAGTTAAAGTGCAGTATCTGCATTCTGATCTAGAATTCTGTTACGAGTTTGTTAGGTTACAATCCATTGTATAAATGCTCTCTTGTATATGATTCAAATTATTCAATGATGATTAATTTGTAAAATCATTATACTTTCTATTAATGCATTTCAGGTCATCTAGCATTTCCCAACTCTATTCCTCATTTCTGACAATAATTAATAATTTGTAAAATTATTATACTTTCTATATCCGGCGAATATTTTTCGCAAAAACCACCCCACAAAAAACGTGTCGCCAAAATAGTGGCTTGAAAATAACAGATGTCAGTGGCGTCAAAAAAAAGTGACACATGGCTCGCATAACCCAAAACACCTAATTGGTGGGTGCGATTCACGAAGTATGTTCGTCACAATCAGCATTTTCCATTTTTAAATGTGTAAAAAACCTTGGAATGACACTTATTATATATTAATTCATTGATACAAAATCGCCAACATTAGCTCTAGTTCTCATCCATAACTGAGTCATATGTCTCTTCCTTTTTGCTATGACTTGATGAATTCATGTGATCATCTTCACATGTGTTGTGATCGATGGTCCTACGTTAATTACCTATGTGGTTAGAGTTTAATGAGCATTGAATGGAGAGCGTATCAATCGTTGTTCAAACAAAAGTTCATGATATATGGACCCTCTACACTTTTCTAGCTGCCCTTGTACTCTATCCTTTTTTGTGGGTCTATACTGTTTTTGCATGTGTGTGCATTTCCTTGGAAGCAAAAGTCATTAAATGGACTAGGATGTTAAGAACAGTGGTAATCACTATATTAATTAGCAAGATCAAATTGGCCGTTGCTACATTGCAACAACATTTTTCTGAATATTATCTAATTGCCGTGAATTGTATCATACCTTAGATTTGATATATCCATACCTCATCACCAAAGGGTGCTTGCTGCCTAAGTCAACGAAAATTTCAAGCATCACTTTATGTAACAAGAAAAATAAAGAAATCTATAAATGATGATCAAGACAAATATTTAGACATGTACCTCATATATGTCTTAAATTGCTTAGGAGTGGTGACCTCTAACAAATTGAGACAAATTGATTTCTTAATGGAGAAAACTTAGGCACAATTACATTGGTATTGTTGGTGTTATTTTCTAATCACCTCATAACACGTTAATTATCTTCTTTAAAAAAACTGAAAGATAAACGATAATATAAGAAAACGGTCATGTACTATAATGTGATTAGAAAGCAACACCAATAAAACTGCAACCAAACATTCTCCTTTGTTAAATTACAAAATACATTTGTAGGGTTTGGATTCTCTCCAATTACTGGATAGTTCCAGTATGAGAAAGATGACTCGATTAATAAAATATTATTAATTTATTTATTGTCTCTTTCTCTCTCCTAGTATCCCGAGAGGAACCCAATCCACATTTGTCATCATTTAATAAAAGCAAAATCTATATGCGAAGCCAAATGCTAAAGGGCATGATCAAATTGGTCTAGTCAAACAAACTTGACTTGGCCAATCCCATAAACTAATTTTCACTTATAATATTAAACTCAAGATGTTCATCTAGGCGGCATGTCTATTCAATTTTGTAACCATGCTCAATTTTGTACTAGATTACTCCCTATTTCTGCTTCCACGTTGCATCATTATATAAAAGTATACCTTACCACTTGTAAAATCCTTTATTAAGCAATTAAAAAGTTATTATTATGCTTTAGGTTCTCTGTCCAATAGTGCTGAAAATTGATACCTTGTAATAGATTATGTTTTTCACTATTATGTAATGGAAACTTTTGGCTTATATGCCGTCCCAAGCTATGACCAAGTAAGCCAGATTGAGTGTAAATATGTGCTATGAGTTATCTAGAAATGAAGCTAGCAAAATAAGTGTCACTGAAATGTTTGATGGTTATCGCATTTTGGTGGAGGCTTCACCACCTTCAACAACACAATCACTTTTGAAAAATAAAAGTGCTTCTGTACATAATATGTTGCTGGGATTTATTGCAGGGATTTCAACGGTAATAGTGTTGGCCTTATTGTATTGTCTCTTCCGGAGAAAACTCATTCCACTTTTGAAGCAACGCAAGACTTTGAAAGGTGAGATGCATTTTTTGGTTTAGATTATTGCTGGCTACCTATAGAGTGCCTTAAGCCTTAGAAAGGTGAGATGTATTTGTACAAGCATGTAAATAAAAGTCACAAAGTTTAGTAGTAATTAAGACCGGCATTAAGTTAGTCCAGGTGGAGCTGGACTCGAATACGATAATTAATATCTCGAGTTTGAAGTTTATGAATGTAAAAAAAAATGTGGTTGAGAGGAGAGACTCCACTGAATCAGCAAAGTTAAAAGTCGATAGATATTTTGCACCTATGCTATGATAAAAACAAAAACAGAAATAAACAAACACATATTCTCAAACCTAAGTATTTCATCTACCTAAGGTGGATTTGAATCTTTGATTTTGTTTTTTTGCTGATCATTGTTGCAGGAAAGGAAAAGAAAAGCTTGAAATATGACAAAATATCATTAAGGCTTTTTGATCTTGAAGAACTAGAGAGGGCTACAAAAAATTTCAGCCAAGATTGCTTACTAGGTTCTGGTGCATTTGGAAATGTGTACAAGGGAACTTTTGAGTTAGAAGGAACACTAGCCATCAAGAGATCTCATTCTGAATCACTCTTAACTGTAGAAGAATTCAGAAATGGTCAGCCTCAGAAAACATATACCTCTTCATAACTCAAATTTATTGTTAACAACTTTTTTCTTTGTTCTTGGCAGAAATTAGGCTTCTTTCAGCAGTAAAGCACATGAATCTTATTGGTCTTGTTGGATATTGTGAAAAAACAGGTGATCTAAACGAGATACATTAGTTATTCAATAAACCTAGAAAATGCATTTTTTGTTTATAAATGAGACCAGATGGGGTATTGTATAGTTATTCCAACACGATTTCATGCTAACATGGCCTAATTATGCTTTTTGATCAGAAAGAGATGGAGCTAAATTATTAGTCTATGAATATGCACCAAATGGTTCACTTCTTGAATACATGATTGGTAAGTTAAAACATAAACCACTTGGTCACAAAGAATTTGCTATCAAATGAATACCAATATTGGCTTTTATAGGAAACAAAAGAAGCTTAACTTGGAAGCAAAGAGTAAACTTAGCAATAGGAGCAGCTAAAGGTATGTATATATAATCTATTAAATGACAATTACTGCTTGATTTATTTATCAAGAAATCCACTAATTAACAAAGAATTGCTTGGTACATTTTATAGGCATAGCTTATTTGCATGAAGAGGTGAAGCCAAGCATAATTCATCGTGACATTAAACCAAGTAATATCTTATTAGGGGAAGATTTTGAGGCTAAGGTTTCAGATTTTGGGTTGGTAAAATCAGGACCTACTGGAGATCAATCACATGTTAGTAGCCAAATCAAAGGAACAGCAGGATATCTTGACCCTGCTTATTGTTCAAGTAACCATTTGACCAAATTTAGTGATGTTTATAGCTTTGGTGTCATACTTTTGCAACTTATTTCAGCTAGACCTGCAGTGGACACTACTGAAAATCATAGCAACCAACATATTATAGACTGGGTAAGTAATACAAAAAGCCTTCATTCTTTTTTCATTATGTTCGGTCACTAAAATTGGATTTGGATTCGATACGGTCGGGATATCCACGATCAAGCAATCTAGGAGTTTGATTTTGATCGGACGGCTCAAAAACATGCAGACTTTGAATTTCCTTTAAATTTGATTTACTGAACTTAGAAGGCAAGCCTTGGTGCAATAGTAAGTTTGTTGCGTTGTGATCTAGAAGTCATAGGTTCAAATCCTGGAGACAGCATCTCCGCTTGCAGGGTAAGGTTGGTACATCTATATATCCTCTCTAAACCCCACCTGGTGGGAGTCTCATGCACTAGGTCACCTCGATTTATCGATCTTGAAATCTAGACCATTTGATCTAGATTAAACGACTTGTGATGTGTGAACTAAATGACATTGGTATTACGTGATTGCAGGGAGTCCAATTCTAAAAGGTTGCACTTAGTTTTTGTCCTATATATATGTTAAGTTTTAATAAACTAAGATCGTTATAATAACTTCTTTTGTCATTCAGGCAAGGCCTAGCATAGAGAAGGGCAAGATTGAAGAAATTATGGATGCAAATCTACTCTTTCTAAGTGAACCATGCAATAAGAAAATTATGTTAAATGTGGGGCAACTTGCTTTAAGATGTGTGGCACAAGAACCAAAACATCGCCCTACAATGACACAGGTGTATAAAGAACTAGAGCTATCCCTCTACTCAGATGATAGCTTCAGTAACAAAGAGCATTCTAAAGGTTCACTTGGATCAGCAGAATCACCCCAACAGAAATCGCCAGAATCAAATTATGATTGCTCACAGAGCTTTGTGAGCATAAACGGTGTTGGATTTCAGAAATTCTATATGGATATGGATAGCTTCTCCTTTCAGAGCACAAAGTTAATGTGCCTTGAAAATAATAGTATTAGTATTGACATTGATAAGAACAGTTTGAGGAAGATACAAGAGAACGAAACTGTGTAAGATCGATGTTGAATAAATTGCAATTACTACCCTTTTGTCTCTGATTCAGGAGTTCAAGGTAAAGCAATAGCTTTGTTTGGTGAATCTCAATCTTGTACACACATTAAAAAAAATGCATAATATATAATTCAGGCAACAATTACATCTGTCTTTCGTTTCTAATTACAATTGCAAGAATTATTATAGTTAGATTTTCCTAACAAATTAATCTTTCTTCTAAATCATGATATTTACTAGCATCATGCAAAGAACTAACACAAAAAAGGTAAAAACCAGAACTTGTGATACTTATATTCCTAATGAGTGCGCCAAACTGGTTATGCATTCAAAAGAGTGTAGGTATAATAATTTACAGAAATCACTTCTCACTGCAGACAAGGTTTTCTCTGAATGATCAAATATTCAAGCTCACGTTTGGATTCGGTACACTCTACATCCATGATGCTTAACTTAACGCAAGCTACATATCCCAAGTTACTTGTTACAATGTTTTTTAAATCTCAGTTAAATTGATATACAAGCTGGTGGGTAACCAGAGCTCAATGTCTGCTAAGAACACAACACTACATACAAATGTAACAGATCATACAGCCAGCTTCTTCAGCCAGAACCATGTTCGATAGGTGTGGCACAGGGTGCCAAAGCTCGAGACGGTAGGGGAACACCACCTCCCCTCACTGACAAAGGAGGACCTCTTATTGAGCTTGCTCTGCTGACAAGATTTGAGTCAAGAAATACAACTACAACTGTGATGTCATCGTGGAAATGCCGGCGGACACCGCGATCAATTTTCTTTAAATCGGAGTACCTCATCTCTCTTTTCTTTGCTGCTTCCTGCAAAGCCACTTTGATGAGCCTCCGAGCACTTCCCTGCAAGATAAAAAGCAAGTAATGCCTATATGTAGTTTATTTTCCATTGCTAACAATTAAGTGTTTTATTGAATTATCAGTTTTCAGTCTAAACTGTGCATCCTAAACAACTTAAGTTGCAGACTTTTCGCCTATTTACCAAAGAAACCAATAAGATGAAAGCAGATTAGCATGACCTAAACGAAAATGGAAAAGCATGTTCAACATACATATCAAACGCTTAATGCTCCATCAGAGTTCATGAATAAATTCAGGAATCAACTCATTTGAACCTTATTGAATAGAAAAAGGGGGCAGATAATTCATGACTGGACAAGAATATATGAACTAAAGGAACAGAAAACATAAAACAACTCTATAATACATTTATCTTACACTGTGTGGGTGATTTTGAACTATATCAACAGCATCCTGATTGCTAAGATGTTCCCAAAGACCATCGGAAGCAAATATGAGAAATTGATCATGCTCTTGAAGTTCATGAACAGAAATTGATGGGTCCGCGCTCAAAATTGGCCTTTTAAAAGTATCCCGAAGACGAAACTTAGCATACAACGGCTCCTTGTTAAATTCTGCCTTTTTAAGGTATACATCACCAATGGATCTAGAAATCTGCCACACAAAAATAATTCGTAACTAACTTGTATCATATATTATCGGTGCAAATAATTTACTATCACGTGGAGATCAAATTCACTTGAAACTTCATTCTGTATGTAAATTTCTTTCATTTGCTTTACTCAAAGATCTTTGAATCAAGACTTCAATATTTAGGGTGGTAAAGCTACATCTTAGGACTGGCAATTTCACCCAAACCCACTCCATTGCAGGGAAGATGCGGGTTTAGGGTCAACTCACCCAGCACTTATTATCTAAGTAAATATTATGCTTATTTGGATTACTAATAAGTCGGCTAGATTCATTTATCTTCATTAACTCCACACTTGATATATTTTTTGCAGGGAAGAGTGGGGTTGGGTGGGTAGGGCACAAGTTCCGATATTTTTCCTGTGAACTGGGTTGAGCAAAAACCCATCCTTACCCACCCCATTCCTAACCCATTACATCTTTTGTGACTAAAACACTCAATTGATTCATATCTTAAATTATATTCCATATAAAAAAGGTTCAACCACAATGTGAGTACATCACCACATCCACCGTCCTCACTGAGAGGTACATGAACATAATATATGTACCCTAATTGGCATACTGGAACACAGCTGTTCTGATTACATATATGATTGGTACATGAACATAATATATGTACCCTAATTATACACTATTTTCTAAACACAGTTTCCTATATGCTATATGCTATAAGAAACAATGCACATGTGAATAGTGGACTTTCCATTCTAACAAACGTTTTTCTGATTAGCTATTTTTCATTAGCTACTATTTCCAACTCTAAGAAAAATACCCTAAAACAATTGGGGTATATTCTTTTTTCTAAAAAAAAAATTCTAATTGTCATAATTTTTTTAAATATGTTCTTAAAAGACAGAAAAAAAGCCCAGACTTAGGGAGGTAAACCCATCATCTGCTGTAGAAAACCCAGGAGGAAAATAGAGTGAAACTATGTACAGCACCATTCTACCATCTTAACTACTATCTTTTGTGTATTAGATCATAAACTTCAAAAGTCAAAGCTCCCTCAACAATCAAGGCTTCTTCTTGGACAACAGTCCTTCATAGAAATACCACAGATGACTTGATAAAGATATGCAGACCTCACTAGGACATACCCATGTTTGAGTCCGGTGCTTCAAAAGCTATGGAATAAATAGCTACCTCCTTTGCGTTGTGAAGTAGGCAGCAACGGTGTTTGGATTGTTAGTACATTATTGGATATGCCCTCTAATTGGGAGTCTTTTCTCTGGCTTTGGCACTGTGCACTATCAGCTGAAGTTTGGTGTACTTCGTTGCAGCATGATTCCACAACTTAAGCAATAACTATTCTCCTCCTAAATTGTTGTGGGCTGAGCTCATCTTCTCAATTCTTAGCCTCCTAGAGAGTTTAATTCCATGGGTTGTACTACAGGTTCTCCTAGGTCAGTGTTGCAAAGCAACTAGTAGCTTTTTTGGGCTGACAGCTGTTTTCTTTCTGTGTTATATTTTGCATCTTTAGGGGGATTCTTGATCCCCCTGTTTGTTGTATTTCCTTTCTTAAAGCATTTTTCTCATTGAAAGTATAGGGCATTGATGGAAACAGGGATGATAGACAATATATCTGAGTGGCACTCCTATGATGTGGTGATATAGCAGACACAAGAACTAACCCCCTATTTTTTATACTACTAAACTAGGTCAAGTACTAGATTAGTGCATCCAATACAAATCCAGCCCAATAAAACTACTAACATAACATGATTCTCAACACATGAATAATTTAAATGTTCTAGCACTTTTCTGCAAGCTAAACCTTACAAGGCTCTTAGCTTGTTGCAAATAAACAATTTAAGACAACAGCCTAATTATATAAGGTGGGTTCAATAAAAGACAAACAAGGTATCACAAACACTCGTAAGGAGATGCTGGAGAGGCAATACACAGAAATGAGCACGGTTAGAAAGATAGCTCAATGAGACAGATGGAATAAGGCACAACTAAAACGTTACGGCCCTTAAATGTTGCATGGCCAATGAGAAATAGATGCCATAACAATCATACTCAAGAAGGCTCAACCTTCTTCAAATTCAGTAAAAATAAAGCATTTGTAAGCTTCAAACAGCAAGAATAACTTCAAATTGGATTCAGAAGGCCTTGATACCATGGAAGAAAAATGTATGAAATGTGAAAAACTGAATCAGACTTCAATTGGTCAAAAAACTAACAGAATCAATACAATTAATGACTTGCAGCTGGAAGAGAATAAACAATGACACAACTAGAGCAAAATAGTAAGCAAAATTCAGTAACCAAATAAGCTCCCAATAGCCCTACGAGAGACAAATAAAAGAACGGAACATAGATAAACTAAAGGGCTAGAGTGATGCCTAAGCAAACAGAGTCGAACAGAAAAATAAGAGGAACTAGAGAATCACTAGAGAAAGACACTGTTGGAAAGGAGTTTCAGATATTGGGTACTTAGCAGCAGCATAATGGAAATATTGGGTCAAGAAGGATGCTAAAATCAATAACAAGCTAGGATTAGAGGGGTGTGTGGTGTTTCATGGGAAGATGAGAGGGATGGAAGCATGAGAGCATGCTCTTACAAGCATTAAATCTTAACCACACAACACGTATAAGTGACAAATATAAAATTTAAGTTAAACAATCTTGACCTCCCCGCATGTATAATTTGTATGGTCATGTGTGTGTGCGTGTGTTAGTTTTTTCAATCTTATTCTGTTTATAACGAACTTAAAAAAATCCAACCATTGGATTGTGTAATATTAACATGATGATGATATACACAGAAATTGAAATAAACCAGATATTCATATGTATGTAATTTTATATTCAATATTTACTTAAAGTTCAAAAAATATATTATACATAAAAATGAAGTTGTTTGATGAAATACCAACCTGTTTTAAAATTTTATGCATTTGATCTACATGTTCAGAACATTCAATTCAATGGTTGGATTTGTTGAATTCGTACTCAATAAAAAGTTAATAGAAAGCTTGAGAGGAGTTAATTGTGACTGTACAACCCTACATAGATGACCTAGATTGTTTTACTATAATCAAATTTTCACTAACTTGATACAATTTCATTTATATGAGCACAAAGAGCATACAGAACCCTAATGGTTATATCTCCATAAAAATAATTTAATTTATAGGAGATGCTACCCAAAATTAAAACCCTTTTGCCAATTACAAAATTAATCATGTTGAATAGAGACCATGTTTTGACACTTGGCATTTAAGCAAGTTACATTTTCAATCCCTTAGCTAAAACTCAAAACTACTTTAAATATTGTATTCGCCAACAAAAAGACAAATGTACTAAAACATTATTAAAGCATCAAAAAAAAAATACAAGATGACAATAACTCCTGCACAAGATAAAAAACCCTAAGCAGAACGGACTATTTGCCAAGTCATGTTAGTCAACATAATGCGCAATCAATACCCACAAGAAGTCAATAACAGAAAACGTGATACAGGTATGCAAATGCCTCCAAACTCCAAAAATCTACCAATAACATATAGTCTAGGTACACATTTCATCAAGTTTTTAGATAGACTTCAAAAAAGTTGAAATTTTCCAATTTCCGAAACAAAAGGACAAAAATTTGCGGCAATGAGACGCGTAGTCAATGAAAAATGTCAACAACTAAGAATAACAAACAAAACTTACCTGTATCAGACCCTTCACCCGCCACACATTGTGCTTCAGAACCACAATCTTCGAGTCATCCGGATGCAAAGAATGCATCTCTTGTCTAACAGATTCTATGCTCACATTATGCTCCGACGAAAGCTGGATAGCCAAAACTTCCCCAGTTGCTCGAACAGACCGACCAAGCACAGCACGGGAATCACCAAGATTAGCAATATAGAGGGTACCACCACAAATCACACTAACCAAACAACAAGACCCCACAGCAGCAATCTGTGGATTCATAGGCCAATGTTTTGTAACAATTCCCAGAAAACCTTCTTCGGTTGCTTGGTATGCCTTCCGAATTACCTCCACAGACATAGTCTTCTGCTCTGTCGCAAATCCTTAAATACAGAAATTTAAAAAAAAAAAATACACGCATACAAACATCAATAAAAATGTTCAAAAATCAACATTAAAACAATAATCAAGAGATTTTTCTAACTCGATACTATAGTATTGAATATGAATTCGACAACTCTGCAGTAAGTATTTCAGTTTCAACATTTGAATCAAAAATCAAGGTTTATTTTATTTTAATTCTAATTTAATAAATCTATGATTTGTTGTGTTTTTCGGTCTGAGTGAAGATCCCGAATTCTAATCTAAGTAACAACCGAAAATGTCCAGCCTAACAACGCCGGTTTGTCAGTTTTGCTACGCTTTTCGGACGATTTGTTGTGACTCTACACATGTTAAATGGAACAGTTACAGTTAAAATGTCAAACTCACCCATAGAGAGTCCAAATCCATTGAATATATACCAAAGCTATGAACATTAAATGGTAAATAAAACAGTAACATTTATAACAAGAGAGTTATTATTAAAAAAAAAAAGGAGAAAAATTTACGTTTCAAATGTTGAAAGAGATGATCACAAACATAGCGGGAAGTCTCAGGTCCACCATGACCATCATAAACACCAATGAAAGTACCATAAGGACCATTATTATCAAGAAAACTAAGAGGACCAGATTCAATTTGACTCTGATCTTCAAGCAGGTTATTAGCCTGCACAACCGCCATAGAATAATCACCAAACAAGTGTTGTCCAGCATCCTTGTACCATAACAACCCTTCCTTCCGACCTGAAACTTCCGAAGCTTTCCTTTCCGAGGATCTTCTCCGCCAACAAACACTCAAGAAGTTCATCAACTTTGATAGCATCCCTCATTTCACCCCCAAATTAACCCTCTCTTTTCCTTCACATCCAAAATTAATTGGATGCAATAATAATAATAATAATTCCCTTTCTTCAACCTGCAAACATAATTAAATAAATATTAATTAATTGATGATAAATAAGTAAAAAGAAATAATTAATAAAAAAGCTGAAGAAAGACGTGTGTGGCGTTGTTGACTATTGACTGAGAGAGAAATACTTGTGATTGTGAATAGCGGTAGATTAGATCTATAGATCGTTGAAAAGTGAAGTGTGTGGAGATAGGGTTTTTGTGTTTGGGGACGGTGATGATGTGGAATAGATAGAGGATAGAAGAAGAAGATGAAGAAGAAGAAGAGAGATTTTGAGATGATTGAAGAGAAAAGGTGTTAATTATGATGATGAGTCATTGGTAAGAGTGAGAGAGAGACTTTCTCTCTTCTAAAGCTGAAAATCAAACCTCTTTCCTTTCTTTGCTTTGCTTCCTATTATCTATCTATTTATTTTCCTCTCTTTCTCTTTCTCTCTCGTCTCGTGAGACAAACACCGAACAAAATGGGGTAAACTATGTCAACTAACTCTCACTCTATTTTCTCAATATTATTATTATTATTACACACATTTTTTCTTTGTAACAGAAATTTATGGCGTGACGTCATAATTCAAAGTAGGAAAAACAACTAATTTTTCTTTTTAGCAAAAATGAAGGAAGTCTCATTAAAAATTTTGAATGTAAAAAACATCAAGAAGAAAAATGAGTATTACACCTGAATTTATTAAAAAAGATTAAAAAAAAAGAAATAAGAAAAAGAGAGTTGAAGAGGGACTAGACCAATAAACTCCGCAAGAAAAGAAATTAAAAACAAAACATCAATAGGGAACTCCTAACTTATTAAAATGAAAGACCCCTAAAACAATCCAACCTAGAAACAAAATAAAAGGTAAATTAAATGGCTAGCTTACATTAGTAAGATCAAAAATAGATGAAGACAAAATTCGTCTCTGAGCAGGTATTATATCTAACAATTTTCTAGACCAATTTCTTTTTTGCCAAAATTTCTTTTTTTGGATCACAACGTCATCTAATTAACATACCTCCCCAAAGTTTTCCTAATATTCTCATTTCTGATGCTAGCCTAGGTTAGAAGTAGCATTTGGCATTGGGACATTTAGCGAATCTAGTCTGGTATCTGTAGTCATAGAATCATCAACGTCATCTAATGTTTCTCTCCAAAGTTTTCCTAATATTCTCATGTCAGATGCTACTATTAGATTAGAAGTAGCATCAGACATTGGGGCATTTATTGAATTAGCCTAATATTTAACCGCTCACTCACTAAAGAAATTATATTTAGCTCTGTTTGGCAAGTCTCATTTGCTAGTAGATGATGAATAGACGTTTTTTGTAAGCATTAGTGTTTAGCATTTTTTCCAAACGCTACTTCAAGTTGTGTTGTTGAAATGCTACTTAGCATATATCATCTCATATTTTGTCATTTTTACCTTCACTATTTTTCTTAAATTTTACACTATCCTCTCTTCTTTAAAATAAGCTAAAAATATTTAAATCTGTATTTTTAATGTCATTTTACATTTATTAGTATGTTTAACCCCTAGTTTTACCAAACATATGATTTGCTATCCCCTAGCGTATTTGCTATCTGCTAGCTCATCCACTATCCGCTATCCACTCGTCTACTAGTTTATCTGCTATCCGTCACTTTTTACCAAATAGAGCCTTAGTCGTTTACCCCACTCCAATAAAATTAGTATACACGTGAGTTAGCTATCTACGATATACAAGCAGGGGCGGATCTAGGGTTTGGGGACTCGGATATAATTTTTTAAAATCATGTCGCACAAAAAATATAATAAAAATAAAATTTTAAATATTTTTTGATAGAAAAACTTTAAATATTTAATTAAATAAATTATACAACTTATATTGTCCTCTATATACATAAGAAGGAGAGTGATTAATGTTAGTGTGGATTGAGTGCAAAATTAAGGGCTTGGGTGCAAATTACTTTTTGCAGGGTGAGCAAAATAAAAAATAAGGACTATAAGTCTGAGACAACGTTCTTGAGATAAAACTGAATTATATTATATTCACATATAACTCCCTTTGTTTTTGTTTATAAGCAAAAAGTTCACTTCTTCATGTTATTAAATATGAGCATGCTGAAGCAACTTATCTTTATTAATCGCTCTATTTTCATTTTTGTTGGTTCAAGTAACCTTTAGTTTTCACACTATCTATTTTTCCATACAAAATGAAATTCAAGAATCATATTTCATTTTTCTTTCTTTATAAATAATTTTCTTAAATGGTGTGCATAGTCTCTTTTGCTCGGAAGAGTTCCATAGCACATTATTATTTTTTAATTTTTACTTTGATATTTAAGTTGCATAACACATTAAATTGAAAAGAAAAAGTGCACATTCAATGTATACATGATAGGCCTAAGGGAACTACTAATACTATTGTTGATCTTAAGAAAAGACGTCTTATTTCACATGCTTACAATGGTCGAATATTTTCTTGTTCTTTTTCAATAATTGAGTTGCATCGATATTCTTCATCTCTGGAATGCGAATCAAAGCCTTTGCCATATTGAGATGACATTTTTGACCCATTTTTTCAAGCTTTTCGCAACAATGTCTAGTTCTGCTTTTGTCATGGATTAGATTTTTATATACTTCTTCTCCACATTTAGTGCCAATATCAGCTGTGCACTTAGCTAAAAGATTTGGGCTATCAGGTTTTGTAAGGAGATCACACTTCTGGAAAATCTCATCGCTCTTGGTTATAAATGGAATTCGATCGACATTTTTATACTTTGGATCGTTTTCAAGAATAGATATTGTATGTTTGAGGTTACAAGAATAACCAGCTTGAAAAAGCTTATAACAACAACTAGTTGAAATTGTAGACTTATTATGACCAAATATTCCCTGAAAAACTTGTTTTCGACAATGTTCTCCGATATGCTTTGTGCATTGTTTTAACTCCTCTTTCTCAGAGGCGTGAACCACAACTAATATTGTAGTAAAAAAGAAAGCAGCTAAAATCAAATGAGTACCGAGTCTTTCCATGAGATTTTAGAGAGATGTATTGTATTATATATTTGTGTTAACTCGATTGATAAAAAAGATCATAGTCATTTGTTTAAATAGAGAGTTTAGATGAACTCATTAATGGGATTTTCATAACTGTAAAACATTGGTTATACTTGTAATGTATAACATGATTTTAAAAAATATACTCCCTCCGGTGTCTTTTATAAGCAAAATTAATTACTTTCACGATGATTAAGAAAGTTAGTTAAGTGAAATTGATTGTCTAGTTTTCATAAAGAAAGATAGACTAAACTAAAGAGACTCAACTTTTGTATTTTATAGACACTAAAAATTATTAAAATTCAAAACATCATCGATACCAATAAAATGTTTTACCCTAAGATTATTAATAAATGATAACTTGCTATCAATGGAATTATTATTTTAATATTAAAAGACACATCGATAGTGAGGAATAAAATACACCAAAAATAAGAAAGATGGTTTATTTTACTAACAAATTCAATATAGGGTAAAATATATTTTTGGTCCCTACAAAATCGGCCTCTTCTAAGTTTGATCCATACATTAACGAAATAGGCGTTTTGGTCCCCCATTTTATTTTTCCCTTTTCATTATTAGTTCCTGACGTTAAACAATGCTGATTGTGTAACAGAAATCTGACTTGACTTTTACTCGTGTAATTTTTTTAATCTACGTGGCACAGTTAAATTAGGTGTCATCCGCTTTTTTATCCATGTGGCTTTTTTCTTTTTTTTAAACCAAAATTATATGTTTTATTTCCCAAAAAAAAAAAATCATCTTCTTCCCATGAACCCATCTCCCATAACTCTCCCTCCCCTTACTCACGTATCTCTCTCTCACCACCTCCAATGTGTTTCATTGCGCACATCAGTATGAACATGGAAGCAACAAGTTGTGGGAGAACCAGAAATTTTGTGCACAGAATCGTGAGAAAGAGAGAGAATTTCAGAAAACAATTCTTCTGATGATTCGATTCAAGATGCAGAATCGCAAGAAAGAGAGAGAATTTCACAACAACAGATTCAACTTGTATTCAACAATAGATTCAAGGATTTAGGTTTTGGAGGAATTGGGGATTCAACGATTTAGGGATTTCTTCTGATGATATAAGTAATTCCAACGATTCAACAAATTCAACATTGTATTCAACAACAGATTCGAATTGGGGATTTAGGTTTGGAGGAAAATCAATGTGATGTGAGAAATCGATTTCTCAACCAAGCAGAAGGAATCGATGGAAGATTCATAGGGTTGGCGTCCGCGAGAGGAAGATGAAATGAAAGCGTAGGGACATGAGGTTTATTCTGGTGGCTTTGGTGGAAGATTCATGGGGTTGGCGAATTGGTGGCTTTGGTTTTTTCTGGGTTGGTTCCTTTTGGAAGCGCATGGACATTGTGGAGGAAGAAGAAGACATTTTTTTAGAAAAGAAACAAAAAACTTAATTAAATAGAGTAAAATAAAAAGGAAACGCCGCCTGAATAAAATAATTGACATGTGGATGCCGTGTCAGCAAAAATGCTTGTGTGGAAATGCTGACTGGGTATTCAGTTAGTCTAATTAACGTTAGGGACCAATAATGAAAACGACAACATAAGATGAGGACCAAAACACCTATTTCGTTAATGTAGAGACTAAACTTAGAAGGACCCGATTTTGTAGGGACTAAAAACATATTTTACCCTTCACTATATATAACATGACAACAATCCAGTCAAAAAGAATGACAATAACACATACTTTTAATTTAGGGCAAAATTACACTAGAGGACCTTTAAGTTATTTATTTGTAACAAGTTGGACCTTTAAGTTTTTTTTGTAACAAATAGGCCCTTTTAATTATTTCTCTAGCTTATATATTTTGATGTAATGCTACTTTATATATTGTGACTACTCTAGCTTATGTATTTTGATGCAAACAAACATATTTTGGTGTATTTTGATGTAATGAACGATATTACATTTTACTAAAAGGGCCAACGGTGTCAACGTCAGGTAACTTAAAGGGCCTATTTGTTACAAAAGAAACTTAAAGGGCCAACTTGTTACAAATAAATAAGTTAAAGGTCCCCTGGTGTAATTTTGCCTTTAATTTAGTATTCACAAACATGGGTTCATTTCTAAACTAATCGTTCATTTTACGTCATAGGAAAATAATTTATCTATGTCTCAAAAAAGTTGGCTCAACACCTTCTACAAAACCAATCTCTTTATTTATCTCTTTACCAGTTTCTCCAATCCTCATAATCGGCCTTCATTGAAAAGGATGAATATGAAAATGAATAGTGATAAATGCATGCTGAAGCTTAACTTCTACTAATAGAGTGGTGTGTAGGACCTGAACGTGATAGAGTGACATAATTGGGGCTTGAAATGTGCCAGAAATATAATCGGCGATAAGGTTGCCTAACTATGCAGACAGGGGATAGATGGCCCCTTGGATTACGTAGACACAGTTCAAGGAGACAATTCATGTTGATAAGACCCAGGGCACACGACAAGATCGAGTTTCGCCCCAAGATAGTGATCCAATAAATCTTGGTTCAAACGCCTTGTCCTAAATAGACAACGCGATTCAAGATAGCGGCAAGACGAGACAATAAATCTTCAAAACGTCTTGACGTGAATCATATCTTCTACTTCCACCATTGTTGCATGTTGTAGTGTTTCTTTCATCTCATACCTAAATCGTATCCTTCCTCTACTCTGGCCATTGTTTCTTTGTTTCTTTCATCTTAGAGATAAATTCTTAGAGGGCTTCATGTGTGGCAAAAACAAAGATTGTTTGCAACTAGGCATGTCTGGCCTTGATATCGCTGCTTCATGCACTCAAAATTGTAACCCTTTCGAGGATGCTTCAAGTCGCATGCGCCTCTACTAGAATCGGTTCAGTGTAGCTCCCCCAGCAAAACATTTGTGTAGGCCCTAAATTTTGGTCAGGAAAACATTTAATAAAATGCATTGATATTTGTTTCAGTTGCCAAAACTACGCATTAAAGGAACTATCGAAATATCTGAAGAAGAATGCCAAGCTGATGTTATAGTGTACAAAAATGTGCTTCATCGGCACGTTATTTCGTCAAAGGGGGCTCAACCATTCCAGATTCAAGATTTATAGCACTTTTAAATCTCGAGATTATTTCATACAATCGGTCGATAGATTCCTAGGTAAGGGATTCTTTGAACTAGGATTCTCCACAACTAGTAATTGAAGTCAATAATGTCACAAGGAAGGGGGTGTTGGAATTGTGACCCTTTTTAAATTCACCTGCAAGAAAAGAACTTTCTTCACAAGTATGATGTAGATTTAAGATAGTAAGTGTTATGTGTTAAGAAGGGTGAGCCAAAACAATTCTTCTTAACCTATATTGTGAGCAGAGAAGGGTGATTGATCTATCTTCTCAACTATGTGGAAGAATTGAGAAGGGTCTAAAAGTTCTTCCCTCAATGCTTCTCACAGTAATTCTGTTTGATTGTTTGAAGTGGTGCTAAGCTAGTGATGATGATATAATTTGTCTAGAACATCTTTTCAAGAGTTTCAATTATAAGTTATAAGTAGGGAGAGGAGTGAGAAGAGTTGAAAACTTAGTTATCTCAAGAACAGTTATAGGCAGAGAAGAGCACTACTGACACTTCTCAGTTTTCATAAACCTTCTCCTTATGGAGAGTTTTCTCACAAGGTGCAAACAAATGATTTAGAAAGCAATAAATAACACAGTGATTTATAGTGGTTCACCCAAATTCCTAGGCTACATCCACTCCTCACTTCCAGTGAGTGTTTCCACTATTTTTCCAAAATAGTTTACACCTTTTACACCACCCTAGGTTAAAAGAACTCTTGGTAGTTTTCTTCACACAGCTCTACCTACTGTAAACTCCTCTAATAGACTCCTTCTGATCTATTAGACTACTTCTAACACAGAAGCACTCACTTCTCAAGTCCTACAGCAACACATGCCACTTGAGAAGGTTCCCTACAGGATTTCTGTTTAAGTAATTGGGTTTGTGGTATTTCTAGAGTTTGGTTGATACAAATGGAGTGTTCAATAAGTACAACAACACAAGACTTAATACATACTCAGAGATCAAGTGAATCCCTTCTGGTTTGTTGCAGCTGAGTATGGATGGGAGAAAACTTTGACACTTGAGAAGGTTGGAAGATAAGAACTCAATGCACTCTCATGAGGATCAATGGCGACTAGGAGTGTTAATTTATAGATGAAATTACGTGTATTAACCACTGGTCCAAGGTTTAGAGTTGTTGGTGACGAATATAGCCGTTTATAGCCATGTGAAGTTGCTGTCTGTACAACACAGCTGTGTTTCTGCAGAAGATAGTTGTTTCCAGTTGTCATGACCCTTCTCACAATGACTCTTCTTACCTATGACAGATGTTGAAGATGATGCTTCTCAAGTTGATGCTTCTCATGTTGATGATCTTGAAATGGTTCATGATATGACCCTTCTCAACATGACTCTTCTCATAATGACCTTTCTCAAGGTCATGACTCTTCTCAATCTTGACTCTTCTCATCTGATGCTTCTCATCTCCTTTCTTATGATTCTGTCATGACCCTTCTTAGGTTGATCCCTGTTAGCTACCCTTCTCATATTGCCACAAGAATAACTGAAGCTTCTCAAGATGATCTTTCTCAAGTTTACCATATGGTCTTGATCTTTGGAGTTTGTCAAGAGAGGATTCCTTCCTTAAGACATTGTGGACAATCTTTTTTCTAGTTTTCTCATATATGATGTTTCTCATAAGCATATACCTTCTTAAGATTTACTTGAATAATTCTGTTCTTATTTAACACTCAAGAAGAAACATTAGTAGCATATGAAATCAGAAACTTTAAGCTTCTCATATTTGAAGTTTGTTAATCATCAAAACTTAATTAGGGATTTTGTCTCAACAGTAATGTTAGGAATGTTTGGTCTCGCGACTCATGCAACCTCCACCGGAAATGATGTCTATCTCGTCCTAGAAATTGGATTGAAACAAATTAATGCTCAATGTTGAGTTTAATTTTGTGGATTTTAGAGAGACTATTAGAAGCCAAATATTGAGTTTGAAATCATTGGCAACCATAGTATTCTTACTGCTTTGGACACATCCACGTTAAAGTGATCATTGGATCACTTTTCTAGAGCTTTAATTGCATTGTTTTCTTAGAAAAACTTCATGAAAAAATATTTGTTGAAAGAAAGGAGTTTGTTTTCCTCATTGATACTAAATATAAAAAAGTGCCTATATTTTGTGCCTCAAGCCCTTATAGTTAAAAGGGGGTCGAAATCTTTTCGTGATTGATTCCTTCCTTTCTAGGCTGTCTTTGCGGAAAGGTCGGCACCTTTCAATAAGGGGTCGAGTAACCCTCATTAATTTGGTGTTGAGCAGTTTACCGCTTTACTTTTTCTCCTTTTTTAAGGCCCCAAAAGCGGTAACAGTAGAATTGGTGAAACTTCAACGTAACTTTTTGTGAGGAGGCGATGGGGAGAATTGGAAGACGTGTTTTGGGTGTTGTGGGGAAATGTTTGCAAACCAAATTCGGAAGGAGGTTTGAGGGTGAAGGACCTAGAGCTGTTTAATATTTCACTTCTTTCAAAACGAAACTGGATAGTTATTTCAGATAGGAATGAATGAATGCTATTTGGAGGAAGTTATTGCATTTCAGATATGGCCCAACTATTCCAACATTCGCTTGCGAGAAATTTGCAAACTTGGGTAGGAAGGATTCGATATGGTGTAGGGATTTGGCATCACATGTGGCTTGACTCAGAACATGTGAAAGAGACTTTTCCGGATTTGTATAAAATTGTGTTGTTGCAACATGAAACTGTAGCTGAACACGGTGAGTGGATGAATTCTGTGTGGAGTTGGCGGTGTTGCTAGTTTAAGCCTCTAGCGGATAGATTAGAGCTGGTCAATGGTCAAATGTTGGAATTCATTCTTCAAGATGTTAACGAGGATAGGTGGGTTTGGGGTTTGGAAAAACACAAGCAATTCACTGTCAAATCTATGTACATGCATTTATTACTAAACAGAGTTGATCATTCGTTGGGTGGAGTATTATGAAAAACATTAGATGGTTTGTGGAAGTCATTTTGTTGGAATAAAGTTTAATTACATGATATAGAAAAAAATTTATGCTTTTAGAGCACCGCAAAGATCCATATTCTTCCACACATTCCTTAGTAGTGAAAAAGAAACCAACATTCCTTCGACGAAGTAAATAACTCTGCATATGACCAATTACAACATTTTAACCAAGACTTTGATAAGTTTTTCCATAGTGACTACCATTGATCTTAAGAGAAGACATCTTATTTCACATGTTTACAATGATCAAATATTTTCTTGCTCTTTTTCAGTAAATGAATTGCATCGACATTCTTCATCTCTGGGGTGCGAATCAAAGCCTTTGCCATATTGATATGACATTTTTGACCCATTTTTTCAAGCTTATCACAACAATGTCTAGTCATTTTTTTGTCGTGGATTAGATTGTTAAATATTTCTTCTCCACATTTAGTGCCTATTTCAGCGGTGCACTTAGCTAAAAGACTTGGGCTATCAGGTTTTGTAAGGAGATCACACTTGTGGAAAATCTTATCACGCTTGGTTATAAATGAAATCCGGTCTACATTTTTATACTTTTGATTGTTTTCAAGAATAGATATTGTATGTTTGAGGTTACAAGAATAACCGGCTTGAAAAAGCTTATAACAACAACTTGTTGAAATTGTAGACTTATTATGAACAAATATTCCCTGGAATACTTGTTTTCCACAATGTTCTCCGATATGCTTTTCACATTGTTTTAACTCCTCTTTCTCAGAGGCGAGAACTGCAGCTAATATTGTAATAAAAAAGAAAACAACCAAAATGAGATGCGTGCCAAGTCTTTCCATGAGATTTTAGAGAGATGTATTGTATTATATATTTATGTTAACTCGATTGATAAAAAAGATCATAGAGTTATTTGTTCAAATAGTGAGTTAAGATGAACACATTGTTGGGATTTTCATAACTGTAAAACATTGATTAAACTTTTAACATATAACATAATTTTAAAAATATACGTTGCAATTTGAATCAGTTTCATTGAGTGGTTTGAAAGTTAGATATCTATTGAAGTAGAACTAGTATTGGAGGATGACACCAGCTAGAATGTTTATGTAACTAGCATAATTAATTTTAATTTTAATTAATTATACATTATTGGAGTAATAACTAGCATTGGAGCTGAATGTTTATGTAACTCCTCTTACTCATAATATTTCAATAATGTATAATTAATTAAAATTATTTAACATCTTTAATGGAGGATGACACCAGCAAGAATGTTACATAAATCTCTCGTTAATACAATATGTCACTTATAGAAGAAAAAAAATCTCATATACATGGTAGGGTAGATGTCACTTATAGAGAAAAAAAACAATATCCTAAATCTCGTTAATACAATATCTCACTTATAGAAAAAAATCTCCAATTGACAAATTAAACTTAACATGGTAGGGTAGATGTCACTTATAGAAAAAATACAATATCTCAGTTATAGGAAAAAAATCTCATATACGTGGTAGGGTAGATGTCACTTATAGAAAAATTACAATATCTCACTTTTAGAAAAAAATATCGTTAATCCAATATCTCACTTATAGAAAAAAAATCTCCAATTGACAAATTAAACTTAACATGGTAGGGTAGATGTCAAAAAAATGGAATGGTAAAGAAACTGTCAAACCATCAACGGTCGTGATTTTATATAGACCAAAAAAATATTTTACCCTAAATTTACTAGTAAATGATAACTTGCTATAAGTCGAATTATTATTCTACTATTAAAAGAACATTTATAGTGAGGAATCAAATACATCAAAAATAAGAAAGTTAGTTATTTTTTTTTGTTACCATGTTTTTGGTGCACAGTTTCCACCGGCTTTGTCGATGGCTAATCAACGCTAGGAAACCTAGCTGGCCACGAGTACCTTGGATTTGCCGACCCGTGTGGTTCTTCCCTCCCAACAAAGTTTTTGATACACCCAAAATTAGAACCTGACTAGTTATTTTAATAACAAATAACAATAAATATAACATGACAATAATACATACTTTTAATTCCGTATTCACAAACCTCAGTTAATTTTTAAACTAATAGGACCCGGTGCACAGGATAAGGAGATAGTATATGATAAATATATCCTATCCTACTGTAATCCTTTGTTTGATGCACCAATAGGATATGATAAATTAAACCCATCACTTATCCTATCCTATCAGCCCTTTGTTATTTTAATCCTAAATATTAGCTGGGTTTATTTTATCCTATCCTGTTGTCTATCACACTTTTCACACTCTCTCAACCTCTCAGTTGCGCTATCTCAACCTCTCACTCTCACGCTCTCGGTCTCACGAACCCACTTCATCTTCAACCTCTTGCTATTCTTCTTGCATCTCTGAACAAAAAAGAAGAAGATTCGTGCTCTGAAAATCGTCCCTAGTTGCAGAACCGCCGTGACCTAGGAAGAGGTTCGTTTTCCCCCTTTTCTGATTCTTTCCCATCTTCACTGATTCTCATTTTCCCCCTTTTTCATTGATTCTGAGTTCCCCCTTTTTGCACTGATTTTGAAACTTAGGGCTTGTTGTTCTTTGATGTTATATCCAGTTTTCTACAAATTTTTGATGTTATAAGTGTTGTTTGCAATTAGTTCTAAAACTAATTTTCTGAAGCTTATTGAGTTTGAATCGAGAATTGTGGTATTTGTCTTGTGTTTGCTGAACTGTTTTTTGGTAATTAAATTAGAAAGTAATAATGTAATGTGGGGAAGATGGATTTAATGGGTGTTTTGCTTTTTTCATGATATTGTAGTTGAATCTAAGTTGTTGTTTTTTCTAATTTTTCTAGCTATCTCCTTCAATTTTCTAGGTAAATATGAATTCACAAGAACAACATGATGTGATGGTATATCTAATTTTGGAGCAAATGTTTTTAGAGATGGTTGAAATTTGTTTTGCAACTTTCATGGCTGTGAGCCATTCTGCATTATGGTTTTACGAAAATCATAGCATTAGGCAACAACCGGTGGATAGAGAAGGATTACGTGGAGAATTTTTAGAGGGTTTGATCAATCGAGATGATGTAATATGTGTTGATCAACTCCGCATGAATATTAGATCCTTTCGTTTATTATGCGGTTTCCTACATACTGATGGTAAATTGAAAGAAGATGGATTAGTAAGTATTGAAGAACAAGTAGCTATGTTCTTACACATATTGGCACATCATTCTAAGAATCGTGTTATTAAGTTTCTATTTAAACGATCAGGAGAAACCGTTAGTAGGTATTTCAATTCAGTGTTGAATGGGGTCATACGATTACATGAAATACTTCTTAGAACACCTGATCCTGTCCCAGAAGATTGTTTAGACGAAAGATGGAAATGGTTTAAGGTACTTTGTTAGTATGTATTTTGAAGTTTCTATGTGTTACATATTTCCCCCTAAATTATTTACTCCTATAATTTGAATATTTGCTTACAGAGTTGTCTTGGGGCACTAGATGGAACACATATCCAAGTCAATGTACCGTCGTAACAGAAAAGGGGATATATCTACCAATGTCCTTGGTGTATGTTCAAGGGATATGAAATTTATTTATGTGTTGCCTGGATGGGAAGTTGATAAACTCTAATTTAGTGCATTTATTAGAGATATTTTGAGTTGTTTTTAGAGTAATTATTACTGATTAAATAAATAACTGACTTAAATTACTCTATATTTGCAGGGAGGTAGAAAAAGAAAATAATATAAATGTGGGCTGAAATTAGAAGAAATGTTAGAATAAAAGAGAGCAAGCCCAAGCCCAAGCCCATTAATGCAAGAAGGCCCACAGTAATAAAAAGAAGATCCTCTTGGAGATTTCAATTAAAAGTGATACACATGTGACTTGGAGAGAAAGAAAGAGGCATGGAGTGGAGAGCAAGCAACACATATTTAGGAAGGATCTAAATCCTAATATTTAGGGATTGGCATATCTTGCAATTAAAAGTGGAAGCAATCTTGACTTGATCCTTTGCTCGGAGAGAAAGAAAATGAACTAATATAAAAGGAGAGCTTCACTTGTGAAACTAGAGTAGACACCACATAAACAAACAATAGTCACACAAACGCTACGGAAACGCTACGGAGGAAGAGAAGACCGTGAAAGAGCTTTGGAGTAAAAGAAGGAGATTGAAGACAAAGATTAAGACTTTCTCTATTTCCGGGTTATCCTTATTTCTGTAATTCATGAACCTTATTTTTCTTTTATTGTTCTTTATTATTATGGACACCTAAGTCCTCGTCTAGGGTCTTAGGTGGATCTTGCATGTTTAGAAACCTCTTTATGTTCTAATTTCTTATTTGAATTCCTGTTTTTATTTCAATTAATATTATTCTATTGTTTTTATCACATAATTAGGATTAGCTACCCTTTTCATGTTAATAATCAATTAGTTGATCAGCGACCGTACTGCAATTAGTTGGTGGACCTATAGGATAATTGGGGCTATAACTAATGCATGACCAAACTTTAATTTAGTCTTCCAATCATTCAACCTTTTTGTGATTTATGCTTTTTTTAAATTTAAATTCTAGCATGACCAAACTAGGGTTAATTTAGGAAAAAGAATATTAATCGCGAATGACCAAACGGATTAGTAGCTTTAGTAAAGGGATTGGTAATTGAATAAAATAAGGAAATTCAAGTAGAATTAGACATAGGGAATCGAAGCTTGCAAGTGAAACCGCGACCCTAGACCTCTCTCTCCATCTATTAAATCTTGCATTTTATTATTTGTTAATTGTTTACTTTTTATTTCATTGTTTCAATTACAACTCAATTATTCACTCGTCTAAACAATAAATAATTTTAAGTAGTTTAGTACTTGTTAATTAATCTCTGTGGATACGATATTCTTTTATACTACTTCTGCGAAAGAGTACACTTGCTCTAAGTGTGTTTTTAACGCAACAAGTTTTTGGCGCCGTTGCCGGGGATTAATTCGCAATATTAAGCGAAAAAGATTTTTATTGCTTTAGACTTTTTTTTATGCTTTAGTTTTGTTTTTTTTATCTTATTGAAAAAATACAAAAAAAAAAGTTCCTAATTCTTTTCCAAGAAACCACTGCAGTTCACCCTGTTTTGCAGAGAAAAGTTGAAATCATGGTTAAGACTCTTGGAGATTATATTAGAGAGGCAGAGGTGAAAAGGAATTTAGAGAAGTCATCTTGGTATATGCCTCAATGTCAAATCCCATTTCTCCTCCTCCTTATGTGCCTTATTCAAATTATTGGGATGACTATAAGCCACCTCCTTATTCCTCCAACTGGGATAATTATAAGCAACTACAAGTGCAGAGGAAAGAGGAAGAATATGATATCGATGAGATCTTGGTCAAATTTATGGAGCAAACAAATGAAAGGTTTGACCGCATGGAGGACCGAATTAGAGTCATGAATGACCAACTGGCAATTATCATTGCTTTATTATCTCAAGAGGCCCAAGAAACTCCTGATTCACAAACAGAGCAATTCAAAGATAATATTCTTAGTAGTGATGAAGAGTTCTCCATGGAATATAATCTAGAGGAAGAAGCTCTCAAGAAAGATGAAGAGACTCCTACTGAGGGGGGTCAAATTGAGACAACAGATTCCACTGATGAGAGCGGTTGTGAGGAGAATGAGAAAGATCAACTGGTTCATGAGTTGGAGAAAGAGGAGAAACTCCAAATTTTTGGGCAAATTGTTTTAACTATTGGTGATGCTGTGATTGAGGTTTATAAGGGAAATGTAACTTTAAGGAGTGGTAAAGAAGATGATGTTATTAAAGCTTTAAATTCCAATGAATTTTTCTCTTCTTTAACTTCTCCTTATTGTGATGATATGGTTGAAAATAATATTTTTAGTGATTTAAAGATGCAGGATCTTTTGGAAAAAATTATTATTTTGCAGGATCCTACCATAGCAGTCGGTGGAGATACAATAAAAACTTCCTTTGAAGCTCGTCCACCACGTGGAAAAAGAAAGAACAATGTCAACCACATAGTTAGAAAACTAAGAAGGTGCACTGCGTTAGATGTAAAATTTGCTCTTGATGAGCCACCTGATTGAGCACCAACTATCGTCAGGCTCATGACGTTAAACAAGCGCTTCGCAGGAGGCAACCTGTGTTTTATTTTCAGTTATTTTTATTTTGCTTTTGTTTTGTTTTGTTTTTAGGAATAAGCTCCAACTACAAGCTCTCTCAGGGAAGTCTCTCTTACTCTCTCTATTTATTTATTTTTGTTTCTATTTGATTATTTTGCATTGAGGACCATGCTCCATGCTAGTGTGGGGGAAGATAGTTTATATTGTCACTATATCTCTATTAAAGCACATACCGGCTATATATGTCGATAGCATTTTTTCTGGCTTGTTTTTGAATGAATAGTGCTTAAATTTTAAAAAAATAGAGATTATGCCTTTAGGGGATCCCATAATTAATTTACTTGAAAAACTTGTGTTTAATTGTAACTATGGGGTTGTCCTTAGGAAGCTGATAATTAGCATTTGTCCCTCTTGAGTACTTTTTGTGAACTAGCTTCTAAATGTGAGATCTGAGCCTTCATAAGGGGATTGATACTAAATCATAAATTTTTACCCTTTTTCTTTCTATGAGTGTGTTTCCCAATTTGCTACATTCTAGAATTTGTCTTTTGACCGTTTTGAGGCGAAAATTGATTTGCATCATGTAAAAAGATTTGGGGATTTAGGATTTTTCTGGCCTCAGAGTTATTTGTTGAAATTATCCATTAGTTGCCCCCTTTGAGCCTATTTGTTATATTTTTTCTTTGGTACCCAGATATAATTTTTTCTTTTTTGTTTGTGGTAACCATTTGAAATTGAATGTGGAGCACCTATTGAAAATTACAATTTCGTCCTATATTTTACCTGTCTATATTATCAGGACTGAAATTTCGTCCTATACTTTAGTTATCTATCTTGTCAGGATGAAGAGAGAGAAAAATGGAGTGAATCATGTGTTTACAAAAATATTTTCACACCTTGTCAAAAAAATATTTTCACACAAAGGAAACAAAATAGGAGTTTCCATGTACTTACCTTTTCCTCCTACAAAAAAAAAATGCAAGCAGGCGGAAAAGGCACGTCAAAAGAATGAAAGAGCCAAAGGGCAATTCCAAAAAAAAAAGAGTCTACTTAAGAAGAAAAAAAACAAATCAAAAAGAGTTGACTCAATAGAAAAAGAAGAATGAATAATGAAAGTGAAATTAATTTGGAGTTTGGACAAAAATTGTAAAATAGATAGGAGCTCCATATTTGGTTTCAAAGGTTACTACTTGCTTCTTGTTTTTAGTCCTTTGATTATCCCTTTATTCTTGTTTCCTACCTTGCATGATTTCACCCTTGGCCCCATTACAACCCATGAAACCCCATCTTTTGCATGCATGTGAACTATTTAGTGGAGATTTGGTCAAATTACAAGCTTATGGTAATGTGCATTTTGTGGAAACTTGAGCGTATATATCCCTAGTCCCTAAACACTTAGAGAGACTGTGAGCGAGTGTCCTTGTTTACAGAAATGTATTCTTCAGCGACATGAGCCTCTAATTGGGCAACCTCTCGACACCTCATATGTGCTATATTATCTATTGTCTGTCATTGTACTTCTAATTTTGAGTCCCTTATTTGGCTGTCTCTATTACTTCTTTGAAAATTTTATTGAGCCAGGAAATTTGCTTGAGGACAAGCAAAAGTTAAGTGTGGGGGAGTTGATAAACTCTAATTTAGTGCATTTATTAGAGATATTTTGAGTTGTTTTTAGAGTAATTATTACTGATTAAATAAATAACTGACTTAAATTACTCTATATTTGTAGGGAGGTAGAAAAAGAAAATAATATAAATGTGGGCTGAAATTAGAAGAAATGCTAGAATAAAAGAAAGCAAGCCCAAGCCCATTAATGCAAGAAGGCCCACAGTAATAAAAAGAAGATCCTCTTGGAGATTTCAATTAAAAGTGATGCACATGTGACTTGGAGAGAGAGAAAGAGGCATGGAGTGGAGAGCAAGCAACACATATTTAGGAAGGATCTAAATCCTAATATTTAGGGATTGACATATCTTGGAATTAAAAGTGGAAGCAATCTTGACTTGATCCTTTGCTTGGAGAG
This sequence comes from Astragalus glycyphyllos, assembly GCA_963573325.1. NCBI lineage: Eukaryota > Viridiplantae > Streptophyta > Magnoliopsida > Fabales > Fabaceae > Astragalus > Astragalus glycyphyllos. The sequence goes on from OY754308.1 coordinate 40,989,920, forward strand.
AAAGAAAATGAACTAATATAAAAGGAGAGCTTCACTTGTGAAACTAGGGTAGACACCACATAAACAAACAATAGTCACACAAACGCTACGGAAACGCTACGGAGGGAGAGAAGACCGTGAAAGAGCTTTGGAGTAAAAGAAGGAGATTGAAGACAAAGATTAAGACTTTCTCTATTTCTGGATTATTCTTATTTCTGTAATTCATGAACCTTATTTTTCTTTTATTGTTCTTTATTATTATGGACACCTAAGTCCTCGTCTAGGGTCTTAGGTGGATCTTGCATGTTTATAAACCTCTTTATGTTCTAATTTCTTATTTGAATTCCTGTTTTTATTTCAATTAATATTATTCTATTGTTTTTATCACATAATTAGGATTAGCTACCCTTTTCATGTTAATAATCAATTAGTTGATCAGCGACCGTACTGCAATTAGTTGGTGGACCTATAGGATAATTGGGGCTATAACTAATGCATGACCAAACTTTAATTTAGTCTTCCAATCATTCAACCTTTTTGTGCTTTATGCTTTTCTTAAATTTAAATTCTAGCATGACCAAACTAGGGTTAATTTAGGAAAAAGAATATTAATCGCGAATGACCAAACGGATTAGTAGCTTTAGTAAAAGGATTGGTAATTGAATAAAATAAGGGAATTCAAGTAGAATTAGACATAGGGGAATCGAAGCTTGCAAGTGAAACCGAGACCCTAGGCCTCTCTCTCCATCTATTAAATCTTGCATTTTATTATTTGTTAATTGTTTACTTTTTATTTCATTGTTTCAATTACAACTCAATTATTCACTCGTCTAAACAATAAATAATTTTAAGTAGTTTAGTACTTGTTAATTAATCTCTGTGGATACGATATTCTTTTATACTACTTATGCGAAAGAGTACACTTGCTCTAAGTGTGTTTTTAACGCAACAAGTTTTTGGCGCCGTTGCCGGGGATTAATTCGCAATATTAAGCGAAAAAGATTTTTATTGCTTTAGACTTTTTTTTATGCTTTAGTTTTGTTCTCTATCCGCATCAGACTCGAGGGTATTGCGAGATGCTATTTCTAGGAGGAATGGTTTATACGTTCCAACAGGTTAGAATAATTAAATGGCACAAAAATTGCATTAGTGTTCAAATAGTAATAGTTATATTTTTTATTTGATTGATGGTTGGCTGAATTGCAGTTTAATGATAATTTTAGCACTGAAATAGTAATTGTTTCTAAGCAAGCATGTAAACAATTTGTTGAAGATGGACATATAGTTAACCTTGCTTTTGAATGATGTTTGAGCTGATTATATGAAGATATGAAAAATACTCTGTATACTGAAGTAGGCAGAGTATTTTGTTCTCACTTGGGTTTTAGTGGCTTTGCATCTGTGTTTTACTAGAAAGAATTTGATTTGTTATTTGTCTTGGTTCATTTTTCATCACATATATTTGTTTTTATGTTGACAACTTTTTGTTATTATAGGTTACTATTTTCTTGTGGATGCTGGGTGTACAAATTCTGAAGGATTTCTTGCTCCATATAGAGGGAGTCGTTATCATCGAAGTGAATGGAGACGTGGATACACACCTTCAAATAAGCAAGAGCTTTTTAATATGAGACATTCTAAGGCGAGAAATGTGATAGAGAGAACTTTTGGATTGCTAAAAATGCGTTGGGCTATTCTTAGGAGCCGGTCTTTCTATCCAATCAAAGTTCAAATTCGTATTATAAATGCGTGTTGTCTATTACACAATTTCATTCGAAGAGAAATGCCCACTGATCCAATGGAGGAACAATTAGACGTAGCTATGGAAGCACAACTACACAATGAAGATATTGCACATGCCGCTCCTATTAATACAATAGAGGGAAGTGATGCATGGTCTACTTGGAGGGAGAACTTAGCAACACAAATGTGGAATGAATGGCTTGCTAACGGACACATGAATTGATGCCCAATTAGTAGTGGAGTTATTTGTGATTTTCTTGTTACATAGTGTGTGTATCTATATGTGTGTGTCTGTGTGTGTGAGTGAGACAGTTTTATTAAGTAATATATAGAATTATTTAGGTACTGCTACAACTTTTTATAATTTGAAGTTGTTTATTATATTTCTACTTATGCATATGTCAATTTTGTTCATTTATAAATATTACTTATTTAATCTGTCAAAATAAATAATTTTTTAAGATTTGTATAAAATGATTTCTTCAATTATTTTATTTTTTTAGTAGATTTTGATAATTAATAATATTTTAAAATATTACATGGTTTTTTTAAATAAATATATGTAATTTCTTCACAAGGACAATATTGTCATTTGGATATGACATATATCATATCATGTCATTATCAAGTGCGTACCAAACACAGGATATGATAAAGTATTGCTATCCTGTTTGTTATCATGTGCGTATCAAACACATGATAGGATAACTGCTTATCATGTCTGTATCCTGTTCTGTATCCTATCCTATCTTTATCCTATCATTTGCACCAAACGGGCCCATAATGTTTATTATATATCACAACTATGTCTCAAAAAAAATATTGGCTTAACACCTTCTACAAAATCAATCTCTTCATTTATCTCTTTACTAGTCTCTTCACATTCTCATAATTGGTCTTTAATTTATTGAAAAATATAAAAAATGAATAGAGAGATAAATGGACTTTTTTAAGAGCAGTGCACTGCGTTGAAGCTTGACTTTGACTAATAGAGTGGTGTGAAGGACCTGAACGCGAGAGAGCGGGATTAGGGTTTGAAATTTGTCAAACGATGATAAGAGTGCCTAACCACGCAGACAGGGGATTGATAGCCCCTTGGTAACATGGACACAGTTCAAGGAAGCAATTCATGCTGATAGGACCCAGAGCACCCGAAAAAATCGAGTTTCACTCCAAGCTAGTGATCCAAGTAAGCAACAAGACAAGACAACGCGACTCAAGATAGCGGTGAGACGAGACAATATATCTTGGTTTTTCAAAACGACTTGACCTGAATCATATCTTCTATTTCCACCAATGTTGCCTGTTGTTGTGTTTCTTTTATCTCACACCTAAATCGTACCCTTCCTCTACTCTTGTCATTGTTGCTTTGCTTCTTTCATCTTAGAGACAAACTAATAGATGGATTAGATATCGATCCATAAAAAATTGCTAATGGATGGATTAGATGGACTTTTTTTTGTAAATGGATGGATTGAATTGGATTTGTTTGGTACATATTTAATGGAAATAAATGGATAAATGGATTTCTCCGATCCATCCATTATTATCTAAATCCAAATCTATCCGATCCATCCATTTTGACACTCCTACTCAAAATTGTTTAGAAAAATTAATTTAAGTGCTAAATGATTTTTTCAAATTGTTGTGATTGTTTTACTCAAGGTGTTGTGCGAATTACTGTTGCAATTATTTTGATGCAATAGTTAAAAAAAAGAATTATTGTCTTAAGTTCCATTAGAGTGGTAAACCACATTTAATTATTGGGAGAGAGTCCTCACTTGTTTATCAGGTTGTTTGGATTTGTTTTTGACTCACCATAGTATGCTACACAAGTTGGCGTGGAGGTAACGATAAAAACAGAAAAACAAGAAGAAAAAAATGAACGAATAAAAAGATGAAATAAAAAGATTCCATCCATGTCCAGATCGGTTTTCCCATCCCCTGTTTCTTCCCTTTCTTCTCCACGACTCAATTTTCTTCCCAATTCTTTGCATCCCTAACCCTAATCCTCAGATACTGCAGCAAATTCCAACGTAATCCATTGCATGAAAAAAATTGCGTTCCAGTTGCATTCAATTCGCCTCAATTCTCATAAAAAAACCTGCTAAATTCCTATTCTATAAAACCCTAATTTTCTGACCCCTCCGGCGAGTGGTTTTCCTCCATGAAAGATCCTCTCCCTCCTCCGCCGTCCTCCGGCGACGACGGAGATCCTTTTGGAGCCTGGTATGGCAACATCGACTACCTTCTCAATATATCGGCAATCGGCGCCTTGTCCTGTCTCTTGATTTTCCTCCTCGTGAAGCTCCGCAGCGACCACCGCCGAATGCCGGGTCCTACCGCCCTTGTTAGTAAGCTTCTCGCTGTTTGGCATGCCACAGGCCGGGAAATCGCCCGCCACTGCGGGGCCGATGCCGCACAGTTTCTTCTCATTGAAGGAGGTAGTTGCGCTGTGCTTTTGTCTGTTGCTGTTCTCGCTCTTACCGTGTTGCTTCCGCTGAATCTCCATGCTGGCACCGCCGTGTTGGACGATCAATTCTCCAAGACAACCATCAACCATATTCCTAAAGGTTCGCCTCTGCTTTGGATTCATTTCCTTTTTGCCGTTTTTGTCGTTTTTTTGGTTCATTTTGGCATTTCTGCAACGGAAGAGCGTTTGAGAATCACTAGGTTTAGGGATGGTTATGGTAATTTGAGTGATCCCACTGCAAATTCCACTGCTATATTCACCATAATGGTTCAAGGTTTGCCCAAAATTATAGGAGCTGATAGGGCTGTGTTGCAGGAGTATTTTCAGTATAGGTATCCTGGGAAGGTTTATAAGGTAATTGTGCCAATGGATTTGTGTGCATTGGATGATTTGGGCACTGAGTTGTTGCGGGTAAGAGATGAGATTTCGTGGTTGGTTGCCAGGATTGACTCTAGATTGTTGCCCGATGATTACAATGATGGTGGCCGTGGTGGGAGTGTGCCTCTGGGATTGTGGGGTTGGGTTGTTTTTTGTTGGAAACGGTTGAAAGATTTTTATGCTGACATTATGGCTGGATTTGGTTACACTGATGAGGAGAGGTTGAAGAAGTTGCAGGAAATGAGGGCTGACCTGGAATCTGAGTTGGCTGCTTACAAAGAAGGGCGCGCCCCGGGTGCCGGTGTTGCGTTTGTTATGTTCAAGGATGTGTATACTGCTAATAAGGCTGTTCAGGATTTTCAGAATGAAAAGAGGAGACGGATTGGGAAGTTCTTTTCTCTGATAGAATTGCGTTTGCGGCGAAACCAATGGAAAGTTGAGCGTGCTCCCTTGGCAACTGACATTTACTGGAAAAATTTGGGGACGCCGAAGCTCTCGCTGAAGTTGCGGAGAGTGTTTGTGAATACTTGCCTGTTGTTGATGCTTGTATTTTTTAGTTCTCCCCTTGCTTTGATCAGTGCTGTTCAGAGTGCTGGAAGGATCATCAATGCAGAAGCTATGGATAATGCACAGTCGTGGCTGGCTTGGGTGCAGAGCTCTAGCTGGCTTGGAAGCCTTATTTTTCAATTCCTACCCAATGTTATCGTCTTTGTCAGCATGTACATCGTAATTCCATCTGCTCTTTCTTATTTGTCGAAATTTGAGCGACATTTGACAGTTTCCGGGGAGCAAAGAGCTGCACTCATGAAGATGGTTTGCTTCTTCCTTGTAAATCTCATTATCTTGCGGGGTCTGGTAGAATCATCATTAGAGAGTGCCATCCTGAAGATGGGACGGTGCTATTTGGATGGGGAGGATTGCAAGAGGATTGAGCAATATATGAGTGCATCATTCCTGTCAAAGTCATGCCTTTCTTCTCTTGCATTTCTGATCACAAGCACTTTCTTGGGTATATCTTATGATCTCTTGGCTCCCATTCCTTGGATTAAAAGGAATATTCAAAAGTTTAGGAAGAATGACATGCTTCAGTTAGTTCCAGAACAAAGTGAAGAATACCCGTTAGAACACCAGGACACAGATAGTCTTCAGAGACCACTGATGCATGGAAATTCTTATGAAGCTTCCAACGGGGATAATCAAGAGGGTCAAGATCTTTTTGTCTATCCAACCACTGGGAGCTCACCTGCTCCAAAGCAGACATTCGATTTTGCACAGTATTATGCTTTCAATTTGACAATATTTGCCCTGACACTGGTATACTGTTCGTTTAGTCCACTCGTGGTCCCTGTTGGTGCCGTTTATTTTGGGTATAGATATGTGGTAGACAAGTACAATTTTCTCTTTGTCTATAGAGTTCGGGGCTTTCCTGCAGGTAACGACGGGAGGTTAATGGATACGGTATTATGCATCACACGATTCTGCGTTGATCTGTTCCTACTCGCTATGCTCCTATTCTTCTCAGTGCAAGGGGACTCTACAAAGCTGCAAGCTATTTTCACTCTCGGACTATTAGTCATATATAAATTATTGCCTTCCCGTAATGATAGTTTTCAATCAACTCTTTTGGAGGGCATTCAAACGGTTGATAATGTTGTAAATAGTCCCATTGATTACGAGGTATATTCACAGCCCAGGTTTGATTGGGATACCTCTCAAAGGTAATTCAAGCTTTGACATTCTTGCTATCAAATAGAGATATATCTGTTCCCATACACAAGCACAAGTCAGAAAAATAGTGGTGGGGGATGGGGATGTGAGGGATCACTGAGTCTGGGAAGAAAAGGGAATGTATCTGCTGTTCATAATTTGTTACACACGTGACATTACTATCAACTCTTCCATTTCTTACCTGATTCCAAAGCTTGGCTATTAATGGAATGTAACGTTTGATATTTCTGTGAAGTTCCTAGCTTTCTGCATTTTTGGGGAAATGTTTTGTTCTGTTTCCACTTCAATATCTTCATGCTCATCACAGTGGGGGGAAACTCTGGGGAATGTTGGCCTGTTGCTCCTGTAACCCGTTCCTAAAGCTTAAATGTCAAACAATGTATTGGAAGATGATTTTTATATCATAAAATTTCATTATTTTTAGCACGTTCCTTTGAATGTATAATCAGGTGTAATATATGTTTTTGACCTTTCAATTTAGACAAAATATAAGGCAAACAGGAGATTGCAAAAGGGAAAGAATATCAATAACGTAGCAGAAATATAAAACCAAATACAACAAAAAATGTTCTCATTAAATTTTACCATGCGAGCTGGAGAAGAGCACAACAGATTCTAGGACTAAATTGGTCACAATCTTCAAGCAATGATATGGCATTTGCTTGAATAATGAATACATATCGAGGCAACATCATATCACGTGTTACAATATTGACACTCATTTATAAAAAATAAAGGTATTCACAAAGACAAAACATAAAAAAGAATTATATCACAATAATAATATTTCTCCGTCGGAATTCAAGCAAAATACTCATTTGTAAAGAACTGGAATACTACTCAGACATATACAAAGTTACTTTTGTGATGGTTTATTTAGTTGCAAATTTCTCTCTAGATCTAACGGCTTTGAAATTTACTGCACGCTTTAGATGATCCAAATTTTTGATTTTGTCCAGTTTTCATTTTTTCTTCATTCTCCTAGTCCCACAATTTGTTGCTCTTTCTTCAACCATTTGCGAAAAGAATTAAGCCCTAATTTGTCAGATACAATGATCGAACTTTTCCCATATGGTGACGAATTATTGAATCTGCAAGTTTAAATATACAATAAATTAAACACCTATACACAAAAACCAGAAGTAACATGCTTTTATCAAACATGTAAAATAGCAAAATGTTAAAAAAGATATTTCCTTTCTCAAATCCTTCAACAATACTAACCTAGACAATGTCAAACATATTTTTCATTACATAGTACCCACAGACTCGTTGTTTTGTTTGCCTAGAAATGAATACCATAGTAGCATATAATGCTTGAATTTACACATTAAACTAGTACTTTTCAAAGTTATCCATTTAGGCTTCTAATAATGTTTAAGGTCTTTCAACAACACACATAATAGGTTATTTTTTATCAAGACTAATAATATCGTAATAGGAAAGAATTTTCTTAGCATGTGAATTAAAAAAATCCACTCTTTTAATATATCCTAGTGTTTACCTTGGATTTTGGTAAACACCGCTAATTTGAAATTGCTTCTGTTTGCAGGATCAACTAGTAAATCCTAAGACCATTTGTGTTAAAGTTTTTCTCGGAATTATATGTGTTCTTGCAGTTTAAAAGTAAAAAGAAGAAGATAAATGTCGATCTCGCGCGAAACCGTCGAATTTCCTCAATGAGGGAGAATAAAACAAAGAAAAAATTGCAGAAAAGCAAAGAAGAAAACAAATTAAAATTGCATTAATTGTAAAGAGAGTTGGTGCACAGATCATACATTCTTCTATTGGCTCGTTTTCTCTGTAATGTATTGGAAGTTAGAGCGTGAGAATTCTGTAATGAGATTGTGACCCCTTTTTCCTATGAGAAACTCCCAATTATATGAGGAGGGAAAACGCTAAAACTAACTAACTGTATAGAGAATTTAAAAAGGAAACTACTACAACCTTCGACTAGGATAACTACCAAAGCTTCGACAGCGAGCACTTGCTTTTGACTTGCTATTGAATTCAATTTTATTCTCGTCGAAATATCACCCTTCAAATCTAGTTAAGTCTGAAGCTTTGTCGAATTTGCCTTCTGATACCACTCTTCTGTGTTGAAACCAACACATTCTTCTAAGAAAACCAAAGTCAAACCGCGTTAACTGCATTTAATTTAGCCTGTCGAAATTACAGGCTAACACCTAGAGATCCATTTTATTCCACCCATTCCTAAGTGAAATGAAGTTACCACTCCTTGAAGGAAGTAAAGAGCATAGTGCATATATGACCAATTACAACATTTTAAATATGCTAACAACGATTAGAAATTTTGTATTTCACAATGAAGCAATTAAAAACATGTAATAAATAATCATTCTGTTTCCTCATGTTCCATCTTTGGTAAATTTTTCCACAATGTCTAAATAATCTCACAAGAAGATGATTTATTTCACATGTTTACAATGATTGAATATCCTCTTATTCTTTTCCAGAAATGGAATTGCATCCACATTCCTCATCTCTGGTGTGCGAATTAAAGCCTTTCCCAAATTGATATGGCACTTTTTACCCACTCGTGTAACCTTTTTACAACAATAATTAGTCACCACCTTATCCCTGATTAGATGGTTAGTAACTTCTTCTCCACAATCAGCACCTACTCCTTCCATGCACTTAGCTAAGAAATTTGGGTTCTCAGGTTCGGTCAAGAGGTCGCACTTCTGAAAAATCTCATCAGCCTTGGTTAAAAATGGAACGCTGTCTACATTTTTAAACTCTGGATCAATTTGAAGAATGAATGTTGCCATTTTCATTTGACAAGAATAACCCATTTGAAAAAGCTTATAGCAACAATCTTGTGAGATAATATCCTTATTCCTACCAAATATATTCTTGAACACCAGTTGTCCACAGCGTTCTCCGATATGCTTTGCACATTCTTCTAACTCCTTTTTCTCGGACGCAGGAATCTCTGCTAATATTGTAGTAAGAAAGAAAGCCATCAAAATGAGATAAATACTAAGTCTCTCCATGATAGTTAAGCAAGATGTGTTTGTGTTATATGTTTATGTTAACTTGTTTGATAAAAATGTTCGTGGAGACATTTGTTTAAATAGAGAGCTAACTTGAATATGTTGTTAAGATTTTCATAACAGCGAGTACATTTATCATGCTTTTAATGTGAAACATTGTATTAAAAAATATGTTGCAATTTGCATCAGTTTTACTAAGTTTTTAATGCTAGACTTTGTATTGGTGGAGAGTTAGCTTTCAAAAGAAACGTATAACTCATATAATTTTTTGGTTTAATTACTCTCTAGGTTCTTAAATTATTTGAGAATTTTTAAATAGGTCACCAACTAAAAATTTAATCAGGTTCCTAAACCAATATATTTTTTTTAATTAGGTCCTTCAGTTCCGTGTTAGCTCATTTCATTCAAAAAAACTTAAAACAACTGAAACGGTACCTGCAACACCGAATTCTTTTTGTTAAGTGAAGTACTCTTGGTCATTAATTAGTTTAGGAACTTATTTAAAAATTGTTAATTAGTTCAGGAACCTATTTATATTATATACTATGTCACACTAGCATTGACTAACTGTTGACTAAAAATGGTTTAACGAAATGGCCTAATTAAAAAAAGTATATGAGTTCAGGGATTTGATTAAAAACTATTTTAGTTTACGTACTTATTTAAAAATTCTCAAATAGTTTAGGGACCTACAAAATAATTAAACATCTTTTTTTAATAATATATGAGTAATGAAAAGTAATGACATTGTCAACTTAAACTCAACCTATCTCATTTCCCTTTCACGTTATGATGATAGAAAAGTAATGATTTCGTCAATAAAAGTTGGTTCAGTTGATAAGAAGTTTGCTCATTCTCCTTAAGAACGTGGGTTCAACAATAAGTACCTCTGTGAGTTCTCAAAGAGCTGTGAGGTCTGTCCTTACCCTGGTAAGCTCCCAGAATCCAACTCACCTGAACTTTTATTTACCCAAAAAATAAAAGTAATGAATGTTTTTTTACGGGATGAATTCATTACTATTTTTATATAACAAATTTGTGGGTTAAATAGGTTTTTTATCTATATAAAATTATGATTGTTCAACTCTAGTATTTATAAAATATATTGTCTTAGTAACTGTGTTTCTTGGTTCATCAAGGGTAAGCTTGGTCAAAGAATTGTGTTAATCGTAGAATTCCTCTCTCGTATACGTTGTTGATTAGATGTGTGGTTCATTTCTACCACTTATGTATGGGCAGCCTCTCTGCACTTTCCGTGAACGTGTGAGGCTTCGTATTCGGAGTTCTCATTGTCCATACTAATGATAAAGTGGTGGTGTAGATTGTCTTTTTGTTGTTCATTTCTAGGATTTTAAAATTTCTATAATTGAGGTTTTTATTAGTTAAGGATGTGTTTTGTTCCGGATTGGGCCCAAGACCGGCCCAATTAGTTGTGCTCCGCTCAAGAGAGCGTTTGAAATGTAATCAGGCGACTCCCAACGGTCGAGATCGACTCGCCAGATCCAACGACTGGCACACGTCGCCCCTCTCTATAAATACGAGTCAACCCCCATTGACAAGTACGTTTTCTCATAACCCCATACCTCGCTTTGTCTTCTACTCCCTAACTTGGGTGTCAAAGTGTCTTTGCAAGTACAATCCGACTTTGAGCTTTGCACCCGACTTCACATCGAGATAGGCGACCCTACTCCAGATCGGTCTACTCAAGATGATCAAGATATGGTTCACGTTTTTTGGTTTTAACAAGGCTAAATGTCTTCCTCCAACCCAACGATCATCAAGAAAAATTCTTCTAAATAGACACAACCCAAAACTACCACTACCATTAGAGATCCAACACCGCGCCTTGATGCCTACTAGCCTAGCAGATACAAAACTCTCTACATATACGAAGCCGAAATGAAGATACTCCTAGTCATGAACTAGGTTACCCTTTTCGAGCCACTCCTTTTCTAGTGAACGTTCAAGAGTTGAGACAATGTTTAAGAACTCCACCTCATTAGAGTACCTAATACCAATTGAGGTCGTGAATCTAGCTAGCACACAACCTTTACCCTCCAATGCTAGCTGGTCTGGCTTCCCTTTGGCAGACTCGTCTACATTCCACTTCCATGTTCTTGATGGCAGAGTTGACATTGCAAAATAAACTTGGTTTTGAGATTTTTGTTCCACTAGGCCACACCTTCAAGATTTGACACTTGGCCACTCCCATAGTCCCATCCTTTCATCCAGAAACTCAGTCTTAATTTTATTTGGTAAAGCTCATGGTCCCGGTCTGTGTTTGTCTTTTCAAACACTATTTTGTTTCTTATGTTCCCATAGTACCAAGTAGTGTTGAGAGATCCATAGTTTCATCTATAATTTTTGAAATTAGCTATTTAAAAACATTTAAAGGAACACACACTTTGAAGGAAGAAGAGAATTTCGTCTATATATATATATATATATATATATATATATATATATATATATATATGACCAATTACAACATTTTAAACATGCTGACAACGATTAGAAATTGTATTTCACAATGAGACATTTAAAAACATAATAAATTATCATTCTATAATTAATCTCACAAGAATGTGACTTATTTCACATGTTTACAGTGATCAAATATTTTCTTATTCTTTTTCAAAAATGGGATTGCATCGACATTCCTCATCTCCGGGGTGCGAATTAAAGCTTTTGCCATATTGATATGGCATTTTTTACCCACTTGTGTAACCTTTTTACAACAAGAATTGGTCACGGGCTTGTCACCAATTAGATGGTTGTTTATTTCTTCTCCACAATCGGAGCCTATTCCTTCCATACATTTAGCCAAAAAGTTTGGATTCTCAGGTTCAGTCAGGAGGTCACACTTCTGAAAGATCTCATCAGCCTTGGTTAAAAATGGAATACGATTTGCATTTTTAAACTCTGCGTCATTTTGAAGAACGAGTATTGCCAATTTCATTTGACAAGAATAACCCATTTGAAAAAGCTTATAACAACAATCTTGTGAAATTATAGCGTTACCCTTACCAAATATATTCTTGAACACTAGTGGGCCGCAATGTTCTCCGATACGCTTTGCACATTCTTCTAACTCCTTTTTCTCGTAAATGGGAATGTCTGCTAATATTGTAGTAAAAAAGAAAGCCACCAAAATGAGATGAATACTAAATCTTTCCATGATATTTAAGAATGATGTGATGTGTTATATATTTATGTTAACTTGTTTGATAAAAATGTTCATAGAGACATTTGTTTAAATAGAGAGCTAAATTAAGTATGTTGTTAAGATTTTCATAACAGTAGGTACCTTTATCATGCTTTTAACGTGAAACATTATATTTAAAAATATGTTGCAATTTGCATCAGTTTCATTGGGTGGTTAATGCTAGACTTTGTATTGATGGAGAGTTAGCTTTGAAAAGAAACATATTACACAGATAGTTTCTTTTAATATTAAATGTTTTATGAAAGTTATTTTGCATGTTATACAAAAATGAAAATTATTTTGTATGGTTAAGGGAGGATCAAGCAAACGAGAATGGGGACAAAAATAGAGTCATATCTAACGACATTGTTAAGATAATAAATTTTAACTGAATTTAACATGTACTTTTAAATACTATTTCATCTTTAGGATAATAATTTCATTACTATTTTATCATAATTTTATGGGTTAAATAGATTTTTAATCCGTACAAAATTATGATATTCAACTTTAATCTTTTCTAAAAAAATTATTCTTTTTAATATATGTATAACTAAGTATGTTTTAGTAATTTTCAGTTATTACATGTTAGAAGAGAGAGTAATTTTGTAGCTCATCAATTAGCTAAATTTGCCCTATATAACTCTGAATCTGTTTGGATTGAGGAGATTCCTCCTTGTATTGTTTTATCTTTGGCCTCCGATATTGGAGGGTTCTAATGAAATCATTAACACGTCAAAAAAAAGTATGTTTTAGTATATCGGTGTGGCCTTAAAAGTTAGAACTCCTACCTATTGTATTTTTGAAGAGGCGAATACACTAAAATTGAGAAAAACTTTTAGAAGATCAAACTTCAACGGTCATGACTTTATAATAATATACTTAACCTCAAATTATTTACTGAATGATAAATTACTATTATAAAATACTAAATAATAGAAATATTGTAGAAATAGAGAAATTTTTATTTATTTTAAGAGTAAATATAAAACATGTTCTAGGACTGTTTGTTTATGTTCTTACATTATTTGTGATAACAAGTTATTACTGACTTATATGTATGACTTGGTTATCTTATATGAAGGATTCCTTAACTTGGGATGAAAAATGCTTATCATGTTTTATGTGATCTTGGTAACAATGCTTTAATTAGGAGTAGTGGCGGATCTAAACCCGAGTTAAGGGGTGTAAAAAAAGTTTCATTGTTCAAATTGGTAGTTCACAAAATTGTTTGAAATTTCCTTTTCAAATATTATTTCTTAATCAATGAAAATAAGAAATCAAGTAAGAGTAAATTCTAAATTTAGTTTCAAAGCTCAAACATCAATCAAATTAATTCGTGAAGTTTTTAATGAGTAGTCAATTACGAAGACTAATGAGACATTTTTTAAAAAAAAAATTAGAAACTAATCTGAGAGTTTTCACAAATTTTAGGAACTAGTTTTATTTAATATACTGAAAGGATCAAGTAGAAGCGAGAGAGCTCAATCTTTATTCCACCATTAAAGTTGAAAGAACTGAATGGTCTAGGTGCAAAATATCAAACTGAGGCGGGTCAAAATAAAAAGTAGATGCTAATATTTATTTTGCAGGGTGTGCTAGCGCTCACCCTGAACTCAATGTGGCTTCCCCATTGCTAATTAGGAGTAATGGTTTATGTGTTCATACAGTAGTCTTAATTAGTATGTATAGCTTCAATGGTGAAGCTTCCTAAAATTTTAGGAGTAACCACAACTACTAACTAAAATATATAAGCATTCATTTAGGTCTGTATTTGTGTGAGGGAGTAAAGAAAAAACATGAAAAGAGAGTGAAAAAGTGAGTGAGAGAGAGTGAAAAAGTGAAAAAGTTTGAAAAATGTGTTAGAGAGACCGAAAAAGTAAAAAAGTGAAATTACTTCATTATCCTCCAATTGCGTAGTTGGGAAAATGATAAGATTGATATTTTGACAGTGAGTTATTGTTATATATAGATAGTAGATTTTCAAATTTTGACAAAATTTTAATATTCCATTTTTTTACATTGTATAATGTTCGGATTAAATAAATTTGTCTACTTTAAACTTATCTTGATTTTCAAGGGGTAATGTTTAGACTAATTAAATTTTGTCTGAGTTCATACATAAAAATAAAATGACAGCATTGTGCGTATGCACGGGTATATTGCTAGTTTAATAGTAAATGTTCCCACATTGCTTAATTTTTGGAGGATTCATGTTCATTTCTTCGGTATATAAGGTTAAATGTGTTTTTGGTCCCTATAAAATTTCAGAAACAACACTACAGTGCACAAAATTTTAAAAAGTTGGGGACTAAATTAATTTTTTTTTTAAAAGTCAAGGACTAAATTGAACATTATAAAAATTTAGGGACTAAATAGTATAAATTTGATTTCTGACATTTGCCACACTGACAGTATCAACACCATTAACTAATAGTGATTGACGGAACAAAATTGACATACATTTATAAATTTGAAAGACTAAATTAAAATATTCAAAAAAAAATTAAATATTTTTAAATAGTCATGGACTAAAAAGAATATCACCTCCTAACATTATCCAATCATCTTGTTGCTTGATAACTTTATCTCTAGAGTCTGCACATATAATTCATCAACTAACCCATTTTTTCCGGCTGACCCCTATTAACTCACAAGGGCAATCGATGCTTGCCAAAGTCACCTAACATTTAATTATTTTTTTGAGCAAACATAAGATTTTTTTTGGTTATCATATTATTGGTGCACAGTTTCTGTCGGTTTTACTTGATTGGCCACGTGTATACCCGATTTTATCTGTTCGTACTCCCAACAGAGTTTTTGTCACACTCAAAATTCGAACCCGTGACCTTGGGGTGGGATCCAGGCTCAATTACCACTTGGACTAACCTTTCTTGGTAGCAAACAATAAGATTGTCATGTCAAAAAAAAATTGTCAAACTAAATCACAATACTTATTAGAAAAACTAACAATTATGAAAATTTAAAATTGTATGGATTTACTTTTTTTGCCCAAAATTGTATGGATTTATTTTATTTTATTTTGGTACAAAATATTGTATGGATTTAATAGAAACCCGTGAATTAAAAATGTGATTAAATGTAGGAACTATAACCATAATTTAGTTGATGAAGGCAAATAGTGTCCTTGATAAAAAAAAAACCATTTAAATTTGTTTAAAATTATGCAGTGATTTAAATGCTACTTTGAGTAAAGTAAAGACTTCTCTGACCCGTTGGGTCGGTCATGAGTAGAAAACCTCAATTATAAGTAAAAGAGTTGGAAAACCTCATATTATTCTTGAGTAAACTTTTAAGATTAATTAGGGTTGAACCATTAGGTTGTTGTAATTCACTTAAGACCAAATGAATGCCCCTCTAGTCAATCCCCAATCCTACATTCACTCTCAGCCAAACAAATACAGATCTCTTCCTACTTGGACATGCTTTGAATTCTAATCTATTGTGGCTCAACTAATCTCTAGTTTTTCACATGGAAGTTTCTCTTTGAAAATATGTGGCTATTTTTAGCAATGTTTGTAGCTCATACTCAACACTACAAACCAATTCAACGAGGGGATAAATAGATTGAATAACAGGTCACAACTCGTATATATGCTCCTTTCACTCGAGACTTTCAATGTTCTTTCATCACTAAGGGAGAAAGGCAGAGATATAATTAATAAAGAGATATGCATCACCAAGCAATGCTTAAAAGCAATCTTGGTGATTTGGGTGCAGAGAGAAAAAGGGTTGGATATGATCAACCCCTTTGCCCAAAGCCTAGAAGGCTTTCATCTTCCATACCTGAATTCCTCAAGCCAATCAAGTGTAGCAAACACAGGTTAGATTCATTTTCTTTCTATAGAACAAAATAATAATTTGTTAGCTTAATAACAAAGGTCTAAAAAAGTTTTAGAAATACATAAGTACAATCATATATCTCTTTTGTTCAGTAAGGTTCCTCGAAGTAGATTAGTCACCGACAAAGCCAGTGAATACTGCGCACAAATAACACAGTAGTCATAAAACAATCATATATCACCTTTTCTCTAGTGTTTTAAAAATCGGATCGGACATCGAACCGAGTGAGACCTCCGAGTCATGGTTCAACCGCGTTTAACCACTCAAACCCAGATGAAACCATGATTGAACTCCTTAAATAACTGAACTAGAGATAGTGTCGGGTCATGGTTTAACCATTCGGTCGGTTTTTAAAACACCATGATGTCCCACAAAAATTCTCGAGAAATGTTAATGGACAGGAATTTGGATTATATGCATTTATGATTATGTCTGTGTTCAATAATGCACTCAATTTACGTGAACTATCTAATCAAAATCTAGTATGTATTTTAACTATAGATGCGACGCTTGAAATAAACATTAAAATATAGATTGTTCGATCAAAAGGAGACTATTAAGTTGCATCTGCAAGACGATACACGGTCGTGAGTAAATATTATCCAAATCCAATGGACACCGGTGTAAAACTATTTTATACTATCAACACACACTTGTTAAATTCATATTCTTGTTTCCTTTTAGTGAATTTATTCCTATTTTGTTATGCTTTTTCAACAGTTTGCCAAATTTTGATGAAGGAAAAGGGATTCTCAACATGATCACTGAAAAGGTTTTTGTTTGTTGTTATCTTAATAAACAAGTAATTAGTCTAAATTAAGAATTATTATTGATGAGGGTAATTGGTTAATGTTTATGCAGAATGGAAATGGAAAGGAATTGGTATGTAATGGTTGCTTACCATGTTCTTACCCTGGCTCTCCACCACGTAGAACAGAGAATCCATTGATTCATGATGTGGAGTTTCTTCATCAAATGGAAGGACCATTATCACGAACTAATAAACTCTCTGATAAGTTTGGTATCACCTCTGCTTCTCCAATGTGAATCAGAAAAAAAAAAAAAAAGGGAAAATTAAGTCGTTTTGAATAGTATAGCAGTTAAAATTTGGAGGGATTTATGTAGAGCATAAGTAGTTAAAGTAATTTTCGTAATATGTAATGTAAATACGTACTCAAGATATAATATTGTAAATAATTATTCTGATCACTCAAAGTAACATTAGAGGCTATTATTCTAGCCATAATTTCCTTCGTTTTTTCATTTCCGCCAACCTTCGGACAGGAACATATTTAAAAGGCAGTTTATATAGGAGCATTTGATTTCTTACTTTTATAGACAATTTTTGCTTATTGACTTCATGTAAACAAATTTGGCCATCATGTTTATGCTTACAGTTGGTCGAGCTATGACCGATGTTTTAACAAACATTGCAAAAGAGCTGTAAGTTCTCATATTTTACTCTCACAAATAATGCATAGGTTTCTCTTGATTTGACTCTCAACCTATTTCTCAAATCCAAATCAATAAGAACTTGTGTGAAATGTTCATAACTACGACCAGCGGTGCACTTACTTCTTGTCGTATCTAAACAAACGATATTACCCAAATTATTGGTAATAGCAAAGATTATGTGGACCGCCAATCTCAGAATTTTCACCCAACATTGTGTTGTAATTTGTTTCTTTTTTAAAGGATCAAATTCTTTATTAGAAAAATCTCAACTCCTACATTAACTAGTGATAACTAAGGTCTATTAGTGAGAAATATCATAATAACGCCACTTTACAAACCAGTTTTGTTGAGTTGAGCACTGGCGGATCTTCTTAAGGATTGGGGAGGGACAATACCCCCACTATTAATCAACTACTAAATAAATACATCTTTTGCGTAATAATAATCATACTATTGTGCAGCTCAGTTGGTAAAATGTTGTCCCTTTTGTGGAAGGTTTTTGGTTCTATCCCCAATTGAGCAGGTTTTTGGTTCTATCCCCAATTGAGCCATTTCTTTTATTTTGTTTTGTTGTATAACACTAATATTCTGCACTAACTTTTTTTTTAAGCTTGCAAAAAATAACATCTAATGAGAGTATACAAGGCTTTTCCACAAAGCACAATTTACCATTTAGCTGTTGTTGTCATTGATTATGCAACATTAATATATATACAATAAATAAGAAAAATATATTATTTTTTACTCAATGTATATATGTAACAATATATATCTATATTATTTGGAGTATAAATTTTATTCATATTTTTAATATTATCGTATCCCTTATATTAAATTTAGATATTATGAATAGATGGATGACAGTTTTTGAAAAAATATATTCAAAATTTTAATATTAGAATCAAATAAATTTAAAATATTTTTTTATAAACAACTTCAGTTGAGTTTCTATGTGAAATAAAAATTACATTTTTAGTCTCTTAATTTTTTTGGTTACCGTGTTATTAGTGCAGTATCCACCAACTTTGCCAATAGCTAAGTTAGATTGGAGAATTGGCTGGCCACATATACTCGGCAGTCAATCATTTATTTTTTTTATAAATAATTTTAGTTTATATTAATCTATTTTAATTGTATTTATGTTTCGGCTTCTCTGTTCATGTGTTTCTGAATTTCCATATCTTTTCTATTAGCGGCCCTCCCTAACTTTTTAGTGAAGATCTGCCACTGGAGTTGAGTTAGACACAATCCACATTCTAAAAGTCCTTAGCCAATGTAAATAAATGTATCAAATCAAGTTTGAGTTTCCATAAAAATATCATAATAACCTTTACTAAAAGATATGAAGTTGTAATCTATACCTATATATAAAGGGGATTCATTTGTAACTGATTTTTTGGTGTCATATTTTTCTGACCAAAATACCCTTATCGTAACTATCCACTAACACACCAACACATTTCTATTTCTAATTTTAATAATAATAACCACCCACTAACACACTAAAACATGAAAGACGAGCCCGTAGGGCCCGTGTTTCCCCACTAGTGTTTCATAATAAAAACCCCAACTTCAAACGCATAGAGTCACACAACATAGCTTCAGAAAAGATTGAACTGAGGCGGAACTCAAACAAGCTCCAAGGGTCCATTGCAAAGAGGCCGATTGGTCCCTAAAGGCATGTCGCCATAAAGTCGGCATACTCGCGCCGTTGGTGAAGATATTTTATCAAACATTTTAAATCCACTTCACTTACTTATCTACTATAAGTTATCCTCTATAATTTAGGTTTTTTTTGGTATACTAATTTAGCTTATTTTTTATCCTTCATTTTTTAAGAATGATAGTCTTAGACTCTTGGTGTGTGTTAGATTTAGGGCCCGTTTGTCATAGATTAAAAAATAAATGATTTTGTTGTTAAATAATTTAGAGATTTTTAAGAAAATGAGAAGTCGTTTTGTGTTTGTGTAACATATTAAAAATCACTTATTTTAAAAAAAAAATCATTCTTAAAAAACTGATTTTTATGAGAAGCTACTCAAAACAACTTCTCATATGAAGCGATTTTTAGATTATTTTCAACTTTGAAATTTTTAAAGAATCTGTAACAAACAGACAACATGTTTATTTTAACGATGTGGCTCTTAGCTTTTATCAATATGAACGGTGCAAAATCCCAAATTCCAATATATCAAAACTGAGGAAAGTAAGAGCTATGTGTTAACTTTAGGCAAGCATGGATGAGAAACTCAATGTTAAGAGGCAAAATATAAACCAAAAAGGCTTTATCCCAAGTAGGTAGTTCAATTGGCGAGCTAATGGATACCGAAGTAGTGCACCAAATGAGTGCAATAAGGAGGTCTCTAGTTCAAACCCCGAAAACTAACATTCTCCCACCCCCACTAACATTGCTTATCAAAAAAAAAATCAAAAAGGCTTTTAGTTGTTTCAAGTAGAAGTAGAAAAGAGTAAGGCTAAATTATAGTTTTAGTCTCCCTATTTTGTTAAATTCGGAGATTTGGTCCCCCTATTTTAAAATTCAAACATTTAGTCCCCTATTTTATAAAATTTAGAGATTTTAGTCCAAAAGGGGGTTTCTCAATTTTTTTAGTTATGTGGCACTCATTAAATGACATAGAAGCTGACATAGCTTACAGATGCATGTGTCGCCTCATTTAATGGTCCACCTATACATTTCACATCAGAAAATTATTATTAAAATACTTTTTATTAAATTATTAAAACTTAAAATAAATAATAAATTACTAAATTAAAACCAAATATCAGAATGTTGGGAAACTGTAGAAAACAACATTCACGATTTCATCCCTAGAACATCATCATCCAAAATTCCGATTTCAAATAATAAATAAATTATTAAACCCAGATTTGCTCCTGTGAGAACATCATCATCCAAAAAATTCACAATCTGCAGAAAACATTCACAATCAGATCTGCAGAAAAACTAAAATTCTAGAAATGATTTTAAAGGAAGAAAACACTCAACAACCGATTCCAGATCTGTGCAAATAAAAAGATTTTGGTTTCGATTTCAGATCTGTGTTTTTTTCCGGGTTTGGGACGAAATCAATGAACAACTAGGTGCTGAGATTTAGGCGAGGAAGAAAGGACGAAATCGATGAAATTCGTTTGCGTTCTCCGTCACCGCACCATCCTCCCAACCTCCTCACCACCACCATCGCACCCCTTTGTGTGCGATCTCCGTCACCCCTCTTTTGTTATCTCTCCCTCGAAATCCCTTTAATCCCCCATTCCCTTTCCTCTCCCGGTGCTTCAAGATTAGGGATTTTAAATCGATGAAGCAGTAGAGGAAGATGATGAAATCTGGGTGAAGATGATTTACAAGGAGATGATGAAACGTTTTTATGTTTGGAGATATAAAAGCTCAAATGATTCACTAGTTTATCGATTTAGGTTGGAGATATTGAAACAAGGAGACGATGCAATCTGGGTTCTGTTTTTTGATTTTAATTTTAGTAATTTATTATTTATTTTTAAGTTTTAATAATTTAATAATAGTTTTATGACGTGGAATGTATACGTGGACCATTAAATGATGTGGCACATACTTGTGCAAGCTGTGTCAGCTGCCATGTCATTTAATGAGTGCCACATAATCTCTTTTTTTTGGACATGCAGCCACATCAGCAAAAAAATTTAAAAACCTCCTTTTGGACTAAAATCTCCATGTTTTTAAAATAAATGGATTAAATATCTGAATTTTAAAATAGAGGAATCAAATTTCCGGATTTGTGAAAATAAGGGATTAAAACTATAATTTAGCGAAAGAGTAAAGGGAGTGATGAGTGAATAACGGTAAGAAAAAAGGAAAAGAAGCCCGCCATTGTAGTTTCCAACCGTCAACAAATGTCAAAACCAAAAGGTATGGTGGTAGGGCCCAGTCACGTGTCAATGGGCCACGTGATCGTCAGTGAATCAAATGCATACTATGTCAGTCTATATAGTTCAGCTCAGACCAAAAACGACCACTGTTTTGAGTTCAAGATCTGACTCACACATCACACCAAACCAAGATCCTCTCTTTCTTTTGAAGAAACAAAATGCTCAGTTTCCGTAGAATCGCCATCATCTACATCTTCATCTTAATCCTATTCTTCCTTTGCTGCTGCGATGCTCACATCTTCACCTTCACAATGCACCACCGCTACTCCGAACCTGTCAAGAAGTGGACCCACATTGACTCTTCTCCACCCGAAAAGGGCACCGTCGAGTATTACGCCGAGTTAGCCGACCGCGACCGCTTCCTCCGCGGCCGTAGGCTCTCCCAATTCGACCCTGGTCTTGCTTTCTCCGATGGCAACTCCACCTTCCGTATCAGCTCCCTCGGATTGTAACCTTCTCTTCCTTTCTTATATCTTTTTATTTTATTCTTTTTATTTTTAAATGCAAAATGTTACTATTTTTATCTCAAATAATGGATTTGAAGGAAATGGTAGTAATGTTAGAAAAGAAACAAATTGATTGGAATTTAGTTAGAGAAGGTTATGGATTCATTGGAATTTGTATTGAATTGTTTTTGTAACTATCTTGATTAGTCTTTTTGGAATTTTCTAATTCACACTGTTTTTTTTAATTAACTCACACTGTTTTTCTTTCTTGAAACAAATTCACACTCTTGAAACAAATTGGTTTTCTTTCTTTAATTAACTCACACTGTTTTTCTCTCGTGTTATTTATGTGGAGAATTATACAGTTTGCATTATACAACGGTTCAGCTAGGGACGCCGGGAGTAAAGTTTATGGTGGCGCTTGATACCGGAAGTGACCTCTTTTGGGTACCCTGTGATTGCACCAGATGTGCAGCTACTGATAGTGCTGCCTTTGCTTCTGCATTTGCTTCAGTATGCACTCTCTCCTCTTTGTTTTGTGATTGAATTGAAGTTGTATCATAGATTGCTTGTAATTTCTTATGATTATCTTATCTCTTGATTGAAAAATGTTTCAAGAGTGAGAGATTTCCATGATATATGTGAGAGATTATTCTTATGTTGTAATCTATTTGGATAAAAAATATAAGCTATCCTATAGAGCTTTGAAAATAAGCTGAATACCGCGGCATAAGCTGTTTCCTTAAACTCTCACAAGTGTTTGAGCTAGTAAATAAGTCCAAGTAAGCCAATATACTATACTATGCTGTGGTTTCTTGCCCTTGATTTTTTTTGAATGAAATGCATTGATATGTCAGGATTTTGACCTTAGTGTGTATAGTCCTAATAATTCCTCAACAAGCAAAAAGGTCACCTGTAACAATAGTCTGTGTACGCACCGTAACCAATGCCTTGGGACATTCAGCAATTGCCCTTACATGGTTTCTTATGTATCTGCCGAAACATCTACATCCGGAATATTAATAGAGGATGTTCTGCACTTAACCGAAGGAGATAATCACCATGGCCTTGTTGAGGCAAATGTCATATTTGGGTTAGTTTCCTTGTTGAGTTGCTTAAACTTACAATGTTATGCTTTTCTGAGGTTTTCTTTAAGCATTCTGGCTATCTTTTATTCAATACATGTGTTGCAGGTGTGGACAAGTTCAGAGTGGATCGTTCTTAGATGTTGCTGCTCCCAATGGTTTGTTTGGACTTGGTATGGAGAAAATATCAGTTCCTAGCATGTTGTCGAGGGAAGGCTTTACCGCAGATTCGTTCTCCATGTGTTTTGGACGTGATGGCATTGGAAGAATAAGCTTTGGAGACAAAGGAAGTCTTGATCAAGATGAGACTCCATTTAATCTGAACCCATCACAGTAAGTGGTAATTCCCTGTTTCTTGCCTCTGATTATCTGGATTCAAAGTAGTATTAATGTTTGCCAAATATATCTCTTATGCTTGGATACATTTCACAGCCCAACCTATAACATCACAGTCACACAAGTCCGTGTAGGAACAACTCTAATCGATGCGGAATTCACCGCTCTCTTTGATTCTGGAACCTCTTTTACATATTTGGTTGATCCAACCTATACAAAGCTTTCTGAGAGTGTAAGTAATAAAGAGGGACGAAATCTGGTTGTATTTAGCTAGATGTTATTCGAAGATATAACTTATCATTGAAGTGTTTATGCTGCAGTTTCATTCCCAAGTGCACGATAGGCGGCGTCCATCTGATTCACGAATCCCTTTCGAATATTGTTATGATATGAGGTCATAAAACTATTATTATTTACTCCCTCTGCCCATTTATAAATGTCATCTTAGAAGAAAAGAAAAGTCTTAAAACAATGGATCATTTTGTTATATCAGTCAAAGTTAAATATTCTTTCTTATGATGGACAGTCCTGATGCAAATACCAGCTTGATCCCTAGCATGAGTTTGGCTATGGGAGGTGGAAGCCATTTTGCTGTTTATGATCCAATAATTATTATCTCTACACAGGTGGTACTGCCAGCTGGACACCTCTTCAATAAATCTATCTATCTAAAAATTGCTAAGATATGAGGATCACATAACTAAGATGTTGTTTTCCTTATTACTTTTACAGAGTGAACTTGTATATTGTTTAGCAGTTGTCAAGAGTGCTGAGCTGAGTATAATTGGACGTAAGTCTCTTATACATTCTGGATATGATATGTTCATGATTGAATGTATTATGTGAACTTGAAGTGAATCAAAAAATTAAATGATGTATCATACATACTCATTCTTATGTGCTGTTCTCATTCTCAGCTCTTGATGTTTATTGCAGAAAACTTCATGACCGGTTACCGTGTTGTATTTGACCGGGAAAAGCTAACATTAGGATGGAAGAAATTTGATTGTAAGTGTTTATATTCTTCTCATAGTAACTGTACTCCAATTTACTGGTTATAATCTGAGATGAATAACCATACCTCTGAGCTTTTATGCAAAGGAAAGAAAGAGTCACACTTTGAGCTCTTAAACAGGTTATGACATTGCTGAACATAGTGCTGTCCCCACAAGACCACACTCAGATAATGTTCCTCCTGCTGTCGCGGCTGGCCTTGGTCACTACCCCGCTACTGACTCGACTAGAAAAACCAAACACGATTCTCAAAAATCAATTGCATCACCGTCATCCCTTTACAGCCATACTTCACTTCTGACTTGCTTCGGATTTCTAGTTTCTTGTATTTTGTTTTGTTTACATTTACATGTTCTATGAGCATTCTTTTGTATGGGCTAGTGGTAGTTTATGGTAACTTTAGCTCATATTCTTGATCTATATGTTGATATTAGATCATCTTTCCTTTTGCTGCTTCATAGTATAGTAGTGTAGAATTTTTCATATAACACTGTAATTAAATGCCATTTCTATGTTTCCCTTTCCGTGAAAATTATCATTATTGAAGGTGGATATATTTGTTCATATTATAACTAGGAAAAGATAAGAAAAAGACTGAAAAATAGTTGTGAGGAGTGAAGGAGCTTTCACCAAGTGTCATTACAGTTAACTTTTTAAAAAAAGATATTCTGAGATGCTAATTTGCTTTGGTTAGGATCATACAGAAGGAAGCATGTTAAGTATGTTTTAATCTGCTTTGATTAGGATTTAGGAAGCATAATTTTTCCCTACTGTATGGATCTGGCAGAAACTGTACTCATTTTTCAGGTTTTCATTAACCAAGTATGTATTTGTTTAAGTTCATGTTTTTTGTTTAGAAAATTATGGAGAATTATATATCACTAATTTCATTTTTAGGTTTAAAAATTAATTTCATGTTTTTGATTTAAAAGAGGAAAAATTTGTTATTGCTTCTTGCACACTGGAGAGATATAATTTTTAATACATAGCCGGCTGGGTTAGGTTCTAATTAGGTGAGGTCCAATTTCTTAAGACCCGTTGGGATTCCATTAAAATAGTCAAATAAAATAAACAAACTTAGGAGAACTATTTTTTTACCAAAGAAATTAGGAGAACTACTGAAAATTCCCCTTAAAATTAAAATGCAGTATAATTTATCTAAAAATAAATTTTTGATGGCCAATCAATACACTTATAAATTTTTTTGGACGAGAAGCATACTATTGAAAATTAGGGTGTATATAATTATTTCCAAAAGTTAATCATCAGCTCATTAACTAATTAAGGTGTATATAATAATTTTAAAATTTTATCACTAGTTCATCAATTGAGTATGAAAAATGTAATTGAACTTGGTCAAAAAAAATGTAATTGAATAAAGTGTGCGAACCTTTTATTGTTTGGTGATGTCAGCCTTGTCGCCTGATAATCAAGTGTCAGGTTTATTAAAATGTTGAACTATCCAGCTCACAAGTATCCAAACAATGTCGATGTGAAGTATGTTTCTTGTTGACCAAAAAAATAAAAAATGCATGTTATCTTTTTGGACCGGGTCAAAGCAACCGGCCTATTGAGATTGTGATGGTCAAATCATTTTGTTGACTCTATGGGAAGCTTCCCTTGACCAAAAAAAAAACTTCAAAATGCTACTTTTGTAGATCATTTTTAAATCTTTGACATGGGCGACAATGGTTGATGGGAAATAATCTTCTGAAATGACATGAGAGTCCAATGAAATTCTAGTTATTCGAGAGAAAGAGAGTAGGGTTACAAACTTACAATACAATAACTGAGAGAGAATTTTGTCCCAGAAGGGTAGTTCACGTGATTGAGTGAAAGGGATATCGTTGGTGAAAATGTAGGCGTACGAGGTTCGAACCCCGCTCCCCCATTTCCTACGAGTTTGTACACTAACACACTAATTTCTAACCAATTTGCCTATCAAAAAAAAATGAGAGAGAACTTTAAAAGTGAGATTTATTACTTTATTCTCTCAAGTTTACTCCCTCTGTATCAAATTAATTGTCATTTAAGGTTATGCGCGGTTCTTAAAAAAATGATTGGAGATGCTATTTTTTATGTTTAAAAAGTATGGAGGGACTAAAGTACCCCTATATTATTATGAGAAGAGAGAAATGGAAAAGTTGGAAATAAAAATAAAAGTAAGGGTATTATTGGAAAAAAATAATATATGTTGCATTGGGATTCTAAAGTGACAAATAATTTGAGACAAAGAAAAGTAGCAAAGATGACACTTAAATTGATACGGAGGGAGTAGTTAATTAGTACCTCAAGATTTGTGTTTATCTATCAATACTTTTGTGCTCAAAATCCCAGGTGTTGATATAGAGAGAGAGACATGCAATGTCACATAATCATTCATCTAGTTATTGTTAGTCAATGGGTGATTGATATGTTAGTCAAAGATGATTAGTGCTAAGTAGGGCTGGCAATGAACCGAACCAACTCGAACATAGTTTGAAACTCGATTCGATAAATAGCTCGTTGAACTTGGTTCATGAACAAAATGAGCTGAACTTGAGCTGAAAATTGAGCTTGTTAAATAAATGAATCGAACTTGAGCTAGGTATAGTTCGACTCGTTTGGTTCATGAACCAGCTCGATATATAGTAATGTGTGTATATATATATATATATATATATATATATATATATATATATATATATATATTAATGTACCAATATGATTTCTATTATGCATTTTCTGTTTCTAGAGCAAGGTTTATCGTTTAATGGTTGGTGCAGTTTATTTAGCACTAATTATTATATGATTTATTATACAATTCTCAAATTATTTTACTATTATACTTGTTTATTTTTATTTTTATAAAACTCATAAGATAGGTAAACAAAAATATTATAATTATACTTATATTTTTTTACAACAAAGAGATTTTTTTTACTTTTTATTCCCACGAGTCGAGCTAACGAGCTGAACCGAGCTGCTCGCGAGCTTGACTCGAGTCGAGTCGAGCTGAAAAGAAAGGTTCATGTCGAACTCGAGTCGAGCTACGAGCTGAGCCGATTCTTAACGAGTCGAGCCGAGCTGAACGAAGTTCGACTTAGGTCGACTCATTTCCAGCCCTAATGCAAAGGAAATCTCAAAATTCACCATGTTAACACTACTAACCAACTTGCAGATTGTCTCACCAAACCTCTTTCCAAAGTTCAACATCACTATTTACGAAACAAGATTACTCCACTCTATAGATGATTAAGTTCCTTGTAAATTGTAAATTTATTTATTATCAAAAGTGTATAAATAAAAGATTGGGGTCGAGTACAAATCACTCAAACATTTCTAAATCTTATAAGTTCATTTGATTTTAGAAAACATTTTTTAATTATTGCTTTTATATAATTTTTCATAAGAATTTTTTATTTAATTTGAAGTATATAAAATTTTATAGTAGGTCTCAATTTATTTAATTAGTGTCCCTAAAAAATGGATTCAAAAGAGACCTTAGCAGATGTCAGTCCTAGCTATGTTCAAGATCAATACTATATACAACATCAAAGATTCAAGTAGACTAAGTATTAGCTTATACTCTAATGCAGTTAACAAAAAGAAGCTTCTATACTTAGTATGTGTTTGTTTTGGCGGTGACGAGAATTGATTCTGGTAAAATTGATTTTATAGAATTGATTTTGGTTAAAAGTGAGTTGAAGTTGATGTGATTTTTATTTAGATACCTTTACGGAAAAAGTGAGTTTTACTAATTTTTGTTGTGGCTACCTTTGCTCACTTTTTTGGTGTGTCACAAACATTTGACTTGAGGCTTATAATTGTTTTAGTTGTTGGAAGGTCTCTGGTACAAAATGTGGTGGTGGCTCAACTCAGCAACCGCAACATCGTTTTCACTTTTCATGGTTCACTCATGCATCACAAGAAAAAAGACAAACCCAATAAAAAGTAAAAAGAAAAAGAAAATCATGTAGGAACTTCCCTTGATTGATGGGAGAAAAACAACTTCACCAAAGATAGCATAGATTTTAAACAAAAAGAAGATTGCTCATTTTATCAATTAGAATCACAAATAAGCACTCAATTTACCTCACTAATATCCAGTAAGCAAATAATCACAATTTTGTCATCACTCTAAAATCCTTATATCAATCTCAAAAATATAATATAATAAACAATTACAAGTTTGATTTCAACCTAATACAAATTACAATTTTCAAATCAAACATATACCATTTACCTGTCAAATGAGATTGCCAAAAGTGAAATAGAATGACTTTTCAATCAAAAAAAATTGGGAGACAAAAAATGTAAGTAAACTCTTATATTTGACCACCACATAAAATTTATGTTAGTTTGGCTCTGATATACCTATTACCTAACACATTTTGTTTTCAAATTTATATTTAAAAACAGCCTTAATTTTCCAAAACGAGTAGTGAATTAAGTTTTCAATTTTTTTTGGATCTTAAGATATATACATCTTGCAACTTGAAGATGTGATATACACACATATAGATATTTCTTTCCCTCTCAATTTAAGTGTCATCTTTGCTACATTTTCTTGTCTCAAACTATTTGTCACTTTAGAATCTCAATGCAACATTTATTACTTTTTTCCAACAATACCCTTACTTTTATTTGTATAGCCAACTTTTCCATTCCTCTCTCCTCATAATAACATAGGGGTACTTTAGTCCTTTCATACTTTTTAAACATAAAAAATAGCATCTCCAATCATTTTCTTAATACCCGTGCATAACTTTAAACGACAGTTAAATTGAGACGGATGGAGTATGTCACTGTCAGTCTATGATAAAGCTTTAAGCAAAAAGTTAAAATGTTTGTATGATTATTATTTTCTGATTGTAAAGTACAGCAAAGATTATCAATTAAGTTGTATGATTATTAGCTAACACAAAAATTATAGATACTATTAACAAATAGAAAATGGTACTAGTTACAATATCATATAGTACTATTAACATATCATCTACAATTAACTTTGGGCTCCATACATGAATGCCAATGATCATCTAAAAATAAATAATCAACCATATAGACAACCAACATATGAAATGAAGTTTGGAGGTACGTGGACAGCAGAAACAATGAGCACATGATGTGAGAAGGAATAAAAAAATAATATTAACTTCAATGTTTTTTTTTTGACAAGAATATTAACTTCAATGTTAAACAAACTTTCGCTTCATTAAAAAACTAATTAAGGAAAAATTGAAAACAAAAAGATAATCAATTTATTCTTAAAAAAATGCACAGCCATATTAGTTTGAAAATTAAAAGTTTTTTTGACAACTGAAAAATAAAAGTTATTGAATGTCTTTTATCATTTAACATATATCCTTAATATATTTATCAAAAACAAAAAATTCTGAATATAAATATCTATTATCATATTATATTTATTTGTTTACTGTGTTATTGGTTCGTGATATCATATTATATATATATATATATATATATATATATATATATATATATATGTAATATATGTAAGTATATTTCATTAATTAAAATAATTTCCAAAACTATTAACATAAAAATAGTTTAACAATACATACAAGTGCATCTAAAAAGACGAGTTTAATTGGTATCTAAATTTGATTCAAACAATAAAATAACTTTGTTTCAAACTTTACTCACTGAAAAGAGGGGAAGACTTCTAGTTCTATATTAAAAAAAATAAAAAGCACAAATCCAAGTTAATTTCTTATGCTGAATCTTTCCAATTTTTTTTAGACCATAGTTGGCTATCTATAGAGTATCCCAACGCTTTTGACTAATCTCTCGTTCATGTTTAGAATCAAATTTCGTACTGATCAACATCGAGTTTGTCCACTGAAAGTACCGGGTCGACCCCGTTAGAATCTTTCCAAGTTGATCTGAAATTATTTTCCTCTAAATAACATTAAAGTAAAACTTAAATTGAAGGTACTCTTGATCAAAAAAAATTTGAATGTACTCAAAGATGGAACCCACATTTTTACGTGTGAAGTCAAGAATGATCCTCATTCCCTATAGCTTACCCCAAAAAAAAAAATCTCATTCCTCATAGAGAAGGGGCAGACATTATAAATATTAAAACTTAACCCATAATTAGAAAGAAAATAATACAACACAATTAGAAATTGAAACACGTGGATATCATGTAGGGTTGGATGAAAATCACTAATAAAATAGAAGCAAACTATACAAAGTTGAAAAAAGATGATGGGAGTTTTTCTGTAAATGTGGCTAAAGTTACCGCAAATATAAATGATTCAACGTGGTACTCGAATATAGAAAATTGAAAGAATATGATGTGAGGTTCTTTTGTAAATGTGGTTGAAGTTTTCGTGAATAAAAATTAAATTATAACTATAAAGCATTTTACGTATCTTGTCAAGATTTTTTCACCAATCCAGCTATCGAGGAACATAGCTTGTGTATTTGAATAATTAAAATGTATTATGAACCATAAAGTAGACCAAATCACACTGTTTAGCATATCACTTTATGCATGTTGTCATAAAATTAATTTTTCTTTTTTCATCCGATCGATTATTGAAGAATAAACTTCACATATTTAAACATCTAAAATATTTCAAGACTGTAAAGTACTCTTTAAAATATAAAAAAGAAAAAAAGATAAAACCTTATTAAAACATAAAAGAAGAAAATATGAAACAAACTAAAAAACAAAAAGAAGAAAAAGAAAAAACAAACAAAGGAAAAAAAGGCATTTGGCGGCTGAGGCTGCCAAGCCACTTTAGATTTAAAGATTAAAGATTAAAGATACTCCTAGCTTGAGTCATCCAACAAACACAACACAACAACATTGCTTCTTAACCTTCTTTCTCTCTCTCTACACATGTCCAAAAACTTTTGGTCTCAAAAACGATAACCCAAAACTATAGCTTTATTTTTTTTCCTTTTAATTATCTTGGTGCTGCACATTTTTGTATCAAACACACAAGCAACAAAATTGAGCATATATCACTTCAGGAAAATTCAACCACCCAAAACATAACTTAATCTCCAATTCAACTCAACACATGGCTTGTAACCGTAACTATACCTCTGTTCATGTAAAATCACTGTCGGCGTTGTTGAGGTTGTTGGCGGTACTGTTGAATTTACTTTCACAGACTTGCCATGGTTTCGGAACATTCGGGTTAGACATACATCACAGATTCTCGGATCCTGTTACTGAGATTCTAGGAATCGACGAATTGCCACATAAGGGAACTCCTCAATACTATGCTTCCATGGTTCATCGAGATCGTGTATTTCGTGCCCGCCGACTTGCCGGTAATCAGCATACGCCTGTTACTTTTGCTGCCGGCAATGATACTCAACAGATTCCTGCTTTTGGATAGTATGTTAATTCTTTTGCCACTTGTCAACTTCTCAGTTTTTTTTTTATTTTCTCTTGTTAAATTAGCTTAAAACGTATATCTTTTTTTGCTGGAATATAGTTTTTTTTTTAGAATCATGTGTGTGTGTGTTGAATCTTGACTATAGAAGAATATACTGTGTCTGTGACTTTGTGTTTCATTTCGTACATCAGAAAGTGTAGGGGGAAAGAATATTGATTAGTTGATGCGATTCATTTGAAAACAATATACAGCTGAAAAACTCCGAGGTCTATATTCCTTTTTGCAAAATAGAGGGACTAAATTGAAACACTTTTTCAAAATCAATAACTAAGTTGATATATTGTAGATGTCACATAGATGAAATTGAACTTTTGTGAAATTTCAGGATCAAATCGACTAATAACTAACTCTTTTAAATATTTTAACATAAGATTGTAATCTGTTGTCAAAGCCAAGGTGTTGTTTTTTGTTAAGAGAACTTAGGCTAGGTTATAAGAGTACTAATTATATCATCCTCTCTTTGTTTGCCCTTCTCTCTTTTGAAGTTCAATGAAAAGTTTAATGATGAGTACTATAACCATTTCCTAAGATGCTGTGTTGTTAGTAATAATCTCTCCTTGTTATTTGGATTTCAGTTTGCATTTTGCCAATGTATCGGTTGGTACTCCGCCTTTATGGTTTATGGTGGCATTGGATACCGGAAGTGACTTGTTCTGGTTACCTTGTAATTGTACCAGTTGTGTGCGCGGTTTAAAGACACAGAGCGGAAAGGTTTGTACCGTCTCTTTGCTGGTTAAGATTGATAATGTTTCATTGCTAATGTTTTTCCTTTTCTTGTGATTTCTTTGTGAATCCTAAATAAAACTGATGAAGGAACTAAGGGATGTGAATTTGATGGCAGGTAATTGATCTTAATATATATGAGCTTGATAAGTCAAGCACAAGGAAAACTGTTCCATGTCAAAGCAGCTTGTGTAATACACAAAAGCAATGCCCTTCATCTGGTAGCAGTTGTCGATACGAAGTTGAGTATCTTTCGAATGATACTTCATCTAATGGATTCTTGGTAGAAGATGTCTTACACTTAATTACAGATAATGATCAAGCAAAAGATGTTGACTCACAGATTACTATTGGGTAAATTTCTCAACATCTTACTAAGAAACTTTATTAGCTGAGCGTGTTTTGACGCCTCAATATGTTCTTCGGTAAATCACTTCAGTCTGCATTTTGGAAGGTTTTGTCTTCTTAACATCAATTTATGGTATTTTGATTTTCCTTCCAATCAATTGCAGTTGTGGCCAAGTTCAGACTGGTGTGTTTCTAAATGGAGCAGCTCCAAATGGTCTATTTGGGCTTGGTATGGATAATATATCTGTTCCTAGCATCCTAGCCCAAAAAGGGCTTATTTCAAATTCATTTTCAATGTGTTTTGGATCTGACGGTTCCGGAAGAATCACGTTTGGGGATACTGGCGGTTCGGACCAAGGAAAAACACCATTCAACCTCAGGGAATTGCAGTAAGTGGATATTCATATTATCTTCATTTCTCTTTTAGCAATAAGTTATTACTTACTTCCACTCTAATATATATGACAAGATTAATCCCCGATATTTCTTTTCAGTCCAACATATAACGTTACAGTTACACAAATTATTGTGGGAGGAAATGCCGACGATCTCGAGTTTCATGCAATTTTTGACTCTGGTACTTCATTTACATACCTAAATGACCCGGCGTATACACTAATTGCAGAAAAGGTAAGTAATCTATGCTATAGTTTATTAAAATGGGATAAGGAGTATCTTTTCATGTCATTAGAGTTGATAATATGTTACATTGTATTTGCAGTTCAATTCTCTTATCAAAGCAGATCGACATGCATCTCTATTGGCGGATTCCGATCTCCCCTTTGAGTACTGTTATGACGTAAGGTGATAAAGGCTTGAGAGAAAACCATCAACTTATTTTTCTTTTTTAAACAGTTAGGTACTGAAATTCAACTTTACCTGCAGCCCAGATCAGTCAGTTGAAGTTCCGTATTTGAATCTAACGATGAAAGGTGGCGATGATTATTACATCATGAATCCAATATTACCAGTTTCTAGCGATGTAAGAGCATAAATCCAAATTACTGGTTTATGATATCTAATGATTCTTAACCTTCCTAAGTTCAATTACCTTTTATGATATTCAGGTTGAAGGAAGTGTTCTTTGTTTGGGAATCCAGAAAAGCGGCGATGTGAATATCATTGGACGTGAGTATTTAACAGAAAAATCTTTTCTTGATAGAATATATGACATAAATTTTTGCATTCAGAATATCAATTATGTTGTCCTTCAATCCAGCTGCAACTGCAACATTATTATATACCCTTATGTTTCTTAATTTTGCAATATTCTTTATTTTTATCCTCATGCAGAAAACTTT
The DNA here is from genome assembly GCA_963573325.1 of Astragalus glycyphyllos. Classification (NCBI taxonomy): domain Eukaryota; kingdom Viridiplantae; phylum Streptophyta; class Magnoliopsida; order Fabales; family Fabaceae; genus Astragalus; species Astragalus glycyphyllos. The sequence continues at coordinate 41,024,363 of OY754308.1, forward strand.
ATGACCGGTTACCGTATAGTCTTTGATCGCGAGAACATGTATCTTGGATGGAAAGAATCTAATTGTGAGTATATTAATTTCACCTCTTCAGCATCAAGTACTTAGCATGTTTTATTTCTTATCTCCATTGATTGTTGTTAAACAATGAGATTTTGTCTTTTCAGGTACTGATGAAGTGTTCTCCAATACATTACCTTTGAATCCATCACCTGCTATTTCTCCTGCTATGGCCGTGAATCCTGTGGCTACATCAAGTAACTCTGGGAAGTCTTCACCTAATAGCTCATTTAGGATGAAACCCATTTTTGCATATATTGTGATCTTTTTTACACTTACAGCAATTTTTTGAGCATTCTTTCTACATTATTCCATTGTGTATTGTTCTAATACTTAGGCTCTTTAATTTTGGCATACGAGAAGCATTTTTGCTTCTTTTTTTACTTGTTAGTTTTAGTAGCATTATTTGATCATGGGTTTTGTATATAATGTACCTATCATAGTTGTAAACTACAGAAATTCCCCTTGTAAGTTATCACGTTATACATTTTTTTTTTGAGGAAAGTGCCACAATATGTTATAAAAACATGCAAATATAGTCAGGTCAACCACCTATTAACAATATCGTAATTTGCAAGTTGCTATTAGATTAATAAAAGTTTTGTTGACAGCTGCTGTAACTTTAGTAGTCTAAAGGGATTTATCTTGGCAAGAAATACATTTTCGATATTTGATAAAATTATCCCTTGTGCACTCTATGCGAAAGAGATTTGGATTCAACTGGCAAATGCGAAAATTATTAAGTTGCCAAAATTATCCCTGCAGTTCTGTGTGTGAATTTTAAATGACACTTGTCACTCTGCCTACAGACAAAAAATATCATCACATTAAAAACGATATAAACTCCTTTCGGTACCTCTTTTTTTTTCTCAATCTTTGGAATCTTATTCTATGAGCTCTGTTATACTCCCTCTCCATCTGTCTCTCATTATAATATCACAAGAATGGAGAACAAAAAGAGAGATTGGAGATGAAAATCTCATTTTTGTTAGTGTTTTTGTTGCATATGCAGAGAAGAAAAATTGATTGCAAGCTGATGCAGTTTTTGCAATATATATACTAGTATGTATGCTAACTGAATGAAATTTGTTAGCTACTAATCCTCTAACAAGCTGAGACTAATTCTACTTAATCAACAGTGGTACAAAATGATAAGTTACAAAGGGTAGTTACGTAACTTAATATCCCCCTCAAGGTGGAAAGTAGATTCAAACATTCCCATCTTGGCAATAATTCAGATAAGAGAGGTTTAGGAAGGGCTTTGGTGAGAGTATCAGTTTTTTGCTCCTTTGATGCCACGTGTATTATCTTGATAAATTTAGATTGCACATGTTTGTGGATGAAATGGCAGTCAATATCGATGTGTTTGGACCTCTCATTGTTAGTTGGATTGCTCGCCATTTGAATAGCAGATTGGATATCACAAAGCACCATAACTCATACCTAACTACTAATATTTTGTATGTCTTTATTTCGCCAAATTTCTAATATTTTAATAAGAAAATTTGAAAGACAAATTGATCATTTTTTTAATTGAATGATGTTTTTAATGTTATTTATTATTATTTTTGTAGTTAAAATGCGGCTAACGAGAGTGTGTGGAGGCACTATAGTACTTAGCCCAGAATAAAAGTGTTCACAAGTTGGGTTGGATTGGTCTGAATGAGTGGGTTCACAAGTTAACCGGTACTCATAAACACCCCTAGCGTAGAGAATACCCATTGTCATCCCTAAACAAGAGGCAAATGAATACTGCATTTTTGCTTTTGCCACTCTCCTTTTTAGAACACTGATTAATTATCTTTCAACTGAATAATGATGTATCTAATTATATCTCCTTTGAAACTATAACCCAAATCACGAGCAAGGCTCCAATAATTGTGGCTTTGGAAAGACATGGCCACCACCATAACTAACAAATTAAAGCTAAAAGGCTTAGAATACAAGTTTTGGCAGAAAAAACAGCAACAACTAGGATAGCTCAACCTTAACCTCCTCAGTTTCTTTGTTCATAATTGAGGTTGTGACTAACTTGTTGGTAACATTAACAACATGGAAATATATGTAATAGTTGACTTGGTTAGCTGTTATCTAACTAAACTATGGCATGGCCCATTTGTGACCAAAATCTGCACTATATCAAATAATTCAAATTTAAAAGCCAACAGCAACATCTAACATTTCATTTCTCATGTTAGGAATAGTACAATTTCAGAAAGAAAAAAAGTGATTGTCTTTTGGTTAATAAGAATGCTTAAACATTACTACATTGACAAACCTACTTAACAAATTGATTGTCTTGGCCCACATAATGTCCCCACTCAATAACTAATCTCTTTTTTCACTCTATAAAAACCAATGTTGCTCATTTTTTTAATACCACACCAACATAATTGAATTAACAGTTATATACTTGTCATGGATATGGCTATCATGGTTAGAATCTTGAATTTAATTCTAATGCTTTCAGTAGTTTCAACAGGGAATTCACTTAGCTTAAACTACTATGAAAAGACATGTCCTGATTTAGAGTTCATTGTTGCTAAGACAGTGAAAGCTGCCACTGCTACAGACAAAACTGTCCCTGCAGCAATTCTGAGATTGCACTTCCATGATTGCTTCATTCGGGTAATGCATGCTACAAAGGACTTATTTATAATTAACCTTCTAAGTATTTTTCTCTTTCTTGTTGCCTTGCATACATTGTAGTATGTCTGTTTAATTCTTTTCCTTTTTGAAGGGATGTGATGCCTCTGTGCTGCTAAACTCAAAAGGAAACAACAAAGCTGAAAAAGATGGACCACCAAATGTTTCTTTGCATGCATTTTTTGTCATTGATGATGCAAAGAAAGCAGTTGAAGCTGCATGTCCTGGTGTTGTCTCTTGTGCTGATATCCTAGCTCTAGCAGCAAGGGATGTTGTCTTTCTGGTAAAATAACACTAATTACTTGTGAGTAAACCGCCAATTTCGTATTAGAATATGACACACACTCTCTTACTTCGTATTTCAACTAGAGAAAAATAATAAGTAGATTTTAAAGTTTTGTCAAACTTGCCCTATTAATTGCTGCTATTATATATCGATAAAACTTTAGGGACTAACGTGACGAATAACACAAAATTAGCGTCTACTTATTATTTTTATTTACTTGTGGGACGAAGTAGGAGAGAGTGTAATTTCAGGAACGAAATTTGTGGTTTACTCAAATGTTATCATTACAAGGATTCTAAAGAATTGCTTTTAAGTCCTTACAATTTTTTGACTTATACAACTATGATATATGTGCATGCAATATTACAGTCTGGAGGTCCAGTTTGGGATGTTCCTAAAGGAAGAAAAGATGGAAGAATATCCAAAGCTAGTGAAACCATACAATTACCTTCACCAACCTTCAACATATCACAACTACAGAAGAGTTTCTCTCAGAGAGGTCTGTCAATGGAAGACTTGGTAGCTTTGTCAGGTAAGAAATTTCCAAGGACAAAACTTCACCATTTATTGTTCCAATGCATATTGAGTACTCCATCTGGTCCTATTTATAAAAAAAAAAATACAGCTTTAGGTTCATTGAATAATTGATGTATCTGGTCTATAATAAAATCTCAGTTATTCAATGAACTTAAAACTGCAATTTTTTCTTATAAATAGGACCAGAATCGTATATGTTTATACTGATGTGTTATTTGACCCTTATGTAGGAGGACATACCTTAGGTTTCTCTCACTGCTCATCTTTCAAGAACAGAATCCATAATTTTGATACTATAAATGATGTGGACCCTTCAATAAATCCATCATTTGCAGCAAAGCTAAAATCAATTTGTCCACTAAACAATCATGCGAAGAATGCAGGCATTACTTTAGATGCTTCTTCAACTACATTTGATAATACATATTACAAGTTGATACTCCAAGGGAAGGGAATATTTTCTTCTGATCAAACTCTTCTTGATACCCCAAAAACAAAAGATCTTGTGTCTAAATTTGCTACCTCACAAGATGATTTTTACAAGGCTTTTGTGAAGTCCATGATTAAAATGAGTAGCATTAATGGTGGCCATGAGGTTAGGAAGGATTGCAGGGTGGTCAATTAGGAAGGTTTTATTGGTTAGAGTATTTCATTGGATTTGAGTTATGGTCTTCTGTTAAAAGAAATTAAGTGAAAAGCAGCAGCACAGAAGTGGATCATATTTCAAAGATGTCTAGGAATATAATTAGACTTCACAATAGCATTAGCAAATAGATACATATATTATTTTTATAGTTTCTATTGTATTTTTGACCAGCTGTATTTTTCATTGTAATGAAATTCGAGCAAGTCTTTTGAATTTAATGTAGAACTTTATTAAATACTACTCCGATTAGGGTTTTAAGCAAAAATCGATTATGCACGTCCTTTAAGAAAATTATTTAATTGTCTAAAAACATTTTAAAAAAAGTACGAAAGAGTATTTCTTTCCGCATGAAAACGAGGTAAGCTATGTAATTTCGTTAGAATTGATAAACTTTCCTCTCTACCTAGCACAAAAGAGTTACTCTTCTGTGCTAGCTGGAGTAATTCTTGTGAGTCCAAGCAAGATTCCCCTTTCCTCTTCCCAAATAGTGGAGATCGACTTATTTCTCAACATTTTTCCTCTCCCTTAATTCATGTCTTTTTTCAAGGAAAGGAAAGCGATTTTAGGCCAAATTTGGAGAGAGAAATGTGAAAGAGAAAAAAATATATAAAATGACAAAGAAAATAAAAGAGATCCAGACAAATATATTGTTTGTTTTTACGGTGAAAAGGTAGAGACATGTGTTGAAATCGAAGCTACAAACTTTTAAACATGAGTCCAATCATGTCCACGTATATTCAATCACAAACCTTACTCCGACTCTACAAAGTAACGAAGTTTGTCCCCCAACTTTACCCTTTTTATTTGTTGCACCCTAAATATTGTGTCATTTCTCTAAGTGAGTGGAGAGTAAGTAATATATGGTGTATGAGAAAATGAAGGATAATTTTTTTTGCATATATGATCCATGCAACCTTAATTTTCTTATTAATAATTTGATAGTGTTTACTTTACCCTCAAAAACAAATAAACCAAATCTCAAAATTTGACACAATATTTGTGGTTTGTTTGATTGAAGAGAAATAGAAAAGAGCAAGGTAAGATAGAGAGAAATAAGGAAGAGATTAAGCATTACACTAAAACAGTCTTGTTACCAAGATTAAGCATTATCTCTCATCTTTCAATTGCTTGCGTTATTCATGTATCGTGCGACTAATAGTAGTTGATGCCTTGGCTAACATGGGATGGGATGCCTCTTGGGGTATGACTAATAGTAGTTTGCTTGTCTTAGATCATCCACCCTTATATCATCTCCAATAGTGAACCAATATTTGGTTCTTAAATGAGGTCCACTCTTTCGCATCAATTTTAACAATCCAATATTTGCTCTAATTGAAAATAATAAGTTTTAATGTTATTACTTGGTATGTGAGATATTTGGTTTTTTCTCTTATATTATGGACTGAATGGAGTAGTAAGTTATTGATTGATGCCGATGTATTGGGAGTTCTTACTCCTAGATTGATATACGTGTAGCTTCTCTTCTCGTTGGGGCTTTTAAACCCCTTTTATTTAATCTTAGAAAAAACTATAGTGCAAATGATGACAGATGACTTTATCTCTATCTCTTTTTACTCCGTCCGTCCCATATTACATGTCGTTTAAAGTTGTGGCATATGAATTAAGAAAAATAGTTAATTTTGTATAGAAAAGAGAGATTGTGAGTTAGTTTACCAAATTGTCATTCATTAATGACATTGGAAACATAAAAAGTAGAATTGTAAGAAGAGATATATTAAATAATGAAGGGTATGACTGGAAAAGAAAATTGATGTTGCATTGGTATTCTAAAAAGTCATGTATTATGGGATAAATTTTTTTGGCCAGAAAGTCATATAATATGGGACGGAGGGAGTATCATTTTTAATTCTTACTAGTATTTTACCCGTGCATACGCACGGGTGATACTGTATGGTCGGTGTATTGTTATGAAGTCATGATAGTAATTTAGAAGATGTTCATAAGTTGTGAACAATGTCCAAAATGTATGATTTGAAATTCAAAATGGAATATGCATCCCCATTGACAATCGAAATTACATTGATTAATAATAATGTATTTGGACATTAGAGGTAAAATATGCATCCTTGTTGGCCGTCCCGTTGGCGCTCTCGTTACCTCTCTCGTTGTCACTCCCGTTGCCACTCCCATTGCAGCTCCCATTGCCAGTTGCTCGCGTTGCCACATTTTGACTCATATTTTCTATATGATTTAATATTAATTAAATCATATTCGTTTAATTATAAGTAAGTTATTTTGTAATTTTTGGTAGTGTCTAAAGTGGTTTTTTTTACAATTCTTAGTGATTAAATTGATTGATCTTAATAGTTTTAATAGAGAGATAATAGAAAATAATAAATTCTAGATGGAGTAAGAGTGAAGAAAAAAGAAAATGGATGTCATTTTAAAATTGCACTCAGGTTGGAGCTCTCGCTGCCTCACTCATTCCCACTTCTGTTTCTGTAGTCGATTTCATTGTCAGTCTCGCTCCCGTTGCTACGTATTATGACTTATTTTATTTCTATATGACTTAATATAAAAAAGTTAAGTTTAAACTTTTGTTACAGGTATTTCTTTTTTTAGTAGTTAAGTTTAAAAAAATAATTAATTTTAGTAGTTTGACTAAATTATAAAAATAGTGAGTAAGTATTTTTAGTAAAAAAATTAATTTTTATGGAAAAAAAACTGGAAAAAAATTATGAATTTTTTTTTTAAAATTTAGAAAACAGTTTTTGAAAAAACAATTATTTAAAAAGAAAATCAGTTATTAAATTTAAAAGTAAAACAGTTTTTTAGAAAGAAAAAAAACTGACATGCGTCAGCCTGTCAGCGCGTCAGAAAAGTGGTTTTTCTTAATGTGCCAAAAAACTGTTTTTTTTGTCTTTTAATAGTGAATTTACTAAATTACCCTTTTTTATTGCCAAATGACAAAATTTTAAGATGTCTATGGATGTCATTTTGCTAGTATTAAATTTGATTATATAGATATAGATAGATAGATACATATATAGATATAGATAGATAGAATAGATATATAGATTTTTTGTATTTGTAATTTTCTACTATGTTGTTGTCACCGTCACCCCTCCTTTCTCGAACTCACTCGAACCCTGTTCTTCACTTCACTCTCCTTCTCCCACCAGATTATGGCGTTCACTCACTATCTACCATCGGTTCCAGTTAAATCCTCTCCAATCTTCCCAAAAGCTTCAATATTCAACGATCCATCACTTTCGATTTCGCCACAGCCTTTAAACCCCCCTTCTTTACTCCCTTTCAGACTTCACAACCACTCTGTATTTTCCAGGCTCCGCAGAATCGGTAAAACTTTAAAATTAAAAATTTACCTTTTCTCACGTCTATGTTCTGCAAGTGTAAATAATTTCAATTTCAGCATTGCAATTTCATTAATTGTTTTCTCTTTTGCTTTCTTCTAATTGTATTGAAAAGTTGAGTTTGACTTGTTGCATGTTAATTCAGTTAAGGCTAAAGCACAAGAACCTGAAGTGAGTGTAGCTAGCGATGCCTTTACCCAATTCAAGCATCTTCTTTTGCCTATCACTGATAGGAATCCTTATCTTTCTGAGGGAACTAAACAGGTCACTCTCTATGATGCACTTCCTCTTCTTTTTTCGTATAGTTTGCTATTTAGGAATGTAATATACGAAAACCACCACAGGAATCTTGGATACCTTAAAAAATTGAAAAGTATCATCTAGAATTTTTGAGTGTCATGTGCAAATTGAGGAAATGGTGCCTACTGATGGGGGAATAGTGATTAGAGGTGAGGTTGTCTCATAACAAATTATACGCAATAGTGACTTTTGTGAGGAGAGGGTCTGAGCACGTTTGAGCGATCTGGAGGTGATGTTAGATAGTAGATAAGCTAGTGGATAGTGGATATGTTAGTTTATAGCGGATGATCTCATAGTAGATAAGTTGGCATTATGATTTTTAAGTGTTGGGTGCGATGGAACTAACTCATTAATATAAAATGACATAAATGATCATTTTTAATTAATGCGTAAAAATGAGATATTGTCCATTTATAATAAGTGTTAAATGATGAGTTTAACTAAAATAATAGGGTTAAAAATGAGAGAAAAACTGAAACATTAGTTGTAAGCTCAAGTAGTGTTTGGAAAAAGCTATACATTAATCATTACCAAACACCTATGTTTTGCTTCTAGCAGGCCTTGACAAAGCAAATAGAGCCTAGTTCCGATGAAGCTGACAAGAGTGGATGGGGGCTGGTGGCGGTGGTTTTTGTGGGGCTGTCTTGCTTCTGTGAGTTTTTTAACATAGGAAAAATTGTAGTGAAGTGTAAATGTTCTTAAGTCCAAACAGATAAAAAATGGTACAGCAGTGTAAATGAGGCGTAGACGTGACTTGAAAAAAAGGGGAATCTTTTTTTGTTACTTGTTGATTAAGTGGCTTCCTGTGAAAAACAATTGATTTTGTCTAAGTAAAATAAAATTGGGCCTTGTGCTGTCGCACATTCAAAAGATGCTCAAAACAGTCCCTCTGTCTCTAACATTCTATAAGTCTCTATAATTATACATAAAGTATCCAATAATATCTCTTGTGATAGCCGTATTTTTTACTTACTGTTTTACCATTTTAACTCTGTTTCCTTACTTCATGTGTTCCCCCGATAAACAAATTACCTCTCATTCCATATCCCCTAGACGCCTAGCACACCAAAATGGAGCCCTTCTTCATCGGCTAGTAACTGCTACATTTTTCTGGTTCACCCATTTTCTGCATTACTGTGTTCTTATTTTGTTTCCTGACCTTTCTAGTTCCACTATTTCCTTCATCTGTAAAGTTGCTCTAGATGCAAAGTTCTGGAGTTTTGAGCTGCAGAATTGCATAGTATTGCTCTATTTCGGCTGTTGTTGTCGAGCCATTCTCACAGCCAAATTCTTTGCATTTGCTTCACTGCTTTGGTTTGCACATTTCTGAATTCACGTGTTCTTCCTTTCTTGCTCTTCACTTCCACATGTATCTTTACCACTGCATGTCTCTTACCATATTGTAAAGGGTATGAACAACCCTTGCAGTAACAGTGTTAACAGTAGGCAACAAAATTGGATTGAATATCTCGTATGTTTATTTTCAGCAAACAGTACAATGGTAAAAATATCCTTATGGAACTAGTCCATATGAAGGAAAAAGGAAAATGCTAGTACAGTAGTACTACAAATATTAGAGGCAGCAATAAAAGCCAAGAAGGGAAACCATTTAGGCGTGATAGAAGGAGTTGGAGGAAGGAGAGCAGAATTCATTCTTCATAACTTTCATACCCACCACGTCATTGAACCACCCTTTTTATTTCAATCAGTTGACATTTCGTGATTGGTATCATAACGCGTATCTAGGCCATTTTCGTGTCATGAATTTTTTAGAAACGTCACAGGTCCATATCATATCGCACCCATTTTGTGTTATGTATCCGAACTTGTTACATGTTTACTGATGAAGAGTTTGACTTGAATGTTTGCATTACTTCACTAGACACTGACCTGTGATTGCTATTAATATTTTTATTAGGCTATAGCAACTACCACTGCTTTGGCCAAAAAGTATGGAGCTGACATTACAGTAGTAGGTATGTGCGTAGCTCTTGTTGAAAATTTGAACTTTTACTAGGGGTATATTAAGCTTGTTTAGGTTTTAGCTTTATGTGTTTTATATGCTTGGCAGTTATCGATGAACAGCAGAAGGAGTCACTGCCCGAGCATGAGACCCAACTATCCACCATTCGCTGGCATATATCTGAAGGTCCGTATAGAACTTTTTCTTTGTATATTTTGTTGTGTCTTTCTTGTTGACGTCCTTGAAGATACAATGCCAATAATATTGGTTTGACTTTGAGTACTCCTCCATTTGTTGTGAAAGTGAATTTCGCATGCCTAAAGCACAAATTCAATTTAGAAGCCTTAAAGGATCCATACATATGATATCTATCGTAAAGGTGACATAGAAGGTGCTTTTGATGCATATGGAGGCATAATAATAATAATAATAATAATAATAATAATAATAATAATAATAATAATAATAATAATAATACAGGTAATAGAGTCACAATAAGATTATTTGTTTTGTCCTGTTCTTCGTCTTATGTTTTGTCTTATCCCATGACCACTTTTTAAATAGAACATTGAACAGGTGTTTTTGTGCTATCAAGTTCTCCATTTGATAGCTAATCAAATTCATCTGCAGTGTCATAAATGATGCCGCCAGATTTATTTTTTTTCCAAAAACTTAACCCTATGTTTGGATGGAGTATTTTTAGGAGGTAATGTAATTTTTGAGGGGATTTCGGATAAAATGTTTCAATTCCCCCAAAAAATTACATTACCCCCTAAAAATACTCCATCCAAACATAGGGTAAGAGTTTTTGTTTTGCCTCCTTATTGTGAATAAGGAACTATATAAGTTGTAAATAGTTGATTTACTTATATATGTATTTGACCCAGGCCCGTTAGGTTTTCATAGAGAATAGCTTATTTAAACGCATTTGTGCTTGTAATCGATTACGACAGATATACAATTAATAAAACGAAACTACAGCTGCTTTGTAGTCGCAGACGTAGGCAACGATTGGCCGAACTGCGTGACCAATATCGCGACTCATATTATTGACATGGTATCAGAAGGTTTTCGATCATACCTTTGATTTCGTTAGGGTTTCATTCATACTCGGGATTTCATTCAGATCTGGGCTCGTGACCTATCTCTGTTGTTCGTTTTTTTCCTCGCCGACTGTTCGTGATTCTGCTTGAGTTTATGGTTCTGAAAATCACGAACTGCTCCGTGATTCGTGATTCTGATCGCGTTTCTTGTTCCGTTTGCGATTTCGATCGCGTTCTCCTGCTTGTGATTCTGACTTGTGATCTGCCTTGTGATTCTCGTGATCTGCTGCTCTCACGATTTCGTTCGTGGTTATTGTTTCTTGTGGTGCGATCTTGTGGACTCCTTCGTGGTCGTGTATCTCTGCGATCTTCCTCGTGGTTATTTGTTCGCTGGTTAGTGTGCTTATTGGTTTCCTTCGTTTACTCCTTGGTTGGTGTGTTTTTTATTGTTTACTCATTTGTTTATTGGGTTCCTACTTGATTGGTGGTACTGTTCGTGAGTATATTGGATTCCACTTGCTGGTTAGTGTGTTATTATTATTATAAGCTACAGTTTTAATGGCATCAGAAAAAGAAAGAGACAATTTCTGTGTTCGATTTACTGGCAAAAATTATGCTACTTGGGAATTTCAATTCAAGATGTTTGTCAAAGGGAAAGAATTATGGAATCACCTTGATGGGGTTTCTAAGGCGCCGAAAGATAAAATTGCCTTAGATGCATGGGAAGTCAAAGATGCTCAGATTATTTCCTGGATTCTCAATACTATTGATCCTCAGATGATCAATAATTTGCGATCTTTTTCAACTGCTCAAGAAATGTGGAATTATTTGAAGCGTATTTACAATCAAGACAATACGGCCAAACGTTTTCAATTGGAGTTAGAAATTGCCTATTACAAACAAGGTAATTTGTCAATTCAAGAATATTATTTTGGTTTTCTGAATTTATGGACAGAACACTCTGCTATTACCTATGCTGCTGTTCCCAAATCGTCACTTTCAACCGTCCAAGCTGTTTATGATACTAGTAAACGGGATCAATTCCTCATGAAACTTCGTCCAGAATTTGAGGCTGTTCGAGGTGCTTTGCTGAATAGGAACCCTGTTCCTTCCTTGGATATCTGTGTTGGTGAACTGCTCAGGGAAGAACAACGTCTCCATACTCAATGAACCATGTCTCATGATCCCGTCCTTTCTGAACCTGTGACAATTGCATATGCTGCGCAAACTAGAGGCCGTGATATGCGACAGACTCAATGCTTCTCGTGTAAACAATTTGGACATGTTGCTCGTAGTTGTCCTAAGAAATTTTGCAATTACTGCAAGCAGCAGAGTCATGTCATCTCTGCCTGTCCTACGCGTCCTCCGCGACCGACTAAGCGTCCGGTGCAGGCGTTCCATGCCACCACTAGCTCTGCAACTTGTCCTTCCACCACTGGTGCATCTAGCTCTGGCGCTGGTCCTTTCACCACTGGTGCCTCTGATGGTGGTGCTCTACAGCTTGAGTTAATTCAACAAGCGGTACTATCTGCTCTTTCTGCCTTGGGTATTACTGGTATGTCTTCTTTTATCCAATGGTTACCTGACTCTGGTGCATCGAATCACATGACGGGTTCCTCTAAATTATGCAATCTTGCATAATTTACGTTCTTATATTGGCAATCAGAAAATTCAAATTGCTGATGGTAGTACCCTTCCTATAACTATGTTGGTGACATAAATTCTACTTTTCGAAATGTGTTCGTAGCACCGGAGCTTGCCTCAAATTTATTGTCTGCTGGTCAATTAGTGGATGAAGGTTGTGATGTTAATCTTACTCAGGATGGTTGTCTTGTGCAGGAGCGGGTGTCGGGGAAGGTGATCGCGAAGGGGCCTAAAGTTGGGAGAGTGTTCCCACTCCAGTGTATTCCAAATCATTTATCTCTTGCTTGTACTAGTGTTTTGAATGTATGTGAGGATTGGCATAGGAAATTGGGTCATCCAAACTCTGTTGTTTTGTCTCACTTATTTAAGACTGGCTTGTTAGGTACTAAACCTATGGATTCTAGTGCCTCTATTTCATGTTCTGTTTGCAAATTAGCCAAAAGTAAAACACTTCCCTTTCCGTCTGGTGCTCATCGTGCTTCTACTTGTTTTGAGATGATTCATAGTGATGTTTGGGGCATCTCACGTGTCGCTTCTCATGCTCACTATAAATATTTTGTCACATTTATCGATGATTATAGTCGTTTTACTTGGATTTATTTTCTTAAATCTAAATCTGAAGTATTTTCTATGTTTAAGAAATTTCTGATGTATGTTGAAAATCAATTTCAAATCAGTATTAAAATTCTTCGGTCTGATTCTAGTGGTGAGTATATGTCTCATGAGTTTCAGGAGTTCTTACAGCAAAAAAGTGTATTGTCTCAATGATCTTGTCCCAATACCCCTCAGCAAAATGGTGTTGCATAACGTAAGAATCGTTATTTGTTGGATATGACACGTACCTTACTTCTCCAAGCTTCTGTTCCATCCAAATTTTGGGTGGAGGCTCTTTCCACGGTTGTTTTTTTGATCAACCGTCTTCCTTCCACGGTGATTGGGTTTGATTCTCCTTACTTTCGTCTTTTTAAAACTCAGCCTGATTACAATAGCGTACACTTTTGGGTGTGTATGTTTTGTTCACCTACCATCCACTGAAAGACATAAGCTTGGAGCACAATCTGTCCAATGTGCATTTATGGGTATAGTCATTCTCATAAGGGTTTCGTGTGTTATTATGTCTCTAACCATCGTTTTCGCATTTCTAGGAATGTGACATTTTTTGATAAACAATTTATGTTTCCTTGCCCTTCTCCTGGTCTGAATGATATTGCTATACTTCCCCAATTTTCTACCCCGCGTTCGCCTATAGAACGTTTTAAACCAGGACTCATATATGTCAAGAAACACAGTGTGCAGGTTCCCACTCTCCCTTCCGATGCTGATCCGCCACCTGATCCTGATCCTGCACCAGTTAAACCACGACGTTCTAGTAGAACGTCCCGAGCACCTGATAGATATTCACCAGACAGGTTTGATTCCTCACATACTGCTTTAACTGCTTCTCTCTCTAGCACACCTATTCCTACTTGTTACTCGCAGGCTATTAAAGATGTGCGTTGGGTGAATGCCATGAATGACGAACTTCAGACCCTTCAAGACAATTTCACTTGGGATATTGTTCCTTGCCCTCCAGATATCAAATCCATAGGCTGTAAATGGGTTTTTTCTGTGAAACTGAAGCTTTAGGCAACAAGCAGGAACATGGTATTGATTATGATGAGACATTTGCCCCGGTTGCTAAAATGACTACTGTTAGAATGGTGCTCTCTATAGCTGCTTCTCATGGGTGGTCTCTCCACCAAATGGATGTTAAGAATGCATTTCTTCATGGCAACCTGACTTGAAGATATTTATATGACTCTCCCTCAGGGCCTATTCTTTTCATCTAAGGGAGTGTGCAAGCTCAAACGCTCTCTATATGGTTTAAAACAGACGCCTAGAGCTTGGTATGGCAAATTCCGTTCCACTCTACTTGGGTTCTCTTTTACTCAAAGTCAGTATGATTCATCTTTGTTCATTCACTGCACATCTACGGGCATTGTTCTGCTCCTTCTTTATGTTGATGATATGATCATTACTGGTTCTGATGCAGCATCCATACAGGAAGTTAAACAAAAGCTTCAAGCATCATTTCAAATGAAAGACCTTGGTCTTTTACATTATTTTCTTGGACTTGAGGTTCATTCTACTTCTAAGGGTCTATTTCTTCATCAGCATAAGTATGCCACAGACCTTATTGCTATGGCTGGCCTCCAATCCGCTAATCTTGTGGATACTCCTCTTGAAGTTAATGTTAAATGCCACCGTGACGAGGGTGAACTTTTGATCGATCCTTTATTGTATCGACAGCTCGTGGGTAGTCTTAACTACTTGACCATTACATGGCCCGACATTTCGTTTGCTGTTCAGCAAGTAAGTCAGTTCATGCATTCTCCCCGTCATCTTCACTTGGCAGCGGTTCGTCGTATAATTCGCTACTTGAAAGGTACATCTCAACGAGGCTTATTCTTTCTTAGTGGGACCCCCCTTAAGTTGATTGCCTACAGTGATGCTGATTGGGCTGGGTGTCCTGACACTCGCCGCTCTGTCACTGGTTGGTGCATGTTTCTTGGTTCTTCGTTGATCTCATGGAAAAGTAAGAAGCAAGCAAGGGTCTCTAAGTCCTCAATTGAATCAGAATATTGTGCTATGTCTACGACATACTCTGAAATACTTTGGCTTCGTGGTCTGTTGGGTGAACTTGGGTTTCCTCAAACTGAGCCGACATCTCTCTATGCGGACAATACAAGTGCCATTCAGATTGTTGCAAATCCGGTTTTTCATGAGCGTACTAAACGTATTGAAGTTGATTGCCATGCTATTCGTGAAGCCTATGATAATCGTGTTATATCCATTCCCCATATCAATAGTCAATTTCAGGTTGCAGATATGTTGACCAAAGCTGTTCCTCGTCTGCGCCATCAGTTTCTTGTTAGCAAATTGATGCTCCTTGATGACCCGCATCAATTTGAGGGGGGATGTGAATAAGGAATTATATAAGTTGTAAATAGTTGATTTACTTATATATGTATTTGGCCCAGGCCCGTTAGGTTTTCACAGAGAATAGCTTATTTAAACCCATTTGTGTTTATAATCGATTACGACAGATATACAATTAATAAAACGGAACTACAGCTGCTCTGTAGTCGCAGATGTAGGCAACGATTGGCCGAACTGCGTGACCAATATCACGACTCATATTATTGACACTTATGAGAATTTTCGTAATCATTTGTGCTTCTTTTGTGCAATGCTTTTAGCATGTGTTTGGTTTGCGGTAGCGAAAATTGATTTGAACTAATTTTATTTTGTGAGATTGTTTTTAACAAAAGTGAGTTGAACCTACCAATTCATATTGTTGGGATAGTTTTGATAAAACTTGTTTTTGGGTGCAATTACCAAACGTCTTGAAGGCCGCAATTCTACTTTTAAGTTATCTGATTGGTGGGGTAATCCTTTGGATTGTATGAACTAAGTGTAATGTTTTTTTTTTTGCCTCTTTCTTCCTGGGGTAATCTTTTTCCTCTTTGGGCTTTTTTCCTATTGGATTTTGGCCTATGGAGGTTTTAATGAGACCCCTTGTAGATGTAACGGTTGGAGTGCCCATTTGCACCCATATATAAAAAAAATTGGTTAATTAAAACTATGTTAAAAATTTAAATTTTGATAAAATAGGACCAATTTAAACGGCTAGCAATAAAATAAGTGAATTTGAGCATTGGAGAATTGAAATTTATAAACCTCTTGCCAAAACCCTATAAAAGGTCCATATAACCGAGATTAAGAGTTTGTTATCGATCATTTGTCCCATCATAATGTCTTGTATTTCATAATGAAACATTCAGGTGGATTGAAAGACTATAACTTACTAGAGCGGCTTGGTGATGGGAGCAAACCAACGGCAATTATTGGCGATGTTGCCGATGAACTCAGTCTGGATTTAGTTGTTATTAGCATGGAAGCAATTCATACAAAGCATATAGATGCTAATTTGCTTGCTGAGTTTATTCCATGTCCCGTAATGCTTTTGCCATTGTAACTTGCATTTTTCCAGCTTTTGTTTCATATGTCATGTCTTCTCCGCCGAATATATTTAATGTTATTTAGAATATCAGTTATTTTGCTAAAAACTACTGTATCGATGCAATTTGTATACAAAATAGCCTAACTAATATTTAAGTATGAAATAGGAAATGATGTGTAAACAACTGTTTTATTAATATATAAATTTCAATACAGTCTCTATCTATCCAACCAACTATACATCGGTAAGAATATCAATGATCTCTTCTATATACTCTTAAAATTCAGAAGACAATTGAAGCATATATTGATTGTAGGCTCTATATGTCTACCATTTCCATCTTCCGACGGTCAAAAATGAAGACCTTCATGATAATTATACCTGAAAGTTAGAAAGTCAATCGTTCTTGAACTGTAATGTTGACTCCTCAGGAATTACCTTATGTTATTAGTTCCAATTTTCTTCCATGTGAGGTGATGAAGTAGTTAACTCAATTATAGATATTGAGTTGTATGAGACACATGATTAGTGTCAAATTTGTCCCTCGGTCGATTTCACCTTCGTATTTGATGTGTTAAATTGATTCCTAAAATAAACACAAATTTTCATAATAATAAATCACAAATTTTATCTAACCCAAAAGTAATTAACTACAAAGATTTGACCTTTATGCTTATAACTAACTATAAAGATTAAAATCAATTACCGAAGAAATTACTGGTTTGAGTTGCGTACTTGATTGCTTTTTGTGCAAGCAGACAATCAACCAGAACAGTCAAAACTGTTTGAAGAAACGAATTTCGTTTTGAGTATTATGATTCTAAGATCACTCGAATACATCTATAAATTTTTATGAAGAAACAAATTGAGAAAGAGAAGATAAGGAAATTTAGTATCGCTTCGAGTTTTTGAGACAGTTTGCAAACTGTGCAGAGTGCTCTATTTATAAGGAAAAGTCATAACTGTTGCAAATAGTGTGCAACTGAGCCAGAGCATGCGACGATCATGTTTGATATGGTTACAAACGTGTGAGGGAAGTGGGAAGTTAGGATTTTGGCTGTTGAGTGCATAGTGAGCGGGTAACACATAAAACATGTGTTAAATTAAGAAACACCCAAATAAAAAGTAATTCAATTTTGTTGGATAAAAAACAATCACACCACTCAGCCTAGGCCAGGTCCAGCTTGGAATGTGTGGTAGTTACTAGTCAATTTTATGTGTACTCTCCCTTTTACAAAATTGGGTACCTTTTGGGTCTCCAAGCAGATATCAATCTCTACACTTATAAACACAAGTGTTTATAAACTCCAATGTGGGACTTCCCTTTTTTTCCCATTCACTACACTTGTCAACATGTTCCAACAATCCCCCACTTGAATTTTAAAAAAAGTTCCTGAAGTAGTGTGAAACACTTCTATAATATTGTTCATAAAGTGATGTGTCTTTTGACTTGAACCTTTACATAGTGATTATGATTTAGATTCAACAAGAGTGACTCGTAGCCTTGAGCTCTATCTCTAACATCAAAATCACACACAACATTTTCCATGGGTGTGTATTCTTAAATGGACGTGCTTTAATGGCCCTACACGTCTATCTCTGTATAGTGAGCGCTCTTGGAATTTCTGCCAAAAATTCCATAATAAGCGGTCACACTTCCACATTTACATAGGTGAATCTATCAAGAGTACTCATGTAGCTACAATCACATAGGTATAGATCTCATTAAGAGTTTCTATTACTTCATCCTTTCATCGCTTCAGGAATCATGCTTCATTATTTATAATAGCATGTTCATCTTGTATCACTTCGCAACTTGTCATTACCATTGGGCCTAATTTCCAGTCTTTTAGATCAGGTTACCATCATGAGTGATTCATGATTCCAAAGGCAGTAATCGCTTCCTTTGATACGTGTTGGACTTTCTTTTGTTTATGACGTCTAGGAATTCTTATCTCTCTAGGGAACGAAACACACCACTTTCTGTTATGCACTTCCTCTTTTTTTTCTTGCTTTTTTTTATAAAGTTGAATTCTTAATATGTTGGATGCGCTTTGAAATACCCAGGGGATATTTCAATTTCAAAAAATTGAAATTTAACGGTGTTTGATTGTCTCTAAGATTTTGTGTCATGTGCGAAATGAGAAAATTATGCTTAGTAATTGGGTAGTAGATGATCAAAGGTGAGGTGGTCTAATAACGAATTGAATGCAATAGTGATTTTTGTGAGGGGTTTGGAGGAGAGGGCGTGAGTGGTCCGAAGGCAAGACAAGACTAGTTCCTCTGAAACTGACAAAAGCTTTTGGGCTGGCCGTAGTGGTTTTTAGAGAGAGAGAGAGAGAGGCAAGACAAGACTAGTTCCTCTAAAACTGACAAAAGCTTTTGGGCTGGTGATAAGACAAGACTACTTCCTCTGAAACTGACAAAAGCTTTTGGGCTGGCGGTAGTGGTTTTCAGAGAGAGTAGAGTATGTCTTGCTTATGTGAGTTTTATCGAAGAAAAATTGGTAGAGAAGTGTAACTAGGGGAGGGAGTGAACTATCAAAGTAATTGAATCCAAATCCTATGTAAATGGTCTGAAGTTTAAACCGAGAAAAATTGGTAGAGAAGTGTAAATGGGGCGCAAACGCGACTTGAAGAAAAAGGGAATTTTTTTTTACTTATTGATTAAGTGGCTGCACATGAAAAAGATTGTCTTGTATAAATAAAAGAAATTGGGTGCATCATAAAATGGGGGTCTTGTGCGGTCACATAATCAAAAGATTCAATAATTCATGTGTTCTTATTTTGATGCCCCAATCTCTTTTCTTGCTCTTCACTTCTGCGTGCCCGTCCATAGGCTTGTGCAAGCTGTGCTACTGCTCAGGGACCTGGCCCAATGACAATTTTTTAGGGCCTAAAAAATAAATGAACAAGTTATATAAATGTTTATCTGGTTATATATAAAAATCCGATCCCCAACATATTCAGTTTTCCATTTTCTACTGAGGAATGTATTTGCATGCTGTTAATATTTTATAAAAAGTAAGTCTAACAAGGTTCGAACCAATGTCCAACGTTGTAGTCTTTCCACTACTTTACCACTAGATCAACCACTAATTTTAAATGCTATTATCGATTAATAACCAATATGATGTGACAACTATTTTTAATTTATTTTTACTTTTTTTTCATATTTGATTATTGGGTATATATTCATTGATAATTTTGGTCCCCCACAATAAATTATGTAAAACTCTATCTCAACCCAATTTGATGAAAATAAGAGTCTCATTTTTAAGATTTGAACAGGTCTCTCAATTGTTTGGGACGGCTCTGCGTGCCTCTTTATCATGAGAGCCAACTATCCAGCATCCGTTGGCATATATCTTAAGGTCCGTATAAAACTTTTTTTTTCATATTTTGTTGTGCTTTTCTTGTTGAGGTCCTTGAAGATACAATGGCAATATTTTCTTTTATTTGGTGACGATATCTTTTTAGCATGAGCATTTGTATGTCGTATATTTTGGTCTGAGTACTCCTCGATTTGTAGTGAAAGTGAATTATGCATGCCTAAAGAACAAATTCAATTTAGAAGCCTAAAAGGATTAAGGATCCACACATATGATATCGATCTGTCATAAATGTGACAAAGGAGTATTGAGGTGGTAGCCAGAGAAATTAAAATGAAGAAAACTGAATTCATTTAACTAAATGAATAATTACAAGAGATGAAGAGAATTGACTAACCAACTAATAACAAACTATAGTTAAGCTAACTAAACTGAGGTTAAATAAATGAAATGTAGTTAATTACATAGTGGCTGAAAATAATCAATAACTCTAATAAGAAGGTGCTTTTGATGCATATGGAGGCACAATACAAGCCTAATAATACAATAGAGGTAACAAAGTAGTCACAATAAGATTATTTTTGTTGTCATCATGTGCTTCATCTTATGTTTTGTCTTATCCCATGACCACTTTTAAATAGAACATTGAATAGGTGTTTTTGTGCTATCAAGTCCTCCTTTTGATACAATAGACTAATTTGATTTTGTAAGATTTATTTTGATAAGATTTACGTCTAACTTAAAATTATATTAAAAACTTAAATTTTGATAAAATAAAGCCAATTTAAACAGCTAACAATAAAATCAGTGAATTTGAGCATTGTAGAATTGAAATTTATAAACTTCATGCCAAAATCATAGCCTAATTTCTATAAGGTCCATGTTGATCATACACCAAATCCAAATATTGCATCTTTCTAAAAAAATTGACAAATTTTTGTATTTGACAAAGCATTGCTTCTTTTTAGATCCTTTACCTCAAAATATGCTATTATATGTCTTGTTCGAAATCATCTTTCCGAAATTTTGGTTTTTAACAAAGTATTGCATCTTTCTAGGATCCTTGACCTCAAAATATGCTATTACATGACTTGTTTGAAATCATCTTTCTGAAATTTTGGATTTTGACGAAGTACACTAACTTCATTTGATATACATTGCATTCCACACCTAGAGAGAAAAAAACTTTTGCTATTGGTCATTATTTATTCGAGTTCTATGCATTTTAAATTTAGTTGGTTTTAAGACTATATATATTTGA
This sequence comes from Astragalus glycyphyllos, assembly GCA_963573325.1. Classification (NCBI taxonomy): domain Eukaryota; kingdom Viridiplantae; phylum Streptophyta; class Magnoliopsida; order Fabales; family Fabaceae; genus Astragalus; species Astragalus glycyphyllos. The sequence goes on from OY754308.1 coordinate 41,045,415, forward strand.
TATACAACTGGTATAAGAGTCAAAATATAAGTGCTAAACATTCATGCCATATAAGGTCTTCTGAGATTAAGAGTTGTTATCAATCATATTTGTCCCATCATCATGTCTTGTATTTCATGATGAAACATTCAGTTGCATTGCAGGACTATAACTTGTTAGAGCCAACAAGAATTATTGGTGATGTTGCTGATGAACTCAATCTGGATATTTGTTATTAGCATGGAAGCAATTCATACAAAGTGCTAATTTGTTCCTTGTCATGCTTATTCCATTGTAACTTGCATTTTTTCAAAAATAGGGAATGTACGTTTTTGTTTCATTTGCCATGTCTTCTCTGCTGAATTTAGATTCAATGTTATTTAGAATATGCTACTATAGTATCAGAAACTTTGCTAAAAACACATTAATGTTCCTGACTATGGCGGGGTTTGTATATATTTGTACTAGCATGACTATATTTAAGCCTGAAATAGGAGAATATGGGGTAATTAAAGAACTATTTTAATCCTTGAAGGTGTGTTGAGCTATCAATATAGTCTCTAAATATATTGAAGTTGCAAAAATATTCTTGAATCTCCGTCTGAAAACTATTTCATGTCCCTTCTCCTTGAAGGAATTCACTACAGATAAGTAACTTTCAACAACAATTAATACGACTCAAATATCATTTAACTCTCGATACCAGAAGATAAACAATTAAGTTTTGAATATATCTTATAGAGAGAGAGAGAGAGGAAACACAGATAAGATTTATTAAGATTTGAAGGAATTGAAGAATGAAAAAATGAAAAATAAATTTTGTTGAGCTTTTGCCATAACTTCATTGTCTCTCTTGATGCTTAAGAAAGGATAAATTTTCTCAATTCAAAGAGTGAGAAATGTTGTAGAGCTTTTGCAATAACTTCATTGTTATCAGTGAATTAAACTCACTTGCCTAATATAACAAAAGGAAAATTTATTCAGTTCAAATATCGAGAATCAAAACAAAAAAGAACTAAATTGAAGTTAAATCTAACAAATAATCGTTTTAACAAAGTTCTAAGTTGATCCTCGCCTTGGGTATCGAGCAACTTTAAATCTCTGGGCCAGCTGTCCTGTCCCACCATTCGAGGTGCCTCCAATTCAGCGAGGGGATTAGTCACTGCATTCGGCGGTGGATACCCTAGTCTCAACCAAAAAAAGTTCTAAGTTAATACCTACCAATTGATCATAAAATCTGGTAAATCAAAAATATTGTGGTTAATGTTGTCAACGTCGACTTTAGAGGTAAAAAAAGAGCAAAATTCTAGATTCTGATGCAACTAGAAAAAGATACTAATCAAACTATCATATATCTTTGTGTGAGTGGAAATATTAATCAAACTATACCTTTATCTTACTACCTGCATCCCATTTTGTTTGTTGTTTTAGGAAAATCAATTTTTCCCAAATTGATTGTTGTTTTACATTTTCAATGTAACTTTTCATATTCTTTTCCATTTATACCCCTATTAATGACAACCTTTTACATTTAATAAATGATTCACATTTTTCGAGGTAGAGAGATAAATGATTAAATGGTAAATTGAACAACACTTTTTAAAAAATCTAGACAACTAATCATTTTTCTTAAAGGGTATGACAAAACCTTAAACTGCAAACAATTTGGGACGGAGGGAGTATAAGACTTTTTTTTGAGGTAATCTTACGTGACGTTATCGACCAAGATATATGGAAAATGCAAGCACGTGTTATGATATGACTAGAAGAGTCAGATTTAGGCTATGAAGCCCCGATACTTCAAAAATGGCAACGTACTAGTGTCCGATACGTATCCGATACCGATACGCACCCGATACTTCCCGATACGTACCCAAAGAGTATCCAATAATTTTTTAATTCTTTTAAAAAAATATTTTACTCGATACTTTTCAGATACATCTTGGATACTTCTTGCCAACTAAGGATACTTCTGAGATACATTTTCGATACCTCTTACCAACTAAGCACATGATTGTCACTCATATATATAATACACTTTAGTACCTCAATAACTAAAAGACAAAATTATATGTTTTTTTGTAATACAATTATAGAAGAAATAATTCATTGTGATATAGGTGGGATAAATATACGTAACTATATCTGCTTGATATGATTACAAGTATTTATTTCTACAATGTGATGCTCATATATAATAGAAGGTGGGTAGAGTGGGTTCACAATGATGCTCAAATTAGAATATTTTAATAAAATTATACTTACCGAATATATATATATATATAGTCAATCTATTTATATGCGTGTATAATATATCCAATATAATTGACTAAGGAGCGGTGCTTGCCTTAAATATTGAGGGAAGCGATAATCACTAACTGATATTATTTTTTTATTGACTGAGAAGCTCAATAATATTTCTGTTTTTATCTTTGTTTTTTTTTCCTATTTGTGTTTCTATACCATTTTTTTCTGCTTTGTTTTTTATATATTTAAATTTTAATTTAATTTTTATTAAAGTATCCTAGCCGTGTCGTATCTTGATTTTTAAAATTTTCCCGTATCCCCATATCCGTATCGTGTCGTATCCCGTATCGTATCTCGTATCCGGGCTTCATAGGATTAGGTTATATACTAAGCCAAAAGCTTAATAACAAATACTAAAGGGGTATATGAGTCATTTCCACAATAATTAAAAAAATTCGGTAACCACAAATATGAAGTCTGTGGTTAGTGGCCACTAACCACAGACTTCATATTTGTTGTTACGCCACTAACCACAGACTTCATATTTGTGGTTAGTGCAATCGGTAACAACAAATATGAAGTCTGTGGTTAGTGGCCACTCACTACAAGAAAATCGTTGGTTTGTGACGGCATTTTCTGTCGCAAATGGACCAAATTCCGTCGCAAAATAACATTTCCGACGGAATTTGCGACGAATAAAAATCGATCAGAAATCGTTTGCCACGGAATTTTCCGTCACAGTTTTCTGTCGCAAATCCGTCGCAAATATAAAAAAAATTAAATCATACTTTAAATTCTTTAACCTATTCTGCCCAAAATATTAAATTCAGTTTTTATTGCGAAAGGAAAAGTTTAGTAATATAAAGAGTTGTAACTTACTTTACAATAACTCCCGAAAAGAATTAAGAATTATTAACTATCTATGTAATAACCTATTGCATAAACATGTTAGCTAATACAGAATACTAATTGAGAAAAGAAACTAAATAAGTACTGAAAGGTACTCATTATCAGGTGGCAGCTGGTGTTTCGTTAGATCTTCTTCTATTATATTTTCATGGCTAAAATGCTCCCATGGTCTCTTAACTTTATTTAAAGTAACGATTTAGTCTTTTATCTTTTTTTTGTTCCAAATCAGTCCTTTATTTTTAAAATTTTTGGCACTTAAATCCTTTTCCGTCAACCTCCATCCAACTCTGTTAAAAATTGCTTATGTTGCTATTTTTGTGCTTATGTGTCACTCATTTATACCTAGGTGGCTCTCTAAAATCATATTCCAGGTCATTTTTATTATTTAAGTTTTTAGAAAACAAAAACTCAAATTAAGCTCTTCATCTTCTTCAAACAAACCCAGAAGCAAATTTGGGATTTAGGCAACATCACTGCATCTTTCTTCAAATTAAGCTATTCATCTTGTTTCTTTAAAGACATCACAGAAACAAAATCTGAAGGGAAATTGAAGGGAAATGACGCAAAAATATGAAATTGAAGACTGAAGCAAATGAAATCAAAGAACAGTGAAGTGAAAAATGAAGGGAAACTACGCAGAAACAAGAAGCGAACGGCGCGCAGAAACCATTGAAGGGAAACGAAATCGAAGAACGAAACGAAAATCAAAATCTGTGACTGAATCAAAATATGAAATTCAAAACTTGATTTCATCTTAACGAAATTGAAACCTGCGAAATCCCTGATTTCCGAAACTGGATTTCATCAAAAGGGAGTAATTTGCGAAACTAGATTTCATCGAAATCCCTAATTTGTGAAATCAAATTCCGAGGTTTACTGGAAACCCATTTTTATTCAGAATGAATTGCAGAAAATCAGAACAAGGAAGATTCAAATTAAGTGGGACCTCAAAAGATCAAATTTTTTATGGCACCCACCCAGTTTCCTTTTCTTGAAGAAAAACAGTCAATGTGAGAATGGAGAGAGTATTTTCTTCGATGGGGACAGTGAATAATGCGTTGTTGGAGTTCAAGAACGAGAAGAAGGAATCTGGTTTTCTTTAATTGATTTTCTGGACTTGATTTTTTTAATTATTAATAAAAAGTAAATTAAAAGTGATATGGATTAATATTATATAAGCCACGTGGCACATAAATTACGCCGCCATAACAGCCACGTACACAAATGTTAACAGAGTTAGACGGACACTAACGGAAAAGGCTAACTTTGCTTAATAGTTGAAAAATAAAGGACTGGTTTGGGACAAAAAAAAATAAAAGACTAAATCGTTACTTTAAAATAAAGTTAAGGGACCTCGAGAGCATTTTAGCCTATTTTCATCTATCAGATTGGAATCAAAATCAATTTGCACTTCAGGTGAACTCCACCACCTTTTTATTGCAAACGATGAACCAATTTTCCATGAAGTCTTTTCAGCTTTGATCTACGTGCAATACAGAACATAATGATAATTAGAATGTATAAAGTAGTCGTAACAAAGTTAACTAAGAAAAAGAAAAAGTAATAATTTTAGATTACTCATTGCCCATGTACTATGCAAAATCCCTAAACTCCAAACCACTGATAAAGTCTAATGATAGATGTTAAATAAAATTTGCAAATAGTTTTGGGAATTCATCAAACAATGACTTCACTTTATGTGTTTTAGTTGAAAGTTGTTTAGCAAAAACATCAGATTAGCTATATCCTCCAAAACAGAATAGCACAACATAGAATTAATGTGATTAAAGAAATATGGGCAATCTTCAAACCAGTAGCTACTCAATTATGCAGCATAAAGTTTTGGTTGATTTTGCAAAATACCTCCACACTAGAGACAATTGTTTCTCTAGGGATGATTGCTATTCCGGAAGATGATGATAATCTGATCGCAGAACACAAACATATAAAGATAGAAGTATGGATTGGGAAACTCGTTCATAACAATCACTATAAGTATAAAATGAAGTAGTAGTATGATTGGCAATTCACCATCCAGACAAAATCTCAATGTTGGAGGCACCTGCAGTTCATAAGACAATGTTCTTATTAAATGTTTTGCCAAATAACAACAATTAAATTATATTTGACACCAAATAAGCCTAGCAATGTCAGTGAAGTTAATGCATCTACAATTAAATTAAATTATGAAGCTATAATTTTAAATATGCCTTTGGTCAAGCATGTAATTGAAAATCAATTTTATAACTGACCGACTAAGCTCCGTTGCAAATGTTGGTGGCTAAAACAAGTTTTTCTTGTAGTGACTAACCACAGACTTCATATGGCCAATAACCACAGACTTCATATTTGTGGTCAATGGAATCCAACTAGTGTTTCTAGTTTGATTATGTTCTTGTTTCAGTCTTAAATATAAATTTTGAAAATGCTATTATGTTCTTGTTTTGCAAATATACCACAAACCACATATATGCACAAACACTAGTTGGATGGCCACTAACCACAACCACAGACTTCATATTTGTGGTTAATGGCACCACTATAGCCGCCGCCACCAACCGTTGTCGGTTGCCGGAGCGCCGCCGCCAGCCGCCGCGCCGTTCGCCGGAGCTCCGCCGCCGGCCACCACCTGCAACCACCACATATATATTTATTTATATTATAATATATATATATATATATATATAAATATAAAAAATTAATAAATAAAAATGTTTTTTTATTAATGGATGGTTGATATGTAAAATTACATTGGTATCCTCTTTAATTGACAGTCTTTAGATCAGATTTAATTAAAAAAATACAGATCTGATGGCTGATATTAATTTTGTATAAAAAACTAAGGAAATCCTTAGTATCCTAAACCCAAACCGACTAGAAAATGATATATATTTTTTGACAATCAACTAAAAAATGATATTAATAATTAGTTGATAAAATTAGTTGTAGTAATTGAGCTTTTTTTTTTTTGAAAAATAATTGATTGATTCAACATTTGTACATAGGCGCAAAAAATACTGTTCTTTTTTGACAAAAAAAAAACTATTCTTTTTTTTCTGACCAAAATTTTTTTAACACTCATTATAAAAAGAACTACAAAAAAGATGTATATATCTTAGTAACACTCATTATTGTCAAAGAACTATAAAACCTGTTCTTTTTTTTGGTGGACTCCACCGGACATCAGACCATCGAGTTTCATGCGATTATAACAATGCACCTGCAGTAGAGACCAACATATAATCCTTAGCCAAATTCCTTACTAATCTCCACGGTTCAAAGGGTCTGATGAATGACTGCTCATGGGCTTCCTTATTTCTCCAATTCCATAAACTATGGCAAGCAATTGCCCAAATACTCCTCCAACTATGGTCACCCGAGTCACCAGCATTACTCAACACGTTAAAACGAACCCAATTTCTACAGTCCCCTACAAAGAAATCGCTTCTATACTCTAGCCGAACAAGGGATATCAAAAGCGAAGTCGCTAGAGGACAGTCTCTAAGAACATGAATAGTAGTTTCAACAACTATAGACTAGATATTAGATATACATTAACTCTCACAAACTCAACAACTATAAAAAGAGTGTACATCTTAGTAACACTCATTATTGTGAAAAAAATTTAACACTCATTAATTTTCATTAATATTTTAATCAGATAAAAACTATATTTATTTTATTTCATTCCAAAATAAATTTTACATGGCACATGACAAATGTCCATTAAAAGTAAATTTATACTGTTTACTTTTTTTTTGATAATATACCGTTTATCATCTTTGAAGGTTTGGTTAAGATTTTTGTCAAAAAGAAAAGGTCTAGTTAAGATTAAAAAAACAGAATTCGTTAACGAGCATAATAAAAGATTTTTTTTTGTTCGGACCATTGCACGCAGTGTCCCAACGCTTTCAACGAATGACTAATCTGCGCTCGCTACTTGAGACTCTTAACCCTGGCCAACACCTATTTGACGTGGGCGGGAATCGAACCCAGAGCAAACCAGATCGACCCCCACTACGTTCTAGAGGGAGCTCGGACCACTGGACTAGGAGTGTTGGTTATAATAAAAGATTTTGCTACCAGTTTGTGTCCACAAAAAAGAGTTTGTTACCGGAACAACCTTTTAAAGGCTAATTAAATTAATTATTAATTAAAATAAAAATAGTAAATATAAGTTTGAATAGGCACTCCGCACTTGACTGACATTATCAAATACTTGGTTTTTTATAAGGAGAGATTTTCGCATCGCTTGACATTTATAAAAGAAATTGTGCAAATCGTCGACACTTGTGGCTAGTTACGAGTAAATAGCAAAAGGAAATTAATGATCCTATTTATTTATTTATTTAAGTTAGTTATACTACTAAAAAAGTGGTAGAAAACCTGGTAATAGACAGAAGAAGAAAGGAAGGAGCGTAATATTGTTATTGGGAGTGTGAGAGTGAGAGTGAGAAGCAAAAAACAGAATCAGTGGAACCCACCACCGTTCTCCTCGCTAAGCTCTCTATATAAATTCATATGCAGTATCAAATCAATAAGCTTTGGTGAGATTGAAATTAGACCTTCAAACTCTCTTTTTCTCTCAATCCTAATTTTTGCCTTCATCATAATCTCAATCACACTTGATTGAGATTTACCCGAAAACAAACTATGACTATCGGTGGTTATTCTCCCAATGATTCCCCAAAGCCTGTGGTTTCCTCACCTTGGAGCCAGATTGTTGCACCCGTTGTCGTGCCTTCTTCCTCACAGTCGTCACCGCCTGTTACAGCAGTTGTCCCTTCTTCCTTACGGTCGCCGCCGCCTATTGTCGTCGACTCATCTGTTGTGAATTCCGCACCGGCGGAAGATTCCGACAAAATTGCCGTCGGACACAATGTGAATACCGGTAAGAGGCCTGTTTGGAATAAACCCTCCAATGCGGCTTCTTCATCGGTCATGGGCGCCGATTCTTGGCCTGCTTTGACTGATTCCACCAAGGCTCCGGCGAGATCACCGTCAGAATCGGTAAAAGTTTCTGTTGATGTGCCATCATTATTGAAAAGTAGGACTTGTTATTTTTAATTAATTTTGACTCTAAATTCATATTTTGTGTGTTGATTAATTTATATCAGGGTACTGCAAACATGCAGAGGGCAAGCATGAACAATATGATGTCGTCGCAGAATCACCCAAGACCTTATAGGCATGCAAATTCACAATTGCCTCCGCCTCAGGGTCCCATGGTTGCACCTGTGTCCCAACAACAACAAGGGCGGCATCAACCCAGAGCTGGATTTGTGCCTAATGATCACCCGCATCAACGAAATTCATCCCGGAACCGGAATGTCGTTCCACATCAACGCGGAGATAGTGCTCATCATAACTACGGGAGCAGGCGCGATCAGGACCGTGGTAGTCAGGACTGGACTACTCTCCAAAATTTTACTGTTAGAGAAAACTATATGACTCCAAGATATGTTCCAACATATATGGGGCCTCCACCACCTCCTGCTCAATTATTTGCTCCACCACCACCACCACCACCACCACTGCCTCAGTTTGTGAGCCCCATTGGGTTTCGTGGTAGTATGTTGTGTTAACTTTAAGATACTATTTCATACTTTATATACATCCTCTCATTGTTATATTCATTTCCAGTTTCAGAACTACCACTTCAAATGCTATATCCATCTCCACCCTTGGAGTCACTAAGAAGCCTTCCCTTTCTGCCTCCTTTACCACTTAATGCAATGTCTCCATCTCTGGAATCTCTGCATAATAAGATTCTCAAGCAGATTGATTACTATTTCAGGTAGTGCTTACTTAGGTCTTCCACTAATTTTCTATGATTTCTATCTATTTTACAATGTTGGCCTTTACCACAACTTGTCTTTTGCAGTATTGATAACTTAATTAGAGATGACTACTTAAGGGGTCATATGGATGATCAGGGCTGGGTTTCCATATATTTTGTAGCAGGCTTCCCCAAAGTAAGTTGTTTGGCTAATTTCAAATAAAATTGTCACTTTTTTTTTGCCGGTATATAAATTTTATACATATTTTTATAGTCGAATCAATAACAATGTTGCTCTTTCTCGTGATGACATAATTTTAAAAATTTTAAACTTTATAAAAATATTAAACGAAAAAATTTGTGGCTATTCTTTTTTTGGGTTACACGTTTGTGGCTATACTATTTTTTTGGTTATAGTTTGTGACTACTATTGTATCAAGAAAGCAATTGTTTTTTAATTTAAAAAAACGAAACTAATTGTGAAAGTTGAAGAAATTAATGTCACAAATGGTTTGGAATATTGGAAAATTTAAATTGAATAAGAGTTATAAAATATACGTAAACTTGTGTTTATTTATTAAATCTGTTTTATATTCATGAGAAATGTTTCATGACCATGGTGGAAGAGGAGAATAGAAATATTAATTGTGTTAATTTTTTTTTGACATGTGTTACTTTCTTTTTCGGCATGTGAAATATTGCTTACTAAATAAAAATGGAAAAGATATCAAGCCCTATCTATTTGGAATCATAGAGATAGGAAAGTGGATCTCTAAATATATGGGTCATATATATAATATTTTTTTCTCATTCACTCTAAGCTTCTAGCCTTCTATGGACTGTGTGGGTAGTCTAGTAGAGTTAATCATATTGTTAATTGTGATTTTTTCCCCATTATTTTAGTATATAATTACTAGCACCCCAACCAAATGTTCATTGACGTTGTTCACTACTAGATAACAAATGTGCTTTTTCCCTGTCAGGTCCAGAGTATGACTCAAGATATTCAGACTGTATTAGATGCCGTTCAAAGTTCCTGTGTCGTTGAAGTGGAGGTATTTTTATATTGCCTTGAATTTTCATAAGAATCTGAAAGTAAAGACATTATTTGTTTTGCGAGGTGTATATTAACTTTTTCAATCTCTTTTGTTTTCAATTTACTTTTCAATTATAGGGCGACAAAATAAGGAAACGAGATAATTGGAAGAAATGGATCATTCATAAAGATTTGTTTTCGATGTACTCTTCACGGAGTAAAGCTTTCAGGGACCGCCAAGTTGGTATTCAAATTTCTGATCATTCTATTTCTGCAAGAAATTAGAGCTCTCTTTTAAATCATTTTTTGGAGAATGTTCTTTTGAGGGGAAGCACAAAGCAGTAATCTAACACACTCTCAATGTTTACGTAGAGCAAAGTGGGGCGTGATTTCTATGAGGTATTTAGCATAAAACAATTGAAAAATGAGGAGAAAAAATCTTTTATCAAACAGAAAAATACAAATAGGTGAAAATCCCTTACAGAAAATGCGGATTTATATTCTCTATTGTGGAGCCAGTAGCATGAGTCTTATTATTATATGGGCTTTAATGTTCTTACTCTGATGGTGGGAAGGTTTTTTGCCTTAATCTAGAACCTTGAGTTTCGATCCGGTCACATTTCTAGTAGGACAGACAAAGACTCGTGATCATTTTAATAGATGAGTTTTTCTCTTACTATTGGAAATTTCCAGTGTTGGAGAGGATCCCTGCTCATTGTAATCGCAAATCCTCTCTTGACTCTTCTAGTAGAAGAGAGATCGACAAATGAAATAAAATAATATTTATTCCATGAGTTGATCACATCCCCATTTGGGTCATCTTCCCGTCAGGATTTGGAGCGAGAAATTATTTGTGTTGAATGAGTTTGATAGCTACTAATTGGTTGAGTGAAAGAGGAAAGAAGGATTTCTGCCGAAGAAACTTGTTCCACAACCACGTTATACAATGAGAGCATCAAGGGACATCCCTTGATATTTGGAATGATATTTATACTTTTGTTTTGTTTATTTCATGACTCGTTTTTCTTTATTTTAATTTAGCCATAAATTAAATGGAACTTTGACATGTTTTTTATTATTTCAAACTCTTACATTTAATTATTGATGTAATTAGTTTGATCTATTATTTTATGTCAGCTAGCATGATAAATTTGGTGATACTAGTCGTATATATGCATGCATGTTTTTGCACGGGTTTGCATCGTGTTGGATACAATGTATATTTCTCGAACTAGATAATAATGAATGTATGTAATATTTAAAATAATTATATGTAATATTTAAATTAACTATATGTAATATATTAAATTATAGGTAATATGTAATAATTTTTCTGTGGTGAATAACTATATATAATACATTTCACGTATTTTGAAAATACTAAGTCACGGGTCACTTGGTTTTTTTTACGTATTTTTTAAATATATTTTATTTTTGACCAAAAATATAATTTATTTTTAAAATATAAAAGTTTTCACTGTTACAAACAATATTAGTTTATTATTTTATAAAAAAATATTAAAAATTTAGGCAAAATTACTTCAAGTCCTTTTAGCTTAACTTAAAGTTTCGATTCTATCCTTCATTTTTTCGGTCTTTTGTGGTCTAAAATATGCACGTAGTTGTCCATTTTTCTGAACTTTCATTTACCTATGTTTAAAAGAACTATTATCTTCTCTTTTTTCACTTCTATTTTAGTAATATATATATATATACACACACTAACAGTATACTCGTACATACGTACGTGTGTTGTCGTGTTATTTTTATTAATAGACTTAGATTTAATTTAATTAGTCCGAACATTACCCCGTGAACATTTACCACAATATGTAATATATATATATATATATATATATATATATATATATATATATATATATATATATATATATATATTCTGTAGAGATTAGAAAACAAAATCGTACTAAAGTTTCAAAATTTCCAAATTTTAATATTTCCCGTAGAGACTAAATAAAACTTACTGATAGAGAAAAATGGAATATTAAAAATGAAGGACACATGTAGATGAAATTAAAGTAGATATATTGTGAAAAGTAGAAAAGTAAGATAGAGTTAGAGGAAGAAAGAGGAGGAGAGAGTGAAAAAATGTGTGAGAATGATTGAAAAAATATGAGAGAGAGTGAAAAAGTGAGAAGTTTTGAAAAACGTGTGAGAGAGAGAGCGAAAAATTTAAAGTATGTGTGAGAGAGTGAAAAAATTTGAAAAAATGAAAAACTGAACTTACATATATATCCTAAAATTGTTTAGTTGGGAAAAGGGTAAGATTGATATTTTGGTAGTAGGTTAATGGCAAGGTCGGTCTTGAGATTTTGAGCAAGTAAATGAGGGAGAATTGGTGACTGAATAATGTTTTATAAGGTAGAGTTGTTTTGTTATCATGTATGAGTATCATGTGACAATCATGTTTACTATTAAACAACATTATCGTGTTTTTTATTTAAAAGTTGTTACTTGTTGTCATGTAAACATGCAGTTCTATTTGAAAAAAAAAATGCAATTCTAATGTGGTAGTTTTTAAAGTAAAAAATAAATAAAGACATAATATGACTTGTATACCATTTTAACTAACACGGAATCGGTTAAACTTTTTTTATTTATTTTACTAGCCTATAAAAGATACATTGAGTACTCATTAAAAAAATACATTGATCTTGTCAAAAAAATTACATTGATAAGTCAAAAATAATTTACCATAATCTTATTATGGCATAGGGAACTCAACACTAAGTTGCATATTCTTATTCTCTCGCTGCCGTAGGACATAGTCGATCGTAGGATTTTGGTTATCATTGACGAACCAATAAAATGATGCCCTTTGTAGTGATTTGAATAATATTCTCATTGCATTTTTGTTGAAGAGCATTAATAATTCGTTCATAATTAAAGTTTTTTAAGAATTATTTTTAACAAAAACTAAAGCAATACTACTTAATCTAATTTGCGACATTATAGGTTGCAAATAAGTTTTCAACAATTTCAGTTTCGAAAAATATTTTTCTGTAATAGGAATAGTTAATATTATGCTATATATCTTTTCTATAATAGGAATAGTTAATATTATAGTTAATATTATAGTTAATATTATGCTATATATTTTTCTGTAATAGGAATAGTTTCGAAAAATCTCTCTCTAATAATTTTCAATTCTTCAAACATATAATTATAATTCTTTTTTTTTTACAATGTATATAATTATAATTCTAATAAATGGGGCACTGGTTGGGGCCACCCCTGGTTAATGGTATAGATAGATAGTATATGTGTGTGTCTATATATATATAGACCCGTAAATCTCCAAATCTTGGTCGAGTGGTTGTCTTTTGTGTTTTTAGTTTACTTCTTATGTTGTCTACTTTAAATTCTTTGTTATTTTTTTCAATAAGTAGGTAAATCTCATTAATATAATTGAGCTTTAGTATCACCAAGTACATGTTTCACCCACATTTTTTATGAAAGATTGCATACAAGAGCCATAATCAAGTGCTGAAAAGCTAGATAAGAGAACAGATAATACTTATATAAGTACAAAAACAAAAAGTCAAAAAAACGTTAAAAGCCACGCCTGCTGGTGATTTGTTATTGTGCCTGAGGTAACAAAGTGACCTTCGTAAAATTCTCATTGTGCCAAATGATGGTGTTGTAAGAACATAGTACAATGTTCAATCATAAAATACTTCCAATCAAAAATGTACTTACAATTAACACTTTTCTGTCCTAATTTACTTGGACCAGTAGCCTAACATTGACTATATACCCCTATTGTTTGTGTATAATTGCTTAAAGACACTACAAAAAGAGAGAGTTATGTTTCAGTAATACAACAATGTAGATTTACAGAACTGTTTCTGCAGTGTCTCAGTTGAGTTGGTTCTGAATGGTCAAGACAGAAATATTATCCCCTCCATTCATGTATATAAGGATGAACAGTGTTCGGTAAAAACTGAATATCATTCTATTGAGTTCACCGTATATACAAGTATGAGTTTACAATTTACTAGACTATGGACTGGGCCCAAAGTCCATTACAAGGCCCAACACTACAACATTACTAATAACACCACAGAATACTACTTACATACCCTCCTTTAAACTGGAAGGCATAACACAGTTTACATTTGTACTTACAGACTTTACAAGTAATGAAACATAAAACTGATATAGCAGTAGCAGAAAATCTGATATAGCAGTAGCAGAAAACTGATACACCAACAGCATACCCTCATTAACAGAAATTGTTCTTCAATCAAGCAAATTATTCCAAGGCAGATGCACTGCACAATCCCAGGCACTTCTTCAGTTTCACAAAGGTGTCATTCTTTACTGGTTTGGTCAACAAGTCAGCCAGTTGATCTTCTGTACAGCAGAATTTTAAGTCAATAACACCATCTCTGCAGAGGTTTCTAAGGAAATGAAACCGTATATCGATGTGTTTACTCCTTCCATGCATGACAGGATTTCTTGAGAGTTTAATTGTAGAGTTGTTGTCACATAGCAGTGTCAAACTCTTCTTCTGTGGCAGCCCAAGTTCTTCCAATATCCTCTTAATCCACACACCTTGACAGGCACTATAGGCAGTTGCTACAAACTCAGCTTCTGTGGTTGAGAGTGTGACTATGGGCTGTTTCTTTGAACACCAAGAGACAGCTCCAGAGCTCAGCATGAATGCATAACCAGTGGTGCTCTTCCTGTCCTCCAAATCACCTGCATAATCACTGTCACAATATCCCACAATGTCATGTTTTTGCTTTCTTTTATACAGTATTCCAACATCAGCAGTACCCCTCAGATATCTAAGTATTCTTTTCCCAGCAATAAGGTGTTTTTCATTTGGTTTGTCCATAAATCTACTAATAAGACTGACTCCATACATAATGTCAGGTCTAGTAGCATTTAAGTACATTAGACTACCAACTATCTGTTTAAAAACAGTGGGATCTACATGCCTATCATCATCATTCTTTGTTAGTTTGCTGCCAGTAACTACAGGGTTAGCAACAGATTTGCTTTCATCCATGCCAAACCTGCTAAGAATTTCATCAATGTACCTCTGTTGTTTTATGAAAATTCCCCTGTTACTTTGTACAACTTCCACTCCTAGGAAGTAACTCATTTTACCAAGATCGGTCATGTCAAAATTACTCTTCATGGACTCTTTAAACTGGTCTATTAGAGAGTCATTATTCCCTGTATATAACAAATCATCAACATATAAGCTACAAATTATTATGTCAGATTTATTTTCTGTTTTAGTAAACAGAGTGTGCTCATGTGAGCACTTCTTAAAGCCTTCCTTATTGAAGTATGACTCTATTTTGCTGTACCAAGCCCGTGGGGCCTGTTTCAGTCCATATAGAGCTTTCTTCAATTGATACACCATCTCCTCCTTTCCTTTCTTTGCATATCCTTCTGGTTGATCAACAAAAACAACTTCATTAGGCTCTCCATGTAGGAAAGCACTTTTAACATCTAATTGATAGATGTTCCAGTCTTCTTGAGCAGCAACAGCTAGGATGCACCTAATTGTGTCCCATCTAGCTACCGGAGCAAATACTTCTGAGTAATCTATACCATATTCTTGAGCATACCCCTTGGCCACTAATCTGGCTTTGTATTTCTCCACCTTTCCCTCATCATTATATTTTGTTTTATAAATCCATTTTACTCCAATCTTCTTTGCACCTTGTGGGAGATTCACCAAGAACCATGTATCATTTTTTTCTATAGAGGACAACTCACTTTCCATTGCCCTTCTCCACTTCTCATGCTTCACAGCTTCTGAGAAGGATATAGGATCAGAATGAGTCTCAAAGACAGCCAAGCTATGCACATTTTCACTTTCTTCTTCACTGTCTTGCTCATCACCTATAACATACTCATTTAAATAAGCAGGCCTTCTTCTGGTTCTTCCTGCTCTGCCTATCCCATCAGCTTCATTGTTCAGTTCATTAAGAGGCTCAGGTTCCCTCTCCTCCTGCTCTTGAGCAGGAACCTGTTCAGCATCTTGATCATGGGGAATATCATTTTCAGGGACAGTATTTTCAGCATTGATAGGGGTATCAGGAACCTGTTCAGCATCTTGATTTTCCACGGAGTTTTCACCATTTTCTTCATCAATTAATGGCTTATCATTGCTACTATCATCATCATTCCACTTCCAGTTTTTATTTTCATCAAAAATGACATCTTTGCTAATCATAATTCTCTTAGTTATTGGATCACATAGTCTATATGCTTTGGATTCTTCACTAACCCCTAAGAATATGCACTTCAAGCTTTTGTCATCTAATTTTTTTCTTTGTACATCAGGAACATGCATGTGTGCTATGCAACCAAAGACCCTAAAATGCTTCACAGATGGCTTTACTCCACACCAAGCTTCCATAGGAGTGATATTGTCAAGGGACACAGTTGGACTTCTATTTAACACATAAAAGGCCCATTTGACAGCCTCAGGCCAAAATTGCTTAGGGAGGGAGGCTTCTTTAATCATGCTTCTAACCATATTCATTACTGTCCTATTTTTTCTTTCAGCTACTCCATTTTGCTGTGGAGTATATGCAGCTGTAAGCTGCCTTCTAATTCCATTTTCAGCACAAAAATCATTAAACATAGTGGAATTAAATTCCCCTCCCCTGTCAGTCCTTAGACAACTAATCTTACACTGTGACTCTTTTTCTACCATTTGTTTAAATCTTTTAAACACATCAAGAGCAGCTGATTTTTCAGATAAAAAGAACACCCAACCTTTTCTACTGAAATCATCAATAAAAGTGAGAAGATACCTCTTGTTACTATTTGATTCTGGTGTAATTGGTCCACAAATGTCTGAGTGGATCAATTCCAGCTTTCTGGAGGCCCTCCATTTGCTCTTCTTGGACATGGCTTCCCTGTGTTGTCTTCCCACCAAGCACTCTATGCAATTCTTCTCTGGTTCCTTTAGACTAGGTAGTCCCTTCACCATATCTTTCTGCTTCAATTGAGCCAATCTATTGTAGCTGAGATGCCCGTATCTCCTATGCCACAAACCATACAAATCCTCTTCAACAATTTGGAGGCACGTGGGAACCACAGTTGACCCCATGACTGTGAACAACTTGTTTGCTGACATTCTTGAAGTGATGAGTAGCCCTTTCTCTTTGTGATACACCTTGCACAAGTCATCTTCAAACACCACCTTCAAGCCCTTTTGTTGAAGCTGACCAATACTTAAAAGATTGTTTCTTAGATCTGGAATGTAGTATACATCTGTTACAACTTGCACACGCCCTTCAATTTTCAGTTTGATCTTCCCTTTTCCCATCACAGTGAGTTTCATGTCATTCCCCAACTTGACAGTGCTTCTGTAGGTCTCATCCAGTTCAAAGAACCAGGCTTTAACACCACTCATGTGGTTGCTACAGCCTGAATCTAAGAACCACCTTTCATTTCTTGGTTCTTTCTTTTCATCATCATAGGCCATCAAAAGAATCTCTTCATCCTCATCAAAACCAGCGTAGTTAGCCTCTTTATCTTCAAGATTGGGGCATTCACTTTGATAATGTCCCATCTTGCGACATTTGTAGCATTCAATGTGGTCTTTTGAGCCCATTCTACCCCTTCCTCTGCCAGCACTTCTCCCTCTTCCTCTGCCTCCACTCCTTCCTGGACCAGAGACTTTTAACGCGTGTTCTTCTTCCCTCTGCCTCTTCATACGTTGTTCCTCCACGAGAATGCTGCTCTGCAATTCATCTATGGTGAGGGTTTCACAGTTATTAGATTGCGCAATCGCACACATGACGTAATTGAATTGAGGGGTCATTGACCTCATTATCTTGTCAACGACCACCATGTCAGTTAGGTTTTCACCGTGCGCCTTCATCTTATTCGCAATTGCGAGGGTTCTCGCAAAATAGTCATTCACGCCTTCGCCTTCCTTCATGATCAGAACCTCAAATTCACGCCTCAGCGCCTGCAATTGAGCCTTCTTTACCTTCGTAGATCCCAGAAATTTCTGTTTCAGAGAATCCCATATGTCCTTGGCGGTGTCCATCTTCAAAATCGTTTCCAGAATCTTGCGATCTAGGGCTTGAAACAGGTAGTTCTTAGCCTTCAAATCCTTCAGTCTTGCTTCAGTAACCATCTTCTGCTGTTCTTGATTTGCATTTGCTGGTAGATTCGGAATTCCACCTTCGACAACTTCCCAATACTCCTTTGAACGGAGCAAATTCTCCATGAGAATTGCCCAATGATCATAGAATCCGTCCAATTTTGGGATCGCCGGTTGAACAAATGCGCCAATCTCACGTTCTGCCATTGTTGAATCTTCGAAACTTTCGATCAAGAAACGGTTACGTGGTGGTGGTTCAGGCCCCGTGATGGAGCTCTGATACCAAATGTAAGGATGAACAGTGTTTGGTAAAAACTGAATATCATTCTATTGAGTTCACCGTATATACAAGTATGAGTTTACAATTTACTAGACTATGGACTGGGCCCAAAGTCCATTACAAGGCCCAACACTACAACATTACTAATAACACCACAGAATACTACTTACATGTATAGATGTAAAATAATAATCCAGAGTTAGAGAATTGCTTCTGCTGTTTGCTCAGCATTGATTTTTTCTCCAGCACCATTGCATCTTCCAATAGAGTTAGAGAATTGTTTCTGTTGTTTGCTCAATGTTGTTGATGGCAGAGCTTGACACCCTTCCTAGAGACACACAAGAAAAACTTAATCTTTCCTCGTACGTGATGAATGCAGTTTCTGGATCTGATTAACTTTAAGTCCTAATGTCACAACATCATTTCTCCTAGAGTAGGGAATTGAAGAACAATATTGACTCCTTTTAATTAAAAAAAATACTATATAGCTAATAGATTAAATTGAATAAATTAAAATTTGAATTTAAAGAAAAAACGTAAGTGGTGTGATGAAAGGAAGGAAAAGAAAAGAAGACACGTGATAAAAAATAATATTTGTTGGTAAATTCTAAGTTATCCTTAGAAAAATGTGGGTAGTTAATTCAGTATGATGTGACACTAATAAAATTAGCCAAATATAATTATATTTTACAAATTCTTATAGATACATTTTGTTATTTGCATATTGATCTATGTTTTGTATATTACTATAAAAATATGGTGACATTAGGACTTGAATAAAAATGTGGGCAACTTACCCAATTCACTAGTATTTACAACAATTCTACTAAGCCACATAGTTGACTTGAACATAATGTCAACTAAAATATATTTGTTGGTTTCCAACATGTTTACTATTAAATTAGTGAGATACATATGTGATGGATTTTGAGTAAATACAAATGAGATTACATATGTCGTCCACGTTTTGTCAAAGGCAAACCATCACCATATTTATTTTCTTCATAATTCAAATAAATACATGTGTAGGATGGATTTTTTTTTTGACTAAATGTGTAGAAGGGATGAGAAGAGAGATAATATTTGTTTGGAAAAAGTAAAACAAAAATTACAAAATAGAAAGAAAATTTTGAGCCGGAAGATTTTTTCATCAAATTTCGACACGTGTGTAAAGTGACATTGATTTTTATATAGATTATCAGATGTAATTACAAGATAAAATTATCCATTTTTAAAGTTGATGTTTTTGGTTAATCATGATAAACCATGGGACATTTTTTCCATAAGCAAAATAACTAAATTACAAATTGTTCAAACTAGAGAGTCGATCACTTTAATTCAGTCCACTGATTTTAAATAGAATGTCTTGAAAAACTACCTACTTTACTAAGAGTAACTTTTTTTGGGTGAAAGACAAGGCCCATACTCGTCAACAACAAGAGAATTGGCTAAAAAATCATGAACAAAGTCATACAATACATAGTTGCTACTAATAACGTGGCTTTCTCTTGCAAGCCTATCAGCTACAATGTTGAACTGTCTTCCAACCACACTCCACGATAATTCAATGTTATCTCCACCAACCTCAAACACCATCAAGAATATGTTGAAGATGATAATTGACGGTTCTCCTTCCATAAAGAAGATCGATAGCTTCCGTAGAATCATACTCAATCAACAATTTTGAATAGCCTTTGTTCCATGCAATTCTAACGCCATGAAGAATCCCAAGAAGTCCATGCATATCTGTGGTGGCCATAGATCATCGTTCCCTCTCAACATTGGTGAGCAAAGCTTCTCTCATTTCCTTTCCACTTCCATATATACTTAAAATCTGGATTGTTTGAGCTGCTGTGAAATCCAGGTTGAACTAGGTAAGCATATTTGGTATTAAAACTCCCTTCTGGAGTGGCTCCCCAAGTAAAGGCATCACCTGGATTAATGATAGATGGAGGGTGTCATCTGCTATCTTATGGATAATCTCCGTAAGAAGGATATTTTCAAACAATTCCCAATTTCATTCGCCATTATAACTCATAAAATGGGTTATCCAGAGGTTAGCATCTTCATTGCAGATATTAGAATTGTTGTAGGAGGAAAGAACTTCACAGTTAGGCACAGCTATCATACCAAAATCGAACATCTTTACCATTTCCCACTCTCCACACTAGGTTATTTTTAAACTCATCCCAAGTATTGACCAAGCAATTCCAAAAGTTAGACCATTTTCTCTTGGTATCTATTTTAGGGAAGACTCTCCATCCACATTTGTATTTACTACGAATTAGAGAGCACCAAAGAGAGTCGGGGATAGTACAAAGGTTCCACAACCCTTTCTTCGGAAAGGCTGTATTAGCTGCTCTGGTTGATCTTAAGCCCAACCCCCCAATGTCCTTAGGTTGACAAAGAGTATCCCACTTAATCAGATGTATAACCCTTTATCATCATCACCCCAAATAAACCGTCTGCAAATTTTATCAATTTCATCACATGCATGTGCCTCTAGGAAGGACACTAGATTGCTTGACATATGTGGGCATAGCTTGCACCACATATTTGGACAATGTGACTCTGCCAGCAAAAGATAAAGTTTTGGCCTTCCAAGAACTCAATCTTTGTTTTACCTTATCTAGCACATAGTTGAAAGTGCTTAGACCCACTCTCTTGTGAAAAATAGGGACTCATAAGTACTTGCCCATATCCTCGGTGAAGTTGAATCCCATAACATCACAGATGTCTTTTTTCAAAAGTCTTGGGACAATTTTAGAGAAATACACCCTTGTTTTGTCATTGCAAACTTTTTGCCCAGAACTTAAGCAAAATTTCTGGAGAGTTTGGTGGATTATTTCAGCCTGATCCACACTAGCTTCAGCAAAAAAAAAGTAGATCATCCGCAAAAACCATATGAGAAATTTTAGGGCCTCCCTTGTGATTTGAATTGGTTTCCAGCAACCATCCCTAACATTCTTTTCAATGGCTTGAAAAAGTCTCTCAATGCACATCACAAATATATAAGGAGAGACTGGATCTCCTTGTTAATTGTTGCGTTAAAAACACATTTAGAGCAAGTGTACTCTTTCGCAGAAGTAGTATAAAAGAATATACAGAGATTAATTAACAAGTACTAAACTACTTAAAATTATTTATTGTTTAGACGAGTGAATAATTGAGATGTAATTGAAACAAAGAAATAAAAAGTAAGCAAATAACAAATAATAAAATGCAAGATTTAATAGATGGAGAGAGAGGTCTAGGGTCGCGGTTTCACTTGCAAGCTTTGATTCCCCTATGTCTAATTCTACCTGAATCCCCTTATTTTATTCAATTACCAATCCCTTTACTAAAGCTACTAATTTGTTTGGTCATTCGCGATTAATATATTCTTTTTCCTAAATTAACCCTAGTTTGGTCATGCTATAATTTAAATTTAAGAAAAGCATAAAGCGCAAAAAGGTTGAATGATTGGAAGACTAAATTAAAGTTTGGTCATGCATTAATTTTACCCCAATTATCCTATAGGTCCACCAACTAATTGCAGTACAGTCGCTGATCAACTAATTGATTATGTACATGAAAATGGTAGCTAATCCTAATTATGTGATAAAAATAATAGGACAATATTAATTGAAATAAAAACAGGAATTCAAATAAGAAATTAGAACATAAAGAGGATTCTAAACATGCAAGATCCACCTAAGACCCTAAAAGAGGATTTAAGTATCCATAGTGTTCAAGAACAATAAAATAAAATTAAGAGTCATAAATTACAAAGATAAGAGAAATTTCTGATCTTCGATATTTAGTCTCCTTTTTATGCTCCAAAGCTCTCTCACGGCGTCAAAAACGATCTCCAAAATCTTCCTCTCCCACTGTCCGCATTGCCGTCCGTCAGAGGAAGATTTTGGAGAGAAGAAAAACACTCTGGAGCAACTATGTAAGTGAAAGGGATACCGTTGGTGGAAAAATGTAGGTGTACGGGGTTTGAACCCCGCTCCCCCCTCCCCTCTAACAATTAACACACTAATTAATAACCACTTTGCCTATTAAAAAAAAACTATGTAAGTGTGACTTTTCTATTTATAATGGAGCAACTTTCGTTCCTAGGGTTCCGTGCATAACCCAAACTCCTTTTTTTATGCCCCTATTCTTTCCTTTCCTTGAAGCTCACGTCTCTTTCCCAAACCAAAAGTTTTGGTTTTATTTCTTTTTGTTGACTTAATGGGCTGGACATTAAAAACGGCAAGCATTGGGCTTGTTCCTTCCAATTAGGCCGTAAGGCCTTTGTTTTCTAGTTTGTCTTCAAGCCTATTTTCTTTGTATTGCAAACCCACATATATAATATTATTTTGAGTTTTGAGTGGCTTTATCTTGGACTTTCATTCTTTTTGTATTTTCTTTGTGTCTATAAAATAAAGAGAAAATTAAGTCATTTATTTATTTAAATAATAATAATTGCTCTAAAAATGACTCAAAGACATTACTAAAAATGCACTAAATTAGACTTTATCATTAATCCCTCTTGAAGGGGTGACTTCTTCTAAAGCTTCTCCATTCCACAAGACTTGCACAGTGGGAGTAGAAATGCATTGCCAAACTAGTTGAGCAATATATTCTGGTAGTCCTATGTTCTCAAGAGTGTCTTGGATAAATTCCCTCCTCAACCTATCATAGGCTTTCTCAAGATCGATCTTGATGACCATCTACCCTTTCTTTCCACTTTTGGATCTCATTGAGTGAAAAATTTCCTGAGCAATGATAATATTATCTTGGCTGTGTCTCTTAGGAATGAAAGAACATTGGGCTGGTCCAATAAGATTTTGGAGACTATCTCTAAGCCTACAAGTAATTAGCTTAGTTATAGTCTTATAAGCCACATTTATAAAGACCTATGGGACAAAATTGTTTCATATTAATCAAACTTTCGGCTTTTGGAATGAGAGCCAAATATGTAGAATTAATTTCCTTTATCTTATGGGGGTTGCCCTACATATCCTTTATCATCATACAATAGGAATGACCAATAATACTCCATTGGCTATGATAGAACACAACTTGGTAACCATTAGGGTCAGGGGCTTTATAAGCTCCTACATTTTTAATAGTTCTACCAATTTCATCATCAGTCACCATTCTTCTCAAATCACCAGTGATTTCTTCCCCTAGAGGTGGGAACTGTCCAGAGATATAGTAAGGGTGAATACTTTTCTGGAGAGATAATAGATTTTTAAAATAGTTGGTAGTGAAACCTTCAATTTCATTAGGATCATTCACCCAGACCCCTTGATCATTTTACAGAGAAATGATATGGTTCCTTCTTCTTCTGATAGTAGTAACTCCATGAAAATATTTTTTGTTTCTATCCCCAAATTCAATCCACTTAGCCCTTGATTTTTGGTACCATAAGATTTCCTCCATAGCTAAGATATCCTCATATGCCTTCCAAGTATTCTGTTGCATGGTTAGGAGCTGGTCATTCCACCCATTTTGTAGCTGGTGGTCAATCTGTCTTAATTGCTGGATCATATTTTTCTTTTGATAAAAAATATTACCAAAAGTCTCTTTGTTAAATTCCTTTAAAACTCATTGGAGCTCTTTCAATTAGAGTGACAAATTGTGGACGTTGCTTCTCCAATTATCCCTCATAAGTTTGATCAAAGGAAGCATGGGTGAGCCAAATATTAGCCTCAAACCTAAAGGGACTTCTTCCTCTATTAGAAACTCTCCTTTGTTCAAAACAAAGAAGGGGAGAGTGGTCTGATTTAAATTTGGGGAGATGATTGATCTCAGCAGTGTTGAATCTTAGGTGCCAATCTCGGTTGCAGAGAGCCTTGTCTAATCTCTTTCTAGTGTTTCCTCTAACCCACGTGAAAAATCCCCATTAAAACCAAGATCCAAGAGATAACAATTATCAATTGTGGACTGGAAGCCATATTCAATGCTTTGATTTCTAACCAAAGGAGGACCATGACTTTCACATACGTTAAGAATAGCATTAAAGTCACCAAGGAGAACCCATGGGCCAACAATATCTGAATGAAGCTCTTGAATGCCATCCCATAGAGCTTGTCTAGGTGTAAAGTGAGGGTTGTCATAGACAATGGTCAAAAACCAATGATTAGAGTTAGAGGGAATAACCTTCACATGCACAAATTGGTTAGAATCCTTGATTACTTGTAGATTCTCTTTACCAAATAAGTCACTTTCAATAGTATTGTGTGATATGTGATGCAGGTGCACTGGATACTGTTGCATTAGAATTGTGTTTTTCAGTCAGTCTTCAGGGTTTCATTATAAGTTCTTATGTCTAAGATTCTAAATAAGTCCACCCTTGTATTTTAAGTACCCACAGTATCACCCTATAGACTATGCTATCCTATGTCTACGTTTTAGCATGGAATTAACATAGTTTCCTTTATTAAACACTTACCTACATTAGTCCTTGAGTTCTAATTATAAACCATGTCTGTATTTATAACTCTACTTATTCTAAGTGATCAACCTCAAAATAAATTTGGAAGAAGTATAGTCCAAGAACTAAAATGCACACATCAACATATAAACATAATAACTTAATCAAAAGATCATTATAAGGTTAAAGCATCCCAACTAAAAGAGTTTAGCTCATGCTAGACATTACAAGGCATACATAAATATAATAGATCATATTCATATATTTGATATCACAAAAGGGAAACAACAAAGTAAGAATTACACGGTTGGAGTTCCTTTGCATGAAATTGCCAAGAAATGCAGGGGCATTCACTTCACTGCATTCAGCCATCACTACGTGAGTGTGTGGATGTAAAGAAAGAATTTGTCAATTCCTTTCTTGCCTTCTTACATGAGAATGAGAAAGTAACTCTAAAACTATCTATCTTGGTATATGATATATTTTACAAATGAGAAGTGAGGGTCTTTATATAGGCTTCCAAAGTGAGCTTTCCTTCATGAGGGGGTTTACTTGATGGTGAAGTTAGAGTTAGATTTATCATCTCAGCTCAAAAAGTAGTTTGAATCCAACGCTCAACCAAGAGAAGAGGTCCTCTAATGAATAAACAAGTGTCCCTATGAGAGTCCAATTTTGTGAGCTATGCTTCTATGGTAGGCGCCGAATTTTGTCACTTGCATCTGCCTTTACGACTAATCATGATGTCATCATTTGAGTGCTGGAGCATTTTGATAGTCTAAGATCTCTTCAAGCATTGTAGTCTGTTTTGAGTGCAGGTGCATCCAATGCATGTGCATTGTTGTGTTACTAATGCAGGTCAGGGCATCACATGCAAGTGCATTGAACAAACACATCAAAATAACACAATATATACAAGATGCTAAATTATGCGCATAACCCTCCTTTTAACTCTTAATGTTGTTATTTTATTTATATAACTATATTTACTATTTATTCTTACTTAGAACTGAAAAAATATTTAAGTTTAGATGCGTAAATAACTCTATATAATATGAGTTATCATCTTCCATAGGAGCACATTCTCCATTTTCGCTGAGTTTGACAACTCTCTTATTTAAACAGCCAAGGCTTGTAGATCCACTAGTATTAGGAATAGTTTCTAATATAGTCATCTTCACCAATACCTTTGCCTTCTTCTTGTCAGCAATTTATCCACTTGACCCAAGCCAATACGTATGGAATCAGCACTTCTAAATTTGTTTAGAAGGTTCTCACCATGATTCTGATACATACTCTTCATGTATATCTACCTGCTTGTTCACATCATAGACAGCTTAGTGCAATAGGTTTTAGCAAAACAAACTTTTTATTGGCCTCTCCTTTCTTGCTGATTTTTTCCTTACGAACCGAACTCTTAGTTGGTTTGGTCAGTTTCTCCCCCATAACTGCTAGTAGTGGATTCTTACCACCTAGGGGATTCCTCCCCCTTCCTTTGCTTACTAGTTTGGCTTTAGGAGTGTTAACATTCTCCTCGGTCATGGCATCAGCATGCTTTCCTATCTTCTGAAGAAGAGTCTTCATAAGTGGATCTGAACTACCATCAATTAATTCATCTTGAGTTGTCTTCTTGGCTATAGTTGAGGTTTCTTGAAAGGTATTTCCTTCATTGCTCTTGCGAGCAATTCTTCCACCATTGGCTTTCTTCTTTTTGGCAACATATTTAGGAATGTTCCAAGGGTCCATTTCAATATCTCTTTGCTCTTATCCAATTTCAAAATGCACAACCCGCTCAGTTGGGATAGCCTGCACCTCAGGTTCAATATCTTTTGTTTCCATAGGTGTGCTATGATTTTGGTTGTTCCCAGTTAGAGTTTCCAATGGCTGATTCCATTTCTAGCATTTCTCTAAAGTTATCCTTTGAGTGACCATATTTGCCACATCTAAAACAAATAGAGTGCAAACCTTCATATTCCGAGAATAATTTCATTCCTCTTAGGTAAAAATGCGATGCTAGAGGTTTATCCAAGTCTAGTTCCACACATATGCGGGCAAATTTCCCCCTTGAGTGAAGTGAAGTCACTTTGTCAATCTTAAGTATATTCCCTAAGGTAGACCCAATACGGGTAACGAACTTATCATTGCATAACTCTATTGGCAGCTTAGGAATACGGACCCAAACAACAACCTTTTGAGAGATTGAAGCTGTTAGAGAAAAGAAAGGCCTCCATCTTTGAACTATCAAGTAATGGCCCGCAATCTTCCATTGCCCTCAAAAAGATCATGCCTATAATCTTCAATATCTGATAGTTTAACCAAGTAGAAATCATCAGCCATGCTAGTGATGCTCATTGTGTCGTTCTTGACCCATTCTCTACTAAGTGTACTTTCAATCTTCCTGTAGTTGATCTGTTTCCCCAATACCTTAACTATTAGAGTGTTCTTCCACGGTTTAGCCCAGTCAGCAATTTCCTCATCAGAGATCTGGATGACTGACGCTGAAGTTAGGTTTTTAGGTTTCTTAATAACTACTTGAGATTCATCTTTGTACCATTGATTTTCAGGGCGGTCTTGACTCAGCAGACCCCCCAGTAGGCATCGCTAATGTCTTCTCCACTTGTTAGTTTCATTAGGCATATCTAAATGATTAAGATTGTGGATCTTCTCTTCTTGTGCTTTACTCATTGAAGCTTCAGTCATACCATTCGCTTGTTCTTCTAGTAACTTATCTTTTATGTTGCTTCTTTAAAAGATGTCAATCTCCTTAGCAGAAGTCGTCGTGGGTTTTGGTGGCACGAAAGTGGCAATCATGTGGAGGAAAAAAATTGCTTCTTTCTGTTGCTTAAAAAAAATTGCTTCTTTCTGTTGCTTTTTAAGGAGAGTATCTTATAAGGATTACCATTGTGAGGAAAAAATTGTTTAATGAGTAGGATCCTTCTACGGTTACTCTCTCTTTCTTACTTTATATGGGTTTTATTTGAAAACGACATGAGTTTTTTTCTTTTTGGTATTTTACAAGGGCAAAACCCTAGAGCAAAACAAGGACTAACGAGAAACAAATCTCGGAATAGCATTCCCTACCACTACAAGAATTTCAGTATTTACGGGCGGGTAAAATCCGCCGGAAAAATCGAAATTCCGCTGGCAAATGGTTATTACCGGCGGATCTGGCCCGTCGGAAATCCGCCGGAAAATCACTTGTCGGTAATGGTTACCGGCGGATTTTTCGCTGGTAATTACCGGCGTATTTAGCTGCCGCTAAATCCGCCGGTAATTACCGGCGGAAAATCCGCCGAAAAAACTCAAAAGACGCCGGTTTTACCATCGCGAAATCCGCCGGTAATTACCGGCGCCGGAAATTCGGCCTATTCCGCCGGTAAATATTCAAAATTATCCGCCGGTAATTTTATTTTTTTTGGAAATCCGCCGGTAAATATTTAATATCCGCTGCTAAAAAATGATTTTATATTAAAATTCGCCGATAATAGCCAGAAATCCGCCGGTAAAGTTATTTTTTTAAAAAAAAATTATTTGTATTTTTCCTGTTTAATTATTTTTCAAAATAAATTAATATTACTTTTTTTTGAATTTTTTTAATTAACTTTAATTGTATTTGATGATGCCAAAAAATAAAAAATACATTATTTAATATATAAATTTTTTTTAAAATCAATTTAATTTAAATGAGAATTAATAATGATTTAAAATGATAATTTCATAATATAACAAAGTACTAATTAACAATATCTATTACAAAATATAAATTAAAATATCCAACAATTGAAATTAAAACTCTAATAAAAATACTTAATGAAAATATCCAACAACTAGTCATAGTAGCGCCCGGACTGGTTGTTGGGGTCTGGTGTAGTAAACCACATATCTAAATCAGTGGTGACTTAGCGTTAGGCTGCTGTTGGGGTTGCTGCTGTTGGACATAAGGCTGCTGCTACTGTTGGAGATGAGGCTGCTGTTGGGGATGAGATGACTGTTGGGGATGCGGCGGCTGCTGCGACTGAGAGTTAAAACCAGGGTACGTCTGACGATATGGGCTCTGGAACGAAGGCTGCATATACGGCTGAAAAGCACCGCTGTAATGCTGCATCTGTTGTGGTGGATAATATGATGATGATGGCATAAGAGGTGGCCTCTGAGACATAGTATCCATTAATTGCTTCCAGCGCTCCTCGCTCAACCTGTCCCTCTCCTCCTGCTGCCGTTGGCTCTCCGCCTACTGCAGTCTGATTTCCTGTAATTCCTCCTTATATTTCTTCTGTTGTTCGCTTAATTTTTGCGTCAATATCTGAACTTCGCTTAATTCTGAAGCAGTGGGGACATAAGATATATGAGTACTTCTCTCTAAAGAAGAAGCTGGCCTCAGATTCGGAACAATGGAATCTCGAAATGCAGACGGGCCTATACCATCAGATCCTACCAATCGACCACCCTTTTCAGATAAAGTATAATTGGCTTTGGGTTTCAATGTCCTACCGTTAGCTTGCTCAACCAACAACAAATCCTTTCGCCTGCAGTAATGATCCACATCCTTCCTAGCCTTCTCATTGTATTTTGTTTTACCTTTCACATTCATAACAGTGTTAAATATGTTATCAAAGAAATTCTTTTCAATATGCATTACATCTAGATTGTGTCTCAATAGATTATCTTTCCAATAAGGAAGTTCCCAAAAAATACTTTTTTTTGTCCAGTTGTGCCATAGTCCATAACCATCTGGACGAGAAACCACACCCCTAACGTCTTCTACAGGAGGGATATCCTTGACACTGTTCCAAACTTCTTCTGGTGTCAGCCTACGAGGAGGTCCAGCTGTTTCAACATTCCCCTTGATGAAACCATATTTTGACTTTCTAAATGGATGATCGCTAGGAAAAAACCTCCGGTGCGAGTCAAACCATGAGGTTTTTCCTCCATACTTAAGAGTAAAAGCCTTTGTGTCAACCATGCAAACCGGACACGCCATCTTACCATGTGTCCCCCGTCCAGATAACATTCCATACGCAGGAAAGTCATTAATGGTGCACATCAAAGCCGCCCTCATCATGAAATTTTGCCTACGTGCTGCATCATAAGTTAAAACACCATTCCACAACCTTTTTAGGTCATCAATCAAATGTTGCAAATATATGTCAATACCTGCTGTTGGATTAGATGGCCCTGGAATTATAGCATTTAAAAACATGTAGGGTTTAGACATGCACATTTCAGGAGGAAGGTTGTATGGGGTAACAATAACCGGCCAACAAGAATACGGGGTTGTTGACGCTTGAATATATGGCGTGAAACCATCAGAGCATAAACCAAGCCGAACATTGCGTGGATCATTGGCAAAATCTGGATGAACACGATCAAAATGCTTCCAAGTTTCACCATCCGATGGGTGACGTAATTCACCAGAATTGTTTCTGTTTTCTTGGTGCCACGTCATTTTACCTGCGGTCTCCATTGAAGTAAACATCCTCTGTAGCCTTGGTATAAGGGGCAAATAGAACATTGCTTTTCGTGGAACCGGTTTGGCTTTGCTCATCCCTTTCCTGCTGACACGATAGCGTGGCTCTTGACAAAACTTGCATTCCACCAACTCTCCATCATTTAAGCCAAATTCGTTGTTATAATAGATCATGCAACCAGATACACAACAATCAATTCTTATGGATTTTAAGCCGAGCTTCGATACCAATCTTTTAGCATCATAATAACTCTGCGGCAAAAGTCCTCTAATTGGGGTTGCATCCAACATCATTTTAGTCATATATTCCATGCACAATTCAGCAACATTAAAATGAGACTTAAGACCCAACAACCGAACACACATTGATAATTTAGAGTCCTTAGATCCTTCAAATAACGGTTTATTTGTCTCACTCAAGAACATATAAAACCTCTGAGCTTCCTCATTTGGAACTTCTTCAGCATCATATTGTGGTTCCTCAAAATTCAAATTTACACCAACAACATCAGATATCATCCCCTGAACAACATTAATCAACTGACCCGTAGTTGTTGGATTACCACTTGATGTCGCAACTTCTACGACTGGACTTGAAGTGGGATCACCTTCTGCATGAACAGGAACATTATCAACTGCACGAACTCCAGCTGCTACCTCGCCATGACGACTCCATATCCAATAATTTGCCAAAAACCTGTTATTGTACAAATCAAGTAGAACCTCATCTCCATTTTTTATAGATCGAAACCTACATTTGGAGCAAGGACATCTAATGCCTCCTAGTCGCTCAAATTCTCTTTGACGCATAGCAAAAAGAACAAATTCTTCAACTCCTTGCACAAAACGTCGCTTCAACCCACTTCTTCCAGGATACATTCGATCATACATCCAACTACGATCCATTTTTTTGTAGATCGATGTTCTTAATTTATATACTACATATATATATCATATATAAGCGTATTAGAACAATACACGCATTGGCATACAAATTTTAATCATCATCATATGTGTATTTACGAAACACATAAGGCTCTATAAACTTAAAGTCTAATTATAACCAATTATATCATGTATTTAAATTATACAAAATATTTATAAAAGTATATTATTATAATATAGACAAAATAATAACAGTATATATTGTTATAACCAATTATATTAAGTTAATATTTAAACAATAAATATTAACTTAATTTTCGTTTTTTAACAAAACATATTAACTACAATCTAATTTAAAAATTAATTATATAATACTATAATATTATTAATTATATAATAATAATAATTCGTACTTTTTAATTTTTACTTTAAAAACTAATTACTAAATATATTATATTATATTATATTATCATATTATCATCATATAATAATTCGTATTTATTTATTTTATTTAAAAAATTTAAACAATACAAATAATAACTAAAAATAATAATTATAACTAAGTTAAACAATAAAATCTAAAATCATCATCATATCATATAATTACTAAAGTAATAAGAATTTAAACAATAATTCCTATTCAAATAATTTTAACATAATAAATTATAAATATATTACATATTATACACTAATTATTACTAACTTTATTTTATGTTTATATAAGTTATACAAAATAATTTTTACACTCATTTTCTTTTTACAAAATAGACAAAATAATAACAGTATGTTGTTATAATAATATAATAACCTTTTTATAAAAAAAATAGTAACTTTGTATAAAAAAATTAGTAATATTTTCTATTATGTTATTTTAACTAATATATTGTTATATATATTAAAACTAATAAATTAAACAAAATAGTAAATTTTTATAAAAAAATAGTAACATTTTCTATTATGTCATTTTAACTAATATTTAACAAATATATTAAATTTATTACAAAATTTTGAATTTATTTTATCTATTAACATAAACAACAAATAGTAATTACTAACCATAATATTCTAATTTTCTAACTTTTTAACATAGCATAATTTTTAATTAACAGATTTTCTAACTAGTTACAAATAACTTCATTACTAACCTGTAGAGAAGAGAAGTCTCTGACTTGATGCAAGTTTCCAACTTCTCGAACAACAACTTCAACCGAACAACGATCAATTGCTAAAGAAATAAAACGACAAACATTAACAAAATCAATTTGTAAAACAAAATGTAAAGTAAAACAATCAAAGTAAGTTTAACAACAAACCTTGCAAGAAGATGAACAAAGGGAAAGAAATGGAGACTAGATGAACAAATGGACAGAAATGGAGAGAGTGAAAGAAACATGAAGAATTTTCGGAAGAGAGAGTAGAGAGAATGTAAGAGTAGAAAGAATTTTCGGAAGAGAAAGTAGAGAGAATGTAGGAGTAGTGAGAATGGTTTAAATGGAAGCATTTATATAGACTCTGGCCAACGGTAATGTTTCGAATTCCGAAATTCCTAAATCCGCCGAAAATTTTCTTTACCGGCGGACTCTAACATTACTGGCGGTTTGCGGAGGATTACCGGCGGATTGTAGATCCTTACCGGCGGATATTTTAAAATTTGAATTCGAAAATCGCCCCGAAAATGGGGAACTACCGGCAGATTTCTTGGGCTACCGGCAGATTTCTTGGGCTACCGGCGGATAACATTACCGACGGATTACGTGGGATTTCCGGTGGATTTATTATTTTCAAAATTTGAAATATCCTGTCGAAAATAAGCATTTACCGGTGGATCCGGCATTGATTACCGGCGAATTCAAAAATATTCGAAATTTGAATATGTCCGTCGAAATGTGAGATTAGCGGCGGATATTTTGCCCGGTCATTACCGGCGGATGTGGGGGCTAATTACCGGCGGATTCATGTTATTTTTTTAAAAAAAATTTTAAATCCGCCGGAAAATACACTTACCGACGGAATTTTTTTTTGCTGCTTTTCTTTTTCGGAAATTATTTCCGCCGGTAATATAAACAAATCCGCCAGTATTTTACCGTGGGATAAAATTCTGCAGGAAAAAACCCAGGATTCGCCGGTAAGTGTTCAAATCCGCCGGTAATTTACTGGCAGAATAATTGCCCGCCGGTAATTCAAGTTATTCTTGTAGTGTACAACATCAACGAGCAATAACGACCCTATAGAACTAGGACACTGCTCATAAATAATCAGATCATTCACTTGACGACACCCAATAATGGAGGTGTTCGCGGTGCGGTTTGGTCGGTTTTGAGACAAAAAGTGAACCGAACCGCAAGGTACAACTACATGCGGTTTGGTTTGGTTCGGTTGGCTTTCTAAAATAAAGCCAAACCAAACCAATGCGGTTTGGATTCGTTCGGTTGGTTCGATTTTTTCCAAGACAAAACATGATTTAAAACGAAGTTAAAATTATCTAACATAAAAAACTGCTAACATAAACTTTTAAGAAAGTATCTGCTCAAATATATGTAGTATATAAATTACTCTATTTTAATTCATTTAAGATAACATTATCACTTGTGAGAGTGTCGAACCAAACACTTTGGTGGTGGAGACGTTGAGCAAAGGA
This sequence comes from Astragalus glycyphyllos, assembly GCA_963573325.1. Lineage (NCBI taxonomy): Eukaryota > Viridiplantae > Streptophyta > Magnoliopsida > Fabales > Fabaceae > Astragalus > Astragalus glycyphyllos. Next base: position 41,079,151 of record OY754308.1, read on the forward strand.
GGTTAATAAAAGTTATTGGTAGTTTATTTATTATTTCAACTAAGACACGTGTAAGTCGTACATTAGGAAAGCTACTCAAGAATAGATTTGTCATGATCTCTATCCTTGTTTTTGTTACAGAAAGGGGATTAATGGAGATTAGTGGGGAGTTGAACTCGGGACCTCTCGGATACAACTACTGTCATGTTCCACTAGACCAACCCCTTAGAGTTAATAAAATAGAGAATCACGATCTCTATCCTTAGGATGTTATTATTTTTTTCTTATAAATAGTTGCAAATTCAATGTATCATGAGTTGTTCGAATTTGTAAGCACTCTACCTATCTTAAGTCCCTACTGACGCTCACGGATCTACAAGTCATTGCAATTTTCCCAACCATTTTAATTTCAGTATTTTATTTATCTTTTTTCTTTCATATTTTACATTTCAACATGTTTTTTATTTTCTTAATCAAGTGGTCTTCCAAACCATTTGAGTTCTTTTTATTGCTTTAAATTTGTGATAGAGTTACGTGTTTACCAGGGGATTCTCGTTTTTGTATGATCTTGATTATGTGTTGATGGACTTGATTTCTAACCAAAATCACTGTTAACAAGACCAGTTTCATTTTAGTTTCTCGTTCTTCAACTCCATTTTCAGTTTGGTCCCTCATGTCTTGCACATCAGATTCAGTTTGGTCCTTCATGTCTTGCACAACAACCTCATTTTCGTCCTTCTCACTTTGGTCATTTATTTTTCATAGTTTTTTTTGTTTACATCCATTATTATTATTATTTTGACAAATACATCCATTATCTTTTAAAAGGTTTGTTTTCGCTCTTTATATCTTTTCAAAATGATTTAAAATGATCCTTCTGTCAAGTGAAAGTTAAATAGGGCATACATGCACAGTGGCATGGATAAATTGGTCACGTAAGTAGCTGACTATACTATTAAGCAATTATATGTTTTTGCGTTTTCGTCAATTATCTTTTCTAAAATATCCGGTTACGTCTTTTAACTTTTTAAAAATATTCGTTTGCATCCTTTATCTTTTCGCAGTTAATTAAAATGGTCCTTTTAGTAAGTGATTGTTAATTATGTTTCTTGCTTTTTTGTTTTTGTCCTTTATCTTTTTTAAAATGTTCACTTACATTCCTTATCTTTTTAAAATGTATGTTTATTTCTGTTGTCTTTTTATAGTTAATTAGAGAATGTTGATGGATGATACAAAATGAAAAGTGAAGAACAAAACATAATACGACAATGCCTTTCAGTTACCTTTTACCTATTGAAGTACGTCAAAAACCGAGCTTTTTTGTTTTAGAATTGTTCGACGTGTATGAGTTCTTACATTTCGTATAAAAATTTTCATAACAAATATGATTGGTCTTAATTAATAGAACAAAAGTAAATTTAAAAAATTGAAAATTAAACTTGAATAATTCTCGGTTTTTTAAATTTATTATTTAATTATAATTATTTAATTTCTATATTAGTACAATAGTCTTTTTTCTTCTTTTTTTAATACACATTAGAAAAACCATTTTAATTAAGACTTGCCATATTTGTTATGAGAAAATTTTATACCAAATATAAGAATCCACACACGTCGAACAATTATAAAATGAGAAAACTCGGCTTTTGACGTACTTCACTAGGTAAAAGGTAATTGAAAGACATTGCCTTATTATGGTCGTTTTTCACTTTTCGTTTCATACTATCCATCAGTTTTCTTTAATTATCTGTGAAAAAACATAAACAGATATTTTTAAAAAGACAAAGGATGTAAATGAACATTTTAAATATAGATAAAGAGTGAAAACGAAAAAACAGGAAATATAATTAACAACCACAACTTGAAGGACCATTTTAATTAGATTTTAATTTATACACACAATAGGTGTAACGATTTTTTTACACTATCTACGAATTAGGGGTTGACACATCATCAAAAGAAAATTAGTCAATTGGTACCATCAATTAGTCGATTAGTAACCAACCACTCCATATATTGTGATTGTTGGTAGTTGTAAAAGCCTATGCACAATATATGTATAGAAATTAAACTCTTTTAATTAAGTGCAAAAAGATAAAGGTGTGTAAACGAATATTTTAAAAATGATAAAAGACATAAACAAATATTTTAAAAAATAATGTACGAAAATGAGAAAACATATAATAGTCTGATAACACACTTAACTACTTACGTGGCCAATTTATCTACGCCACGTCTATGTAAGCCCTACTTAACTTTCACTATTTAACGGAATGACCATTTTAAAAAAACAAAGGACAGAACCAAACTTTTTAAAAGATAAACGAGTAAACGAAAAAAGAGTGAAAAAAAAATGGAATTTAGCCTTTCAAATAATAACATTGCTCTTTGGTAAAAAAAAAACATTGCTCTTCTGAAAGACTGAAACGGTGACGAATCGTCCTGAAAGTGAATTGGGTTTTATATAAGCTACTTTTCCCTCCCAGTCTTTCAAAGAATTGGAAAAAGAAGTCTAAATATTTGACTTACTCATAGAACCGGTGACGAATCGTGCGGTTCGGCGATACAGGGACGGAGCCATTGACGGCCAACTTTGTATCGATTGAACCAGAAATTGCACGATACTTCACTTACTTAGTAGTTAATACCCTAGATAACTATTATGCGTCTACATTCACGTCAATTTTCAAATTCATATAATTTCAACCTCACTCTCTTATTTTCTAGGTCATATTTAATCTCCCTTTCTCATATTCACCATGTAATATCTTTTAGGTTGATGCATCACTTTAAAGAACGATTTTCAGAATTTCAGAGGAAACTGTTCCCGTAATTGTTGCTCACTACGTGTGGTGGTGAGTTTGCATGAGCTTTACCTTGAATCTTCTGTTTTTTATTTCTGTTCTGTTACGTGTTAGATGAATCTTCAGTGTAATTGATTTTTAGGTAATGGAGAAAAGACCTATACTTGGTTCCGATGCATCGTCATCATCATCAGCTTCAGCTTCAGCTTCAGCTTCTACTGGAATTGGGTCCAGGTTTTCCACTTTAAACAAGTCATTCAAGGTTGCTCTCCGTTCTTTGCTCATTTCATGCTCAAAGGAGGTACGCTTTTCATTCTTTCTTCCCATCTCATGTTTTTAGTTTTGTTTTGTGGGAAACATGATTTGATGAACAAATAAAGTGAATTGATAATTCTAAATTGAGAAACAATGATTTGCATCTCATGGCTGTATATTTTTAAACCACTTAAAATTGATGAATTTCTGATTTCATATTATTTGATGATAGTACTAAACAAATACAAAAACATACACACACATAGGGGAAGAAGGTTGAAAATAGTAGAGGTCATTTCATTTCAATATTCTTCTAATCTTCTATCCCACACCACAGTCCAATATAACCAAAGAATCAAATGTAGAAGTTTTAGAACAATTGAGGGAACAAGTAAGTTGCCTAATGGAGATTAAATTGAAAAGACGCCTTGGCGCAAATAAGACAGTTCACGAAAATGATGAAAGAGGAGAAACTAGATCATCAATAGTTTGTTTCTTTGAACCATTACCAATAGTAATTCAATTTAGTTTTTTAATAGATAATAGTTAGTGAAAAAGATGTGGTCAGAAACACCAAAATCCAATATTTAATAGGAGTAAAGTGAGAAAAATCAGGTATTACAATACTGGTGTGGGCGAAAAAGAAGCTAAAGAGGCTTCGTGAATACACTCCTTATACTTGACTTACTTGGCCATGAGGGAAAAATACCAAAATAAAATATTCTGGAAAATTAGGGGAAAAACCAGAGCCAGCACACCAATGACCAAACAAGAGCAAAATGGAATCATCCAAAAACAGGCCTGAAAATATTCCAATTGGGGAAAAACAAACCACAACAAACCAGCAATGGATATGACCAACGTGGGGAAAAACTGAATGAGGAGTCACCCCCAAAACATGCCCAAACTGAAATAAGAGAAGATTATCAGTAGAGTGTGCGGTGGCTGATGAAGGTCCACACGCGGAGAGGAGGCTCTAGTGACTGTTGTCCTGTTGGTAGCAGTGCAAAGGGGCCCTTCACATGTTGCAGAGTGGTTCGTGTTTGAAAAATGCACAAAACTAAAGGTACACCTGAGACTGAACCAAACGTCCGTTAGGGCTGGTGACTGCACTGATGAACATATCTAATAGGCATAAATGATGAGGGAATGGAAATGTTCTCTCTTGTAAACTTTTATCAACCAGATTTATGTAACCAGTTCAGATTTGATGCTTTGGCACTCAAATGATAGCCATGACACATTTACACAGACACTGGCTTTATAGAAAGTAACGATTTTGTTGTCTTTCACCCATTCTGAGAGAGCACGTCATTATCTTATGGTTTGAGTTTGACTGCTCAACTACGAGTATTCAATCATGTTAATATTTTGCATTTTATAAAATAAACATATTCTAAGTTAGACCAACCTTCAAAATGGCTATACACTGACACATGTTTCTGTTTGATTTTTAAAGGAATTTTTTAAAGCATTTTCAAGTTTTACTACCAACGCTGAAAAGGAGTGGCTTCATCGCCTATTTCTTCAGGTATGATCTCTTGATATCAATTCTTTCATATAATAAATATATTGTTACATTGAGTTTTAGCCGAAAAGAAAAAGTAAGTGACAATGAATTTAACTTAGGTTGTCAATTTTCATACTAGATTTTTATGAATCAATTGTCTGTTCTTGAATCACGGGTGGGATCCTCTAGAATGGATCTCAATGATATATCCTTTGTACAGATAATACTCAGATGGAGTTTTCACTAAGGGTCTATGGCTCTGCCAGTTGTTATTCTTGGAAAATTTTGGATTCCACCTTGTGGTTAGAAATAAAATATTTTCTTTTATACTAAATAAATAGGTTGGAAGAAGGTATTGACGATTGACTGTCAACATCACACCATGTGATAAACCGTCTTGCAAGTGAATTAAGTAAAATGAGCAAGGCATTAACTGTGATTACTTAGAAACATTTATTTAAATAAGGAATTCAATGTGTATAAAGATGTTTGTTCGTTGGTATCAAGTGTCCGTGTATTTAGGGAACTATGTATCATGAACCACCAATTATGTCACAAGGTTAAGTTGTAAATAAATGATTTTATACCTAATTTTCCCCTCATACAAGAGCCTTTTGGGATTAGTGAATGGGCAATGAATAGGTCCATCTTACCTTGTGCTGAAATTGAACTTTTATCTAAAAAATTAAGGCAATACCAACTAGAGCGATTTCCAAAGTCTTTGAGAGAAAATCCTCTCAGCCCGTACTGATTATTAGGTAACACAAAATTACACAATCATACCTCTTAATTTCTGGGATTGATATACACCTGTTTACGGTAAGTATCTTTTGTCCTAACCTAATAGCAAAAAGACACAATGACTTACTTGCAAATCAAGCTATATCAACTCTATATCACTCCTCTGATCTCAGCTGAATACATATAAATTCCTCTCTTGGTATAAATTTCTCTATATTTTGCATCAGAAGGTTTTAACAAGGCTCCATATCCATTTCTTTTGCTTAAAAAAAAGACCAAGTGTAAAGGTATGCTTGAAGTTTCATATATTTGTTATCTAACTTCATTTTATGTATCAAATGTTTCAGGTCATTACTTCTTTGCATGAAGACATAGAGGTAGGTGTGTTAAAACTGCTTACCACTCTGGACCTATTTATAAGCAAAAAACACTTTTTAGGTTCATTGAATAATTGATGTATCTGGTCAATATTATAGATTAGATACATCAGTTATTCAATGAACCTAAATAGTGTTTTTTTGCTTATAAATAAGTCCAGAGGGAGTATTTTGGTGATGTCCGATATAAAATCCACTCCATTCCATCAATAATATAAATACTTAATGGGTTGTTTTGTGCAACAAATTCAGGATGTTATCTACATATTACTTTTAATGTTTTTCCTTTTAGTTGTACCCTTTGTTTAAGCTAAAAGCCTGATACTGATGCTCCACTATTTCAAATACTTAGTATGACTTTTGTCTCTTATGGTTTATAAGTTAGTCTACTAAATATGTGCTTGTTATCATTTGCATATGTATAATACATACATCTGAAGTTCATCAGAATTTATTCCCCTTATTCAGTAACAGTTTATTCCCTTAAGACCTTTGGAGCCTGTTTGGTGGATATTTGGCATAGATGGCTTTTCTGGAAAGCAAACAATTTTTGGTATTCTAACCTAAAACTGAAATAAATATTTTCTTTTTGAGAATTATGCTGACTTATGCAATGGTTGTCTATTATGTTTCTTTTTATTTTAAAACGGCATCAGTGGGCTCTTGATGTGTTGTTATGGAAAATGGGAATTTTGCTTTCTGTCTCCACCACCACCACCCCCCCCCCCCCCCCCCCCCCCCCCCCCCCCCTCCTCTCTCTCTCTCACACACACACACACATGCAAAGAAATTCGGGAAGCACTAATTTAATTGCTTGTCTCCTGTAACGGTGCTTACATGCTAAAATACCTGTAACTGTACGTATTGAAAAGCATCTTAGCACGTAATAATTTGTTAATATTATGATAAAAACATATGTTCTAAATGCTCTGTCAATTCTTTACAGGATTATTTTGAGACAATCTGTCTTGCAGAACAGGTATGACCTAACTATTGTGCCTGTTGTTTTATTCTAATATTAGTGACAATGTGAAATACATTGTGCCTGTTTTCTCAACATTCACATGGCATGCTGCAATTAAGTTAGGCTTGCAACCATCCCTAAGGCATGGATTCAACAATTAGAAGGGACAGCAATTTGTAGTTTTATTGCATAAGGCGTGGGCTACTAATACATGCCATCAATCTCTTTATTATCGTTTTCTGGGAAAAATTTACTACCCAGAATCACAGCTCATGTTACTGTTGTAGATATGAAGAGTAATTTAGTCGTAGGTGAAATTCATAGGCAGGGATTTGATATGGAAATAAATAAGTGTGTAGTTTGTCCATTTCCTTTTTTTGCTTTGATAGTCTGCATTGGGATTGAAATGTGCAAGGCTAAGATACTCTTCTCTTAGAGTTATACTCTGTGTAAGACATACATGTTCTGCTACAATTTTTGTGCAACCTAGTTAGTTTCGTATCTCAAGTTCATCGTTCATATAGGTTGGAGCCACTCTTGATGCTGTAGAGGAAATTGTGGAAGAACAAGATTTGGATCTTCTGCTTTCAAATAGGTCTGATTTTGTATTTCAAGTATTTTACGGTAGAGTTTATCGATAATACATATATGAGATGATTATATTAATAAATATTCGTTAGTCTTCAAAGCAATAATTATTGATGCATGACTCATAAACCTCACAAAGTTTTCTCATTATTATGTTTTGCTAGAGTTTTGCCTTCATATTATACTTGGTGACCTATGATGGTTATTTTTTACACAAGATGTAATTTCAACTTGCTTATTTATCATATTATTTATTGGTCATTGCTATTACAATATATTGTTTTTGGAAATATGTAGGAGTAACATAATGGATGTTGCCGAAAATCTGTCTACGGCGAAGAAGAATGAAATCCAGCACTTAAAGCATATGGTACAATTGGTAGGTTACTAACAGAATGCATCCGCATCAAATTATGTTGAAGGTGGAGTAATAAATACTTTCTAACCCATAGGTTGAAGAGTTTGTACAGTTTGAGTCTTTTGACACAGCTCAGATTCTTTGTCTTCTTTGATTATCCTGTCTCAAACGGTCAAACCCAACTAAAAGGGCTACAAAACACTCTTTCCTCTCGGTGCTTGTGTAACTATGATACGGTTCCTTGATTTTTAGTTCCTAACACGAGTCATGGGCTTGAGTGACTGGACCTATTGAGTCAGATGAAGCTCTCAAAGCAAGGCCCAATAGAAATCTTAAGAAGCCGGTGCTTAGTCATTTATTTAAGTAAAATGCTGCAATGCTTCGGTTATGCCTAGTCATAGGGAATAAATCACGTTTTGTTTTCTATAGATTCCTTTTACATTTTGTGATAAATCACGTTGTTTTGTTTTCTATAGATTCCTTTTACATTTTGTGATTCATCAATTCTGTTACCACCAGTGCATTGCACCTTATAAGTGGGCAAACAGTAGCTAGCATTTGCAGATTTGAGTCAAAAATAAAAACACTTTGTGATTCCTTTTGATCTGGATACCATTATATATACAAGCAGTAGCCAATAAAATAAGCAAGCAAAGATTGAAAACCAATCTCTGCCTAGTCTCTAATATATTTCTGGGAGCTGCTCAGTGCTGGAAACTGATCACCATATCATTTTGTTAGGGTGAAGAACATAATCAAAGGATTCGCAACCAGTTGCAAGTCCTTAAGGAAGGCAATCAAGACTTGTCTGGTGCTTCACAGGCTGTTGAGAAGGTAAATGTTTTTTTAATTTCTCTCTCTTTAAATCATTCAATTGGTCAAAATGTTTGGTCTTTTTGTTTGTTTATGGGAGGATTTTTTCGCCTGACATATGGCGCTTCATTCTGTTAGCAGCTCAGAAGCATGAATATAAACTATGGGGTCAACAGTGGTGATGAGATTCAAGATGTATAACATTCCTAGCACACGCTGTCTGTAAATTGACCAAGGTTCATCCGCTGAGGGAGCATCCCCTTTATGTGGTTACAATGCTTTAGAAAGGGCCTTAACACTTGTAGTTTAAATTTTCAAGTTATGTGAAAAGAAAAATAGCTCGTTTTCCTTAGTTCTTGCTTGTGTACTGCTTTTTTATTTGAGTTTTGTGCTTATGTGATGTAAGAGTTGTTGGTTAAGGTGGTGTTGACCACTTGTCTAAAGGATTTGGTTATCTGTCAATCACGCCATGTTAGTAAAAATAATTTTTAATAGCACAATTTTGTACTTAATCACAAGGTAATCGCTTTTTGTTTGAGTGGTAATTATTTCTATTTTTTGGGATTTGTCATGGTTCAATTCAGTGAAGAAAACTGAACTAAGTTGAATCAAAACAGAAAATAGTCCAATTGAACCGAACAGAACGACTCCCTTTGTACCACGAACTGACCTGAACGGTTTCTTTGCTTTGATCCATTGTGCTCCGAAATTTTGAATCGAACTATGTTTTACTACCACCATTTATGTAGAACGTTACTGTGCAAAAGAGAAAACTGGAAATGAAAGAGAGAGATTAGCATCGATGAGACCCACATTTGTTGGAAGAAATTGTGATTGAGATTGTAGAGAGTCGCGGTACCAAAGGATTTGCTTGACATGATTAAACAAAAGGCATTAAGAGCATCTCCAATTAGAGTTTCTATAGAGTACTTGTTCGATATAAAGTGAACTATTTGGTATTGTGACAATAGATACTATAATCCCCTCACTTGCACCTATATATGTAAATTTTTATGGGTAATACCCTAGATTCGAGTATACACTCATTTGATGGATAATCTTACTCATTATAATTGATTTTTACGATTATTTATTGGATCAAAACTAATTTTAACCCAAAAATTAGACCAGTATGTCGGTTTGTGTTTTGACAGTACCCTTTTTACTTGCAAATAAGATCAGCATCTTCCAACTCAATGACTCTAGGAAAGTGAAAACCATTAACTTGGTTAATAGAAATGAAAATCTCACAAAAAGATCATGAATTTTTTTTGCCATAAATAGATTCAACAATATTTGCCCTGGAAAAACGTTTTTGTGGTTCAACATCAACTAACACTAAAAGCTACTTTTTTGAGTACATTACATATAGATAGCTACTTTACATATAGTATAGGTAACTATTGAAATGCAGTGTGAGAATCAGAATACATGGGTCTATTTAATATGGTATTTACACGCGCCCTAAACAACGAAATTACAACTTAATTTGTTATTTAAGATTCCATGTATTGTGAAGTTGGGGGGCATGTGTTGGTCTTCTCAGGACCTGCAAAATAGTTTAACAAAAAGCATTTTACATGCATTTTGAGCACTAACTAGTAAGAACCATTTTAATGCTTAAAAACAAACAGAGAATGCAATAGTAAAATAGAAATATATCACACAGAGAATCCAATTCAAAAGGTTTTGAGAAAGCTGAATGAAGTCATATACCACTATCTTTGCGGATCTCTACTTCTCTCCATTCTTGCACAAGGGCACAGCAACAGCACATCAAATGAGAAAGAAAATCATCAACAAAACCTCCCTGCCATAGAATGTCAATCAGTAATAAAACATTTAAAGATACCAGAAAATGCAAAAGCGAGTTTCCATATACTGAGATATATTAGATGTTAAAATGAGAAATGACACCTAAAAATGTTTTACCAGATTATTTATAAATACAAGACGCAAAAAAAAAGGTAACATTACCGGGATGTTCAACATCTTCCGAAGCTTCCTCCTCATGCAGCAAGTATAGCAACAGCAGGATAAGACTAACGAATAGGCCAGCAAGTCATTACATACTTCTGCAGAAGCTGAAAAAACACAAAATTGAAGTTAAAGCAGCATAACCTCCATAATGTTTTGAAGTATTCAAAACGAACCAAATAAGAAATAATATTTATCTAAGAAAAAATTAGCAATTTAAAGCAACCTTGGCATCTATTTCAAAAACTATAGAAAAGGTCTGATTGTTATGAACATGATCAAAGTCATGGGCTCATGGCAACCATAAACAACATTTTATCTGAGAAGAAAAATCTAAACTGAATGCATATCATATTATGATCTTATTATGAACTTGATCAAGTCAAATGCTAACCTTATCAGCAAAAAAACATAAAAATGAATCAGAACTTTGATATAGATTCATCCTCACACTAGTGTTTTCGTTAACTTACATATTGGCCTATTAGTTGCAACAGTAGCAATCTTTGAAAATGTCCCACATGGAAAGAAGCATGTCTTCACACCTGCAAATCAACAGATTTACTTATTACTTAAGATGAAGAAAGTAACTATATGCTTATAATAACCCTCTGAGGTGAAGAAAGTAACTATTCTTTTATTGCTTTGCTAAACTAAAGAAATCAAATTAACAGCAGGAAAGTACATACAAAGATAAGGTTCAGAACAACAAGCAAGTAAATCAGTATGCCAATCTTCTTCCTGACATGAACCTCTAGTTGACCGCGGATTCTTTTCTGAAAGAGTATCGCTTTTTTTCTGATTTTTTTCATCAGAAGAATGACATTTGTTGTCATTTGCATCAGAATAACTGTACTTATTTTCAGGTGAAAACTTCTCTGAGAGAGAATAAGCTGCAACTTCTGTAACATCTAATAAACGTTGAATGAATTCACACTGATTTATATCCATATTTTCTTGCGAATGTCGTAGCTCTAATTGAAGCTTTTCGTTTTCTTTTTTAAGTGCTTCGGTGAATGAAAAGTTCGGGTAAGAACAGGAAAGAGATTTCTTCAGCACTACAGTGTCATCTTTGTCCGGTTCGGGTTTCAAAATAACAGTATGAACCTTTTGATCCTCATCAGCCAATGTATATTCACATTGATCCTTTTCAATAACTTCAAGCCTCTCCTGAACATTCCAAACAAGCAATCGATTGGCAAAGTAGCAAATATATTGTAAGAGCAGCAACCGGTGAAAGAAGAAATACAGAAACGAAAATGCAAGAACAAAGACACGATCTTGATCACACAGTTTGGCCAAAATATGCCTACATTTGCGACTACAAAGCAGCGATAGTTTCGTCTTATTTCAGAATAAATTTCAGAATAAAATTAAGGTTTCATTGTTACAATTGTTACTTATAATATCTCGGTTTAGATTACAACAATACCCCTGAACCGCAGCAAGGGAGCTGTGGTACACTAGCTCAGATCCCCAGTCCCCAGCCCATGATATTTGCAGATGAGCCATACTCAACAGATGACTTATGTAATCAATACACATTAAAAATGAACTACAAATTTACAACCTTGCACCATTGATCAATAACAACAACTAAGATGATAAACAATAATTAGAATGAGTAAAACTTCTAAGTTCTAACCAAACTAAACTCAAAACACAATTCACAACAATAGATAATAAACTTAGAGAAGCGAAAAAAGTTACCCGAACTCGAGTATTGTCCACTAGAGTAATGAGAGGAACAAGATGCAAATATCTATCAATTTCATTCTGAGCCTTCCTAAATTGATAAACAATATTCCATCCCATAGCAAGCAAGTAAAGATAACTGCGATCTTGACAACTATTGACCAAAATGTAAGACCTCCTAAGTGCATCTTCTAATTGCTCCAAAGGTTCCCTAGTTTCAGGATACTTCTTAAGCTCTGAGATCTTAAGCTGCTCCAACAAGTTCCCAATCAACTTCAGATGCTTTGCGAATTGTCTGCAGTTCTTCTTGTGCATCCTTGCTGTGTTTGCAGCTTTTACAATCATACCAATTAATCTCACTGCATCTATTCCTGTTAATTGTGCCACATTTGCAATTTCCCCAAAATGTGCCATAATTAACCTTCAAATTTGTATTTGCAATCCTTGAATCAATCAGAAAAATTGTACAAGAAAAATCTGTTAATTTCACTTTAGTTTCTTCACATAGGTTAAGAAAAAAAGATGGTAAATGTATTGTCGGTTAAGAAAGGTGTAACTGTACACATGATCACAATACATTGTGCTTTAAACAAAAAAGAAAAAGAAAAAGAAACAGAAAAACGCTTGTAATGGAAATGCTTACATGCTACACAACAATGTCAAAATCCGGAAAGAAAAAGGAGCACTGACTTCAGGTAATGGCAGGGATTTGCTTTGTTGTTATGTGAGAGAAGGAACAAAACAGAAACCGTTTCTTTCTCTTTTCTACAGAGTTTTTGGTTCAGTGGTTTTTGTCTTTGTGTTGTGAAGGTGAACTCAACTCAAGTGAGTGCTTCTGTTCTGGTGTCCCCACAGTTACCTTGTGGTGCCCAGCTCCATCCAAATATAATTACTTTATTGCCCTTCCCTTGTTTTTGTTATTGCTGTGATGTTGCAATCCGAGACCCGAAGTTAGGGGTTCAAAATTTTAAACAACATGAATCGTTAAAAATATAATTAAAAACAAATTTAATATATTTACATAAATAAATTATACCACTGATAGTATTTCTAGTGATGTTATGTGAGGTATTTAGGTGCAAATGAGTGTAAAATTAGAGGTTTTAACGCAAAATTACAATTTTGGAGAGTTTAAAATATTATTATATAAGAGATAAATAAATAAAAATATTTTTATATAGAAGATACATAGATATTTTTTTCCGGGGATTCATGTGAACCCTCTCACTAAGTCATAGGTCCGCCACCGGTGACATGTCGACACACTTTATTCTCTTCTCGGATAGTGCCATAGTGGTGTTATGTTTGATTTTTGTTTAATTCAGGTTGGAAAACTTGGAAACTAATCCAAGGCTGGAGACAACTTGAAGAAGGAGGTAGTAGTTGAGCTTTGAGTACGATTGTGGAACCAATGTGAGTTGCATTGCAGCATTCTGTTCCTTCCCAAGCAGCTAAAAAATTGACAACTTCTCACCAACCAACCCACCTCACTTCCCTTGCGTTTATTTCTCAAACAAATGTGAGGAAGTGAAGCATTGTGGCATGCCTGAATATGTGAAGTGTTGTATCTATGAATGTATCAAAATTGTATCTATGTCTCAAACATGACTCAAACAAAAGTTTCTCTTTACTAAGTCATTTCTTAAATGTTAGTTATGTTGATCCTCAAATGTGTTTTTTTGGTCAATTTAGTCCAAAAAAGTACTATCAAAAGAAATAGTTAGAGACGTATTCGGTAATTTTGATACATTCAGAGACTATAACGATAGTATCTAATCTTTTACTCTACCTTTAATAGATAACATTTACATGCTTGATATTGAATGTTCTCCCAATGAAATACTGCAACCAACTTCAAGTGATACTAAACATGACTTAAATGAGAAAGTCTAAGACTCTAAGCCATTTATCTAGATAAAAAAATCTAGAAGGTTGTGTTTGAAAGACATTCTTGAACACTTAGATTTGTTTTAGTAACATTCTTTTTTAAAATATGTGATTTTTTGGTTCACGTTTTCTTTCCTTATACCTTACTAGGGTCTTTCATATGTTGGTGGGTTGATGAGTGGTTATAGAAGTAATAGATAAATAATATATAAATAATAAATAATAATATAGTGAAATAGTGTTAGTGGGTAGTTATAAAGGTATTTTGGTCAGAAAAATCTGACACCAAAAAAATGAATTCCCTTTTATATATAGGTATAGAATAGGTATAGATATATATAGGTATAGATTTACTTTTTTTTTCTACACAAGCTTTAAATTTGTTAAATTTTTTAAAATAAAATTTTGTTTAAATTTGTATAAACCGTTTGTTACCTTTTAATAAGTCAAAGCTGCTTGTCAAAATATAAAAAATAATAATAAGTCAAAGCTGTTGTTAGAAAGTTTCTATTAGATTTAGTCCATTATAATTTTTCCTTGGTTCATTTTTATTTATTTGCACTGAAGTACAAGCAATGGTTGAGAAAAGATCGCTATCCGTTGTTTAAGGAACCATTTACCAATATACACGTTGAATGAGTCTTCCTTTTATTTAGAGTTGAATGTGTCATTAACTAAATTTAAAAATTAGAACCTCTATATAAGCAATACCCATTTCAATATAATAATTTTGCTTTACAGAAGAAAGTATTCCCGAGCTTATTTTCTTCTATTCTACTTCTTTTGCCTAGTTAAAAACATGGCAGATACATCCCGACAATCCACACGACACAACCAAAATGCTTTCTTAATAATGGAACAACAAAATTCATCATCTTCTACTTCCAGCCACGGTAGAGGTCCTACCTATAGTTGGGCTCAAAAAAAAATTGTTCTTTTTTAAATTCCTGGATGTATGCTTGACTTTCAGGAATCTTTGTCTAGTTTTTATTGAATGGATGGTAGACCCAACAATGATGACCGTCAAATACTAGAAACGGTTAGAGGGGTAATGGGTATTGCAACTGAGACCTTTGAAGCCGCAAGCATCTGGTGTTTCCTCAATCCTCCGAGAGATATTACCACAATTGATGATGAAGGTAAAATCATCAGTTTTAGATTTCAAAAGCTAAATTTACGGGGGTGCATTCTGAACAATCAATCATTGGGATGCTATATCCTAATTCGTATTCTCTTTTTCTTAAACAGATAGAGAATTCTTTAATTTCATCTTTTGTTTCTTTAGTTTTGAATTTGTTTGACTTTTCGCTAAACAACCGAGTCTATGTCTATTTCATGTCTATGAGCACAGGTGTTATCAATTATAACGGCGTGTTCTTATGCTCAGTAGTTGTACACCGATGTTGAACCCTAACTAAATTTGGCAAAAAGATTTAAATTGAGAAAATGACTATCTTAAAATGTCGGTCACATTATTAAAATATGTTTATACTTTACTTAGTGTTCAATTTTCTATTTTCACAATGAGATCACTATGGAAAAGACACCTCATTGCACAAATGGAGAAGCGAACACTAAGTAAAGTAACAACATATTTTAATAATGTGTCTGACATTTTAACAGTCATTTTCATAATTTAAATCTTTCTGCCAAATTTTGTGAGGGTTCAACATCGGTACAGCCATTGAGCATAAGAGCACGTTGTTATAAATGGTAGCACATCATAGAGATTAAATAAGCATAGACTCGGTTGTTTAGCAAAAAGCCAAACAAATACAAAACTAAAGAAACAAATGATGAAATTAAAATATTCTTGATCTGTTTAATGAAGAGAGAATACGCATTGGGTTATAGCATCCCAATGATTGATTCTCCAGGACACACCTCAATAAAATTTAGCATTTGAAATCTACAATTGATGATTTTGCCTTTATCATCAAATGTGGTACTACCACCCGGAGGATTAACGAAGCATTGGATGCTTGTGGCTTTGAGGGCCGCAGCTGCAATACCTATTACCCCCCTAACTGTTTCTAGTATTTGACTGTCATCATTGTTGAGGTCTACCATCCATTTAAAAAATTTAGACAGAGATTCTTGAAAATCAACCATACACCCAGCAATAAAAAAAGGACAATTTTTTTCCAGCCAAACAATAGGTAGGACCTCTACCATGGCCGGCGGTAGAAGATGATGAATTTTTTCATTCCATTATTATGGAATCATCTTCGTTTTGTCATGTGGATTGTTGGGATGTATCTGCAATGTTTATAACTAAAGAAAAGAAGTAGCAAAGAAAAAAATGTAAACATCGGTACAACTATACACACGTTGACCTTAGGAATACACACCATTACGACTCCTTCACAAGTACAATTTGTCTTCCCCTTGTGCGTTGTATAAAGAAATTCTTTTAATTAAAGTTACTTCTTGGATATTGAACAAAGAATCCACTAAAGCATCATTCTTACCCCCTAGTTTCATCCCTCGGATCGCTCACTCTCATCTCCTTCGTACCCGCTACAATGGTAAAACGAACAAAATGGTCCTTCCTCCTCTTCAGCCACGGGTCCCTCCAAACAGAGACATTCCTACCATCTCCTATATGCCATTATGATCCCACATTCACCACCACATGTGAAGAGTAAATACTACGTCAAACATAATTGTGATTATGACCCAAGCGAGCTCCCATAAAATTACTAGTTGGAAAGTATTTAGTTTTGAAGACACGTCCCAAAATAGTATCCGCGTGGGTTATACTTTTCCACGCCTTCTTCCCTAGTAATGCCAAATTGAAACCATGAAAATGACGAAACCCCATGCCTCCATGTTCCTTCCTCATTGACAACTTGTACCAGTTCAACAAATGAATGCCCTTGCTTGAATTTTAATTACTACCCCACCAAAAGGAATTTATCACCCTCTCCAATTCCTCCCCAAAGGTTGTTGGTAGCAAGAAAACACTCATACAATAAGATGGGATTGATTGAGCCACTGATTTAACAAGTACTTCTCTCTCTGCTTTAGACAAATGCTTCCCTGACCATTGTTGTACTTTTCGCCACATCCTATCTCTCAAATACCCAAACACCTACTTCTTGTTCCTTCATATCATGGATGGCAATCCCAGATACTTGCCTGTTCCAATGCATGCACTCAATCACACTCAAGACATTAGTAATCATCTCTCTCACATCTCTATCAGTGTTTCTACTAAAAAAAGATTTCTAACTTAGCCATATTTATAGTCTGTCCAGATGGAGCTTCATAAATTTTAAGGATCTCCTGTAATTGTATACTATCTCTCTCATGTACCCTACAAAATAGAAAACTATCGTCAGCAAAAAGGAGGTGTGTGAGGGATGTGGCCCCTCTACACGCCTTCACACCATGTTAGTCACCTTTGCTTTCCGCTCTTTTTAGTAAGGTTGTAAGTCCCTTTGCACAAATGATAAACAAATAAGGCGACAGTTGGTCACCCTATCTCAAACCTCTCCCCAAAATGATATGACCTTCACCATATTAGAGTAGCTAACGGTTTCCAGACACATGGATATCCACGTTACCCACTTCTCATCGAACCCCATCTTCAACATCACACCCTTCAAGTAATTCCAGTCCACACGATCATAAGCCTTGCTAATATCAATCTTGAGAGTCATCTCCCTAACTTTCCATTTGTTTTGAACTTATGATTATGTAACGTTTCAATTGCTACAAGAACATTATCCAAAATGGAACGGTCTTCTACAAAAGTAGACTGCTCCAAATATATACACTTATGGAGCAAAGATTTTCTAGGGTTTGCTATTACTTTGGATAAGATCTTAAAAATAATGTTACACAAAAGAGATAGGTCTTAGATCTTTCATAGTCACAGGATTATCAACTTTCGGGATCAGTACAATATTAGCATCATTCAAGTTTGGTGGGAATTCACCTGTGTCAAGCCACATCTTTCCGATATATATGGAACAATTCCACCCCACAAGAGGGACGGAACATCATAAGATCCCCAAGTGCAGGGATAAAAATAAGGCTTTAAATTGTTGAAAAAATAAAAGAGACAAGAGCATTGCACTCGGTTGTCAAAAAAGTAATTGCATTGAATTGATAAAAGGGGTTTGGCTCAGACATCCATTATTCACCTTATAGCTAGAGATCCTGTGTGATCGGATGTGTTAGGCATAGTGAGTTACTAGATGGTATGAAATCGCCCTAAGTACATCGATTGAACTACTATTTATAGGCTACAGTGTGCTAATTACTACGTTACATGCCATGGACACTTGTCCTTATCGAAAGCAGATAATATATAAAACTAACTAATTAATGATTGGAAACGATGGACGCCACGTGTCTTTTGGCGTCTTGTATCTTTACACTTGCCCTTGTACTTTGAGCCCACTTGAGACAACTGTCTCAACTGGCTTGTATCTTCGCGTATAGCGCTTGAAACTTCGAATCGTGCCTTCGGGAGCTCCTATATGTCTTTCAAAAAAGTGGCCTACGAGCGTGTATTTTCTTCTAGCATTCGGGATTGGCTTCTAAAGTCCTTTTGAACAGAAATGTGGACTCTCTAACCACTTCCCTTTCGAGCATAACTCCTTTTAGCAATTTTCGAACTCCCCTTTAAATGTTTTGCTAACAAATCATTACAGGTAATTTCGAATCCAAGATTTGATTGTAACAGGACCAAAACTACCGCATATAATTTAAGAAATTTATAAGGAACCTAAGTAGGTTTTACTACAATGATAAATGTATATAAGGGTATGAGTGGGAGAAAAATATTAAATGCATCATTAAAAACGTAAAATAACAATCAATTTGGAACAAATTGATTTAATCAAATCAACAAACAAAATGAAGCTGATTCATTAGCATTGAAGGCCGCAATTCAACTTTAAAGATTTCTGATTGGTGGGGAAATCCTCTTATTTGTATGAATTGAGTGTAATTTCAACTTTTGTCTCATTCTTCTTGGGGTACTCTTTCCTCCTTCAGTTTTTCCGATGGGGTTTTTGCCTAATGAGGTTTTAATGAGACCCATTGTATATGTAACGGTTGGGGTGTCCGTTTGCACCCCCTTAATATAATTTTTGCTTATGAAAAAAATGAAAGTAGTAACAAATAAAACCTTGTCAAAAAACCTTAGTTAACCTTTTATCAAAAGAAAAAAACCTTAATTTACCTACTTAAAGTTGCTGTAACTGTAACCCAGGAAGTGTGGTTGAGCGGTTGAGGCTCATCCTCCCTTAACCAAGTGTCGATGGTTCAATCCTCGCATTGGGTACGAAGCAACTTTAAATCCTTGGGCCAGTTGTCCCACATTTCGAGGTGCCTCCAATCCAACGAGAGGATTAGTCACTGCGTTCATCCTTGTCTCGAAAAAAAAGTTGCTAACCGTAAGCATAGCCATCTCTGTCTCTATACTGTTGAGCTATGAAGCCCCGATACTCCAAAATAGGCCACGTACCCGTGTCGGATACATATCCGATACCGATACTTGTCGGATACTTCCGGATACGTATCCTGGGAGTTCTTGGAATTTATATTTATTTTAAAATTAAAAAAGACAAGATACTTACCGGATACTTGAGGGATACTTTGGGGATACGTATCCTGAGAGTATCCTGAGATGTCTCTTGATGAACTAGAGTTGAAAGCTATATTATTTTTTGACGATGGAAATGGAGGAGAGGAGAATGACACAGTTAGTGTTAAGTAGTGAATATCAGACAATTTTATAGATCCTAAACTTCTTACGGATATGACTTATAATGTTTTTTCCTATATTCTAACTTGGGTAGTAGACTGTATATCTTTTGTGACATGTTCGTAGGAGGAAGAATATGTTTTAAAATGGGTGGGGAAAATACATTTAACTATGCTTACTTATTTTGATCGGAAGTATCTTTTTTGTAAATGTGATTTATTAAATATTATGAGCAATTGTCAATTAGTAAAGTGAAGTATCTTTAGTTATGTTTTATATTTTTAAATTTTGATTTAATTTTTTATTAAAGTATCCTTGCCGTATCGTATCTTGATTTTCAAATTTTTTTCGTATTCACGTATCGTGTCGTATCGTATCACCTATCCGGACTTCATAGCTATTGAGCAATTTAAGGTTGATTTAGCAAAGCCCGCGGTGCTCACGGTATCTCTGTGAATGCTGAACCAATAAAATGGGTAGTAAATAACTAAATATAGTACATACTTTTGCGCATTGATAGCGAGGGCACTCCGAACATGCAAGGGCAAACTAGTCATTTAATCATTTGTAGATAGAGATTCATTTCTTTCTCAAATAGGAATAGCCGAATAGGAATTATCATATCGTTAATTTTGGAAAACTAAAATTGAATAAAATTGAATCAAATAAGGATAAAGAAAAAGAAAACAAAATAAACTCCCCATTAAAATATTCCCAAAAATCAGTCGAAATCAACGCCGCACAGAGTTCTCCTCAATCAATGACTGCTAGTGGGTCCGTTACTTCCTCGGATACCAAAATCAACTAATAAAAAAACGCCACGTCACTGATCCAGGTGCCTGTCAGTAACCCACAGTGAAACTTACCAAACCCTTCTTGAAAATATGGCGGGCACCTCAAATTTCAAAATCGAGACAATAAAAACCCTAGCAGCCCCATTCACTAATTTCCCTCTTTCATTCACTCTCTCTCCTCTCCCTTCATTCTTGATCCAGGGTTTCAAGTTCAACTCCTCTTGTGAGTTCTCTCTGTTCATTTTTCTTAACCTAGGTTTTCAATTTTCGATTTTGATTTTGATGCTGATGTATTCTCATTTTGTTTTCAGGTGAGTTGTGGTTGTAGGAAGAAGAATGGGTAAAGTATCGCCGAAGGAGAAGAGATTGAAGGTAGGGAAAGGGGGAAAACAGTTGCGGAGTTCTGGAAAGAAGTATTTGAAGCCTGGAACTCTTGCTCAGCTTCGATGTAACAAGGCTTTAGGTTCAGGTGGTGGAGAGTCTTGTGATCTTCTTGTGAAGAGAAGAGTTACGGTCTTGCGTTCCAAGAAGAGTAAGAGAGATGAAGATAAGGTGTTTGATGAAAGTCCTTTGATGCTTTCTCCTGTGAATTTAATTAGGCAGAGTAGTTTGGTTGGGACGCCTAAAACCCCTCAAATTGATGAGTGCCAATCTGATTCGAGGCTCGAGTCTCTCCCCATGGATTTGTTGGTATGATTAATGATCTTTTAACTTTGTCTTGCAATTCTTAAATGTGTGTTTCTTTGTTATTTGATTTGATCATAACAAATAGGTTGAATGTATTTATTCGATTTGAGTCAGATTAGGTAGGGTTAGGTTCCCATGTTGCTTCTGCAAAGCACAGATCTCGACAAAAATATGTAGAAATCACTTGCAGTGGTTTTGATTTTCAATTGTAGAGGATTGATACCCTTAGTGCCTCCTCTTTCGTAATTTTTCGATGATTATTGTATGTTTATGTTGGAGTGTCTTTGATTTTAAAGAATGTAATGTGATCTGTTTGTTTTTCTGCTTGTTTACTTTGCTTTGGCTTGTGTATCAAAATAGTCTGGATTTGAGGTCAGGAAAAATCTCATTGCTGTCTTGGATATTTATGGTTTTGCATACAGTCTCTGGTGTTACTGTTTTCAGTAAACTTTTTATGCTTTTAATACAATGCTGAATTTCCTGTTTAGCTGGTATTTCTCTGTTTTTGAATATGTGGGTTTCAGTGATTTGTTCTGACTTGCTTAAATAAAGAAGCATTTGTTAATACTGTGATGAAGTACAGAAAAGGAAATTCTAGGTTGTTGCTTGTGCTTTTGGATATTATCCTCCATTCTTGTTTTCAAAGTGGTGTAGAATGTAGATGGCTCTGGAGAAAATGGTTGAGATTGATGAAGGATGAGCCTGTTTCTTCTTGCTTGCCGTTGTTGATTTATAGTGCTCAAGATCATGTGTGATTTCCTGTTTGGTATCTTTGAATGAGCTATTGGATGACTAGAATCTGTGTTTGTCTTTTCTATTGTTCTAATTTAATTTGCTAGATGTAATTGATTGTGATTGTGATATGAAATTAATCAAGCTTGAAGAACAGTAGTTAAGTTGTTAACAACTGCACAACTACAAGAAAAAAAACAATATCATTTTCTTTGTATTTTTTGTTTTACTATATGAGTATATTCCATGAATTGGTTATAGTCATGTCTTTTAGAGTCTCTGTGCTGACCTCATTTCCTTTCACAAATTTGAGGTTAAACTATTATGCCACCTGCACCATGACCAGCTGAAGCCTGTTTTCCATGTTTCCCAAAGAATTAGAAAAGCGGTAAGTTCTTAGTTTCCCTGTTCACACACACACACACACATGTGTGTGCGCGTGTGCGAGATGAAATGTTTGTTTATGAATAGTTGAAGTTATTTGCTACAAGTGTAATGCCTAACTCTATCTAATTTTCTGATTTTGTTAGGTTATTGCTGCAAGGTTGTTTCACTTCAATTATACTACCCCAGATCGCTCTCGGCAAGAACTATTAAGTACAATGACTCCTCGTCCTTCTGAGCATTGGCCTTTTCTGTGGTAGGTGTTTCTACTTTCTAACAAAAAAATTCTTTCCTGTAGCTTTTAATGCATGTCTTCATCATAGTGCTATTAATTTTTCCAGCATGGGTGATGGGAAGGGAGTGAAGATTCCAAGCCCACATACACCTAAAGCACCTCGACATGGCCCCCGACCTCCTTCTCGCCTAAAAGTTTCTGAGATGCGGCAGGTTACAACTGCTCTTTTCCAAGAGTCAACCTTTCCTGCTCGCTGCTTGGTGCCATCAGTTATACCAAAGCCCCTATGCAAGACCTTGGCTTCTAATAGAACTCTCTTCTGTGAAGACGAACTATGTAAGGCTGTTGCTCAGAATAAACTCAAGTGATTCTGTTTAATGTTTTTTCCCCTTCTTCAGTGGCTCGTGTTTCTTTGTTCTGTATAGTTCTGGTTTGGTATCGAGTGAAAGCTAGAATAGTAAAGATGCAATTTTGAAGTCTGTCTCAGGGCAGTTTAGGTGGTGTTGATATTTCAGATGTCTAAGATAATAGTGAAGGGTTGTGGGAATAATATTATTAGAATCAGTACTTGTATATTTTTGTATTTCTGAGACAACTGGGAGTTTCTAATATCTTATTGGAAACAATTTAAGGATCTTCAACATTAATATGGAAGGCTGTGCTTCCTTTTATCTATATCCTTGTATGATTCGAAAGAGGGTGTTGTTGGAATCTACAAGTAGTTATTTTTGTTAGAAGTGCAAGCTATTTCTACCTTTTAGCTACAACGATTGACAATGATAATTTGTTGCATTTGTTACCTGTATGTTGACAAAGACTAGTTGGTTACAAGTTACAACGATTGACAAAGACTAATCGGGTAGATAAACCGTCGTAAGGGAAATGCTAGAAAATGGCTGAATTTGCTAATGTTATGTACTGTGTCATCTCAATTCAGTTACTGCATTACAGCTAGTTGTCAGTGCATGTGTAGTAGTAGTAGTACTTTTTCTCTCTCGAAAACCATGAACTCTGATTCAACTGTAAACAGAACCATTTCAAAGAAGAGCACTTGAATGATATGGAACATGATGCCCCCATCTAGGCATTAGGTCCTAGTAACTTTGCTTAACCAAGAAGGTTATGAGCAGCAGAATTAAGACGGTTATTTTTTAGTGAAGTTAACAAATGAAAGTCAAACTCTCTTAAAAGCAATTTACAATCATCCACAATTATATCTGCATCATCATAAATTTTGTTTGAAAATTGAGTCTAAATTGAGTCTAATATTTTAATTTGAAACAAAATTGAGTCTAAATAGTTTTAATTTAAGCTTAATCTTTTAGTTTTGATGCAAACTATGTTAGAATGCTTAAAAATGATGTAACAATTATTTTTATGAAGTTATTAATTATTATTTTATTTAATAATAATAATCTAACATGACACTATTATTTTACATGACTTTGAGTCCACATAGGTTGTGGTATGTCCATCTAAGAATCTAATGCGGCTTGTCATGCTGCGCCAACTTCCATTTTTTTTTTCATTTGCTTTTTTTTTTCTTTTCAGTTTTTATTTTGTTGTTTTTTTTTTCTCTTCTTCTTTCTTTTTTTATTTTCATTTTTGTTTTTGCTTCAATTTTTTTCTTTTATATTTAAAGGAGTACTTTATTTATGGTCTCGAAATTTTTTAGATGTTTAAATATGTAAATTTTGTTCTTCAATAATCGATTAAGTGAAAAGCTAATTAATTTTATGAAACAAATGCGTAAAGTGAGATGTTAAAAAGTGTGTTTTGTCGTATTTGGTGGTAACAAAAAATAATTTTGTAACAAAATGTGTAAAGTGAAATGTTAAGTAGTGTGTTTTGAGGTACTTTGGGATTTGAAAAAAAAAATTGGCTCTTCAAATACCAAAAGTTTTTTCATAAATAACCGGTTTGGTAAAAAATATTAATAAGTTTGTGAAAAAGTCTGTAAAGTGCAATGCTGACAATGTATTTTGAGGTACTTTATTGTACCGAAAAAATTTTAGATGTTCAAATACGCGAGGTTCGTTCCTCAATAACATTTTCTTTTTAATTTTATAATATTCTTATTTAATTTATATTTTAATTTAATTTTTATTTCAAAAAATTCAGTCACATTTACAATAGATCCCTCAGCCACACTCTTTCAACTATTTATAGTTGCTTCTATTTTATTGGTAATTTCCATCCAACCCAGCACGATATCACGTATTTCACTTTCTATTTGTGTTTTCTTTTTTATATTGGTCATTTCACTCCAACGGGTATTAAAATCATTCTTTAATTAGTGTTTATATTTTTATCTTTCTTTAATATTCGAGTACAACGTTGCTACATTGACTCCCGTGAGAACTTCAGCACATTTGCAATAGAACCTTCATGATCTTATTTCAATGGGAACTTCAGCCACATTTACAATAAAACCTCCGTAATCTTTTTCAACTTTGTATAACTGCTCCTATTTTATCATGGGTTTTCCTTCAACCATGCATGATACCCAGCGTGTTCCACTTTTTAATTGTGTTGTCTTTTTTCTTTCTAATTATGAGAATTTTTTATATTTGCATTTCATGAATGTGGATTATGTTATTAAAATTCTTTAGACCTTTTCTTCTTATTTTATCTATGTAGGATGTGTGCATTTATTAATGTTCCTTTTAAAATTGATAATCTTTTTATTTAATTTATATTTATATTCAATTTTTATTCAGAGTTATTAGATTTTATATTTTGCAAACTAAAACCATTTGCCCAATGGCATAGGCTACCCTGGGGCACGGGAGTTGATTTTGTGCTCGATTCTCACAATTGACAAACTCGGTGTTAGCCAGTACAAAATTTGCTTTCAAGCACGATGAGATATTAGTCTTTTGAAAAGATTTAATTACTTGAGTATACGCTAGAATTTAGCCAACCCCGTGCATCGCACGGGTCATGGGGCTAGTTTATACTAACCTAACAATATCAATAGTTAAAAGAGGAAAATTAATGATAGGAACTGAAAAGTGTAGGCGAAAAATTAATTGGTGACTGAAAATGATTTACATTAAGAACTAAAAGAAAAACTCACTAATTTTCTAGGGACCTAACACATATTTATCCTTGATTTAATATTGCATCATGTCCTTTTCTTAAAAGAAATAAAAAACCAAGTCATCAAGACCAATAGAGAAATTATCATTAATTAAAGTGATACTAATGACCATTTTACAACTGTCCCGTGAGGATTAGAATGATGTCTCTTGATTACAAAGTCATCCTCTTATCATTGAGTTGACACCTCATGGACCACACAAAATGCATTGTGAGTTTATTTTAATTAATGATTGTGTAAATTTAAATATTTTTCACAAAAAAGCATTTGTATTAAATGGTTGAAATGGTGTTTCATATCCTTCTTGCATGGAAAACAAATGAGTTTCCTCCTAAGCACATGCACTCAAGCACTTGGCATAGGCACTAGGTTGTTTATTTTATAGAAGCACGACTGGCATTTGACAAGAACTCTTCACAAACACATCCTCAACGAATTTCCATATCCCATGGTTGAGAATTTGGGGGCTTTAGAACCTATATAAGATGATAGCTGACATGCTTTATTGGGAAAAGAATGAAAACTGATATTAAAAAAATATGATATTTCTTGCCACCGTTGCCAAAGGAACAAGTGTACCAAGTTCATCTCCTACCAGTCTTTTGCAGCATTAGTCAATTCCTAAGCAAACTATTGATTGACAATTTAACATTACCATGAAATATAATGATGTTGCTAGTATAAGTTTTTTTTAACTTAGCTAGCTATGGAATGATCCTTAGTACTCTTACCATATGGTTAAACCTTTCTCAGTAATCCATAAATTGGTAAAATATATTAATGGTATTCCCATCTCAGCATTAGATATTCACTGGAGGGTAAATCGTAAGATAAAATGAAAAATATCTTTAAACAAACTTATCAATGTCTCTTGCCAGGATTTCTGTGACAAGTATTCTATAAGTTTTCTCCGTGGGGTGATAACTGTCCCAAAACACATATTTAGAGGCATTTTGACAAACTTTTACTGTGAAAGAGCTACAAAAAGGACTCATTTCCACATTAGCAATGCCACAACATGAACTATCTCCTGATGCAAAACCTGATCCACAAGAAAATGAAATGAGTCACTACATGTAGATGTGTCAATTTTAAGCCAACTCAACGAGCCGATTGGATGGCCCAATATTTTGGGCTGGGTTGGACTCGCTAAAGAGGTTTAGAAAAGAATTGAGCCATTTTTGCTCAGCCCAATTAACCCATGGACCAAGCTGGACCCACCTTTTGAACATTTTTTTTTTAAGATTTCATTTGTTAAAATTGAACTGGAGCAGTCTCGGCCCAGTGGACCAGACTACAAAAACACAGTCCAATACACATTCATAATCGAATGGTTCAACCTAATAGGCTGGGACGACTCAATTTGACAGCTCTAACTACATGCAACACTTTCCAAGAAGAAGTTTCCATTTTTGATTTCTTAACCATGAAATTTATTTATGCTGAAAGAGTGCTAAGTGCTACATATAGATGAAGATGGTTACCATAGTGACGGTGGTTTTGGATAACGTCATTCAATTCGTTATAGAGTTCAAGGTAGACAAGCCTGGAATCTGGAAGTTCTTTGGCTAGAGCAGTAAGTGAAGAGTTAAGCTTATTGTTGTATATCATGGCTCCCTCGCTTACCATTGATACACAATCCCTATCTAAGCCTCCTGCTACAGTCCTTTGCAGTGGCACACATCCTAGTGGTGATAACCCAAATACTCCAATCCTTCTTGCTCCCAATTTGTAAAGTTCCTTCCATCAATAACATTCTCAATCAAATGAAAAAAACAGTTAATCAAAAAGATATACGAAAACATGTATATATGTTTACCTTTAAAAATTTTGAACCTGCATGGATCAGCACACTTGTATATTGTTCTATAGTATACTCAACCCTCCTGTATGGTGACAAATAATATACTCCTGAAACATCATTGCTTCCCATGCTAATGATAAGTACACTTTTTGCTATAATCTCAGCTGTTCTTTCTTCCCCAACAGCTGCCTTCAGTTTTCCTATATACTCTTCGAACAATTCTAGTTGATCGTCCGCCGACAAAGCCGCCTAATTAAGCAGAAATCAAAACTAACTGTTATGTCATTTTTGTAACAAAAATTTGGAACAAGTAGAATTAAAATTTTAGAGACAAAAAAAAATGAAGAGTGAGTAATTACTGCTAGTTCAACTGAAAGTGGATCTAATCCTGAACCAGCAGAAGCAAA
The DNA here is from genome assembly GCA_963573325.1 of Astragalus glycyphyllos. Lineage (NCBI taxonomy): Eukaryota > Viridiplantae > Streptophyta > Magnoliopsida > Fabales > Fabaceae > Astragalus > Astragalus glycyphyllos. Next base: position 41,106,967 of record OY754308.1, read on the forward strand.
ACACACCCCAGTTAAAAGATCTTCAGTTGTCAAATTTGGATCAAGATAAGGTGGCATTGTTTCCTTAAGACCAATTAATTCAACTGCAATTATATGAAATTTTTTAAGCACAATTAACTAGAAGGTTTTTTCTAGCTAGTGTAATACCCGCTTTGATCTCTTTTATAAGCAAAAGCTAGTTAACGTAAGTTCATGTATTTGGTCAAAATAGAAGTTGATGTATTTCGTTGACCAACTTTTGCTTATAAAAGAGACTAGAGTAAAGCATTTAGAACTTAGAAGTTAGAACTACCTAAAATATCTGAAGGGACTTTGCCATTGCAAAACCTTCCAGTGGATTTTCCTCCAATGAAATCTCTTCCATATGGTTTGAAATTTGCTCTAACAATTGTTTCAAGGTAGTTGTTGTTACCAGTATCTAAGATTGAATCACCAAATGTAATAACAGCAGGAAATGAATAGTTTTTAAAATCAGGTTCGGATATAGCTGCTGTTATAACTAATGGATAACAGAAAAATACCAAAAGAAAGACAGAAAGAGATTGAAATGTGGAAAGCTTCATAATGTGATTTGAATCTCATTCTGTAGGAATATTATAGATTTATAAAGTGGAGGGTTATGTTTTTTCGTTAATTGGAACACTGTAAAAATTTACCTACTGGTATCAGCTACTTAACTACCTATGCTATAGTTGTTGTTAGCCAAAGGCAAAGGGCACAGTTTTCAATTTTCTGAACAAAGTCTTTTACTTCATTGGCGTGTGTTATTCCAATTGGTCCAAAATTGAACTCGTGGGAAAATGCTGCTTGAATATAGGAAAAGGAAATCTTTATGCTAGGTACTGCTCAAGTTAATTTTATTAACTAAAAAATAAAAATAAAAAGATACCAGAAATTTGAATGTCTTTTTGTGGTAAACAGCTTTATCAGCTTAACTACGAATCCATCGCTTTGTTCATGTTACAGTATATGCCTATGCCTATTCCACTACTTGCAGTTACATACTTTAATTTCCACTAGCACTTATGCTTTGTGATGAGCCATTTACTCCTGGCCATCAATTTAAGCATAAGAGAGCACAATTTATGGTGATGGAAATGGATGATGATGTTATTTAACCTAGTGAATCAGTAGAGGAAGAGACTCAAGCTAGTCAAACTGATGCAATCTATAAGACACCTTTATTATCTATGGATGCACTTATTGATGGTGGAAGCACACATAATTTTCTTGACTTGGCAGCTGTAAAGAGGCTTGGTTGCAAGTTAGAATCTGTCCCACGGTCCCACCAATGTCTGTTACTACAAGTAGGGGTGTCAAAAGGATCCATTTGCCAATTGGATATCCAATCCATCCATAGTAAAATCCATCCATTACAAAAAAATAAAATTTAATGGATTGGATTTATCCACTTGTTTTGTGGATGGATGTGATTCATCCACTAAATTTTTTTAAATTCAATGGATTACAATATCTATAAAATGAAAATCCAACGGATTATTATAAAAATATTTTTTTTCAAAAAAGTTCAAAAAAAAAACATAAAAAATTATAATATTATATATATATATATATATATATTATATAATATTCTCACCGGAACACCACCATCCACCACCACCGGCTGCCGGACCACCACCGTAGACCACCGTGCCGGAGTACCATCGTCGACGCTGGCTGGCAGAGCTCCACCGTCGGCCACCGCTGCCACCACCACAATATATAAATATTATATAAATATACTTTATTTATATATATAATTATAATATCTATATGTGTCAAAAAAATGATGTCAAAAATAATAATTATAATATCTATATATATAAACATATATCTATAAAAATATATATATTTGTAAATATAATATAAATCTTTTTATTTATATAAAATTATGACTTTTTTTATTTTATTTTTTGAATACCACAACTTTTTTATTAAATCATTATTAATGGATGGATTAGATGTCCATCCATAAAATAATTGTTAATGGATGGATTGGATAGACTTTTTTTTGTCAATGGATGGATTGGATTGGATTTGTTTGGTACAATCCTAATGGATATAAATTTTTAAATGGATTTCTCCAATCTATTCATTGCAATCCAAATCCATATCTATCCAATCCATCCATTTTGACACCCCTAACTGCAGGTGGAGGAAATAAAATTGAGGCACCATATCTTTGTAGGGGATTTACATGGCAGCTACAGAATTCTAGTTTTATTGAGGATGTGATTGTGATGCCTCTTGCCTGTTGTGACTTGGTTCTAGGAGTTCAACGGTTGAAGTCGTTAGGGCAAATTGTTTGGGATTTCAACAAATTGTAAATGAAATTCACAATTGATGGCAGAAAGTGCTTGCTGCATAGTGTCAAACCCTCTTCACCTAAACTCATCAACAATAAGAAACTGACTCAATCAGTTCATGAAGGAAAAGAGATATGTTTCCCTTATCTCAGTTTTGTTTCTCATTCACTAGCTCTCTTGTCAATTGCTTGCTATGATAGCAGATGAGCCAATTGTGCCTCAGCAGATTTCTGGTTTGCTGGAAACTTATGTAGATGTGTTTGATGAACCACAGGGTCTTCCACCAATATGTCATGGGGTTAGATAACAAGATCCCTTTGAAGGATGGTATTATTCCTTTCAATCTGGAAGATACTCTATTGTTCAAAAAGATGTGGTAGATACGCTTGTGCATGAGATACACTCTCAAGGTGTGATACGTCGCAGCAACAGTCCTTTTGCCTCTCATGTGGTTTTGGACCCATATATATCTTGGGAATTGAACTCATGACCAAGACAATACAAAATTCCACTAATTATCACTAGGCCCCGGTTGATGTTGTAGTTCAATAATATGTAAATTTTAAATATATATATACATATACATGTATGTATGTATGGTATTTTTTTTATACTTTTTGGAATACAAACTTTATTCATATTTTTAATATTATCACGCCTCTTATATTAGAATTAGAAATTATGAATATATGGTTGATAGTTTTCAAAAAAATATCTTCAGTATATTAAAACTAGAATCAAACAAATTTAAAAGTATCATTTTTACAAAAAAAATATCAATTGAGTCTCTATTTGAAATCAAAACTATATTTTTAGTCATTTAATTTTCTCTATATATGATTTTAATTTATACTTATCTTTTTAATTGTATGATTGTTTCTACGTCCCTGTTGATGCGCTTTTGAGTTACCAAGTCTCTTTAAGTAGCGGCCCACCCTGACATTTTAGTCAAGGTTCGCCACTAGGTGTGCTAACATGGTTAAGCCAGTAGGGCTCTGTGTATAGATATGTATTAAGGGGCCTTTCTTTTAATATATGGTACTCTATTTCTGGGCCTTTTCTAGCTTTAAAAATGATATTTTTTTAGGCCTAAAGCGAGGGCTTGGAGCAACTGTATGGTTAGCTGTAGAGCTATCAAAATGAGCTAAACCCAACGGGTCGGCCCAACCCGCCTGACAAAATAAGTGATTTGGGCCCGCCCAAAAAGGAGTTATAAAAATTTGGCCCGCCCCGGGCCCGCCCGAAAATTTATCAGCCCGTCATGGGCCAGCCCGCCATGGGCTGGGCTAGCCTGCTGGCTCGACAATTTAAAAAAAAGAAAGTGTAATTACATATTTTTTTTAGTTTAAAAACAGAGCTCCGAAACCTGCCAGAAGTGCTCCCTTAAATTAAGCTCCAAGCTGATTCAGAGAGGAACTTCCACCAAAAACTTCAAAAAGTATTTGATATCTTTAGATGACTTTTCAAGGATACAATATTTAAAAAAAAATATATTTTGGGAACTTATGTACTAGTAGTATATAGAAATATTAAAAAAGGACCTTTATTTGTACTTGATTAGAAACTGTTGCTTTTTTATGCAAGAGATAAAATATGATTTTCATTTTACAAAATATACAGTACTCTTCGCAAAAAATACAAAATTCACAATTTTTTAAAAAACAAAAGTATTAATAGCATGATAAGTTTTTAATTTTTTGATGAATGAATGAATGAATGGGATAATTGCAACTTGTTACATATAATTTTTCCAACTGCATGTCATGATAATCCTATCTTTGGAATGGAATTATTTCAATCATCAAAGGAACTTATGCTCATAAGATTTGGCTCTCAACCATGATAACCTGTTTCTGAAGTACTTATAAAAAATTCAATGCATAATTGCCAACAAATGAAGAATGGGAAAGAGGAAAAAAGATTTGTGAATTTTTAGAGCCTTTTAATGAAATCACCAACGTGTTTTCTGGTTCTAAAAAAATTGAATTAAAGGGCCCATGGGCCAGCCCGTTTGGCCCACAGCCCGCATGGGCTGGTTATTTTTGAGTCCAAAGTAAATTTGACCCAGCCCGCTCGAACCCGAAATTGACTTTGGCCCGAATTGGCTGGTCTGAATGGGCCCGCCCCGCCCGAATTGACAGCTCTAGTTGGCTGGCCCTGCCAGGGACTAATTTGTCCCTATTTAAAAATGTCGGGGACTAATTTGTTAGTCCTTTCAGCCATCTCAACACAATATAAGTTTAATTCAACAATTCATTCTTCAAGTTCAAATTAGCAAACTCATAATCGTAAACTCCATAATGATGAATACTGATCAGTAAACCAATCGATGCCGGATTCAAGAGTTAAAAAAATAAATGTTATACTACTGGGAAGCAAAAACTGTTTAAGACAAATAGATATCAACGTTAATTTTAATATAACAAAATTAGCATGTGTTGTTTTGTAAATATCTTTTAGGCAAAATTATATCAAATGTCCTTTAAGTTATTAAATTGTAACAAGTTGGTCATTTAAGTTTTTTCTGTACCACTTATGTAACGAATCAGCCCAAGATAAATAAGTCCAAATATCAATGGACCAAGAAGAAATATCTAGAAGGATCAAGAGGCATATGAGTCATCATTTCCCCTTTTTACTATTTTGTCTTTTAGTTACTATTGGTTTCCTTATCTTTTAGCACACTATGTATTTGAAGTGCTATATATATATATATATATATATATATATATATATATATATATATATATATATATAATTGAATGTAAAATGAAAATCATCAATGAAAAAGAATGTTAAGAGTTTGTGTAGTTTTTAGCTTGTTTTAGTTTTTCTTTGATTACAAAATCTGTTTGAAGGTTTATCCATTTTTGGGTACCTTACAATTTAAGTCCTTTAAGTTATATAATGTGTACACCGTTAGTCCATTTTTAATGTGTACAAAGATGGTCTCATTGACCACCCAAAAACGAGAGAGGTGTCTGAAAGAATTGTAAGTATGATAAAATTAAAAAAGAATTCTTTCATTGAAGGTGAATAAACTTCTTATCTTTTTGTAATGTCTAATAATGTTTGTGAATCAGGAGTCAATATCTCAATCAGTATCACAAGGAGAGATTACTGATTGTGATTTTCCAAATGACATCCTTGGTCGTGCATTGGGAATTTAAGAGTATCCAGGACGTCTACGGGGTTTGGGATTTGGCATTTCTCCAACGAATTTTTCGAGTTCAAAGAGGCAAAAAAAAGAAGAGGAACGAGAAAGTAGAGAAAGACGGTTGGAAGCCACTGTATTGATGCTAGTAAATGAACTTAATGAACTAAAAGATAGAGTTGGTCCAAGGACTAATGATGTACCATCTCCTAACCCAGATAGCTTTAGGGATAGTTGCAATATTGCTTCCAATGAGGTAATTATCGTTGGACCTCTTTTTATATTTTACAATAACTTTTAAGTATTAATATTTGGTTATCATTTAATTTAGGTTAACAATTGTCATTGTGAATTATATTTATCAAGCCCGCTTACGTTGGTCGCAAAGGGCTTTGTTTGTAACAATGAGGACTCCACCTTGCACAATCTTCCTATGCCTCCAAATCATGCGAGAGTCAGAATTGAGTTTGTTGTTGTGGATGATGCTGAATTGCCGGTACCAGTTGACACTGCAGAGATGACTTTGTTAACTGTGAATGATGCACTTGGCACCTTGGTGGCATGGCCATCAAATCTTATCAATGTAAGGAGCAATTAATATATTTGTTAATAATTCATTGCCTTATTGTCTCATATATTCATAACTAATTATATTTCTAAATATATAGGTAAAGAAAGCAAGATCTCAGATTTCTGGGCATGTTGGCAAATCCCAACCCTCCCATTCTGTTGGTCGCAAGAAGCATGTGTCTAGGCGAGAAGCTAGTGGAAATGAGATTCAATCCCAACCCTCCCCTTCTATTGGTCGCAAGAAGCATGTGTCTAGGGGAGAAACTAGCGGGAATGAGATTCAATCCCAACCCCCCTTCTAGTGCTCGCAATAAATTAGTGACTCGGAAAGTAGATAAAGGAAAGGAGATTCAATCCCAACCCCCCTCTTCTAAGGAATTCATCACTTATCTAAAGATTCATGCCTCAACAATGGCGGGTGCTGATTTGATAAATGTATTGATTGATCCAGACATCTTTGGAGTTGACCACCAAATTTTCCTTTCAAATGATGAACTTGAAGAGGTACATGAGCACAAGTGGGCATCTGCGGCTACTATTACCAAATTTTCCTTTCAAATGATGAACTTGAAGAGGTACATGAGCACAAGTGGGCATCTGCGGCTACTATTACAATATACATCAGGTATTATCATTATTATTATTATTATTATTATTATTACTACTACTATTATCATTATTATTATTATTATTATTATTACTACTACTACTACTACTACTATTATTATATGTTAATTTATTTGTATACATTTTAACAATAGGTATTTGTACCATGAGATTATGAGCACCATGAAACAAACAAAAAGATTTATATTCTTGTGCCCCCAACGTACTTTTCTATGCAACCTCCGCATTGATAAAGACATGTCAAAAGAAAAAGTTGGGGAATTGAAGGAAGCGGTTAAAGAAAACAAGGAAGCGGTAAAAGCATATATCAATAGTCGCTTGGCTTTGGCACATGAAAGCATCTGTGATTGCTTGTTTTTGGCACCCATCAACTTAGGGTAAGAAATTTAATATATATATATATATATATATATAAAACGTGTTTTTGAAACATGTGTTATTTATTTGGTTATCCAATTTTTTTGTAGGATGCATTGGATATTGTTGGTAGTTGATCCTAGGAGAAATAGAATTTTCTATTTGGATTCATGTCACGACCATTATAGCAGCCACACCATGATGAGAGGAATGTTTGAAAGGTGTGTATTTAGATACATCGCATATTTCATCATATTAATTATATATATATATATATATATATCGATTAATTAATATAGTTATATGTATGATGTTTCAGTTGTGTGGCAGCTTATTGGGCATCGAATGAGGTCAGGACTAGAGGTGAGAACAATAAAACAAAATAGATAGTTTATAATCAATATTCTTATCAATGTAAATTTTGCTCGCATTTTAATAATTAATTGTTATTTTGATTTGTAGTGTCCGAGACAACCAAAAAATGATTGCGGATATTATGTTATGAAGTTTATGAAGGACACAATCACTTACAATCAAATGGAAATTCCCCAGAATGTATGTAATTTTAATTTTTTATAGTTTGTTTTTTGATAAGAATTTCCATATCTAGCATTTAACCACTTAGTTCTACGTTTATTTTATTTTATTTTATTTTTACAGTATTTTCCAAGACATGCCGTTGGAGCTCCATTTTCTGATGACCAACTTACTGAGATCAAAGGAGAGTGGTGTCATCATGTTGCTTGTTTGATTAATGAAAATCGAAATTCAAGTAATTTTGGTTAGCTTGTATTGGATGTCATATCATTTTTGTTGTCTATGTTGACATTCAGAATTTGATTAATGATTTATGTAATTTTTGTTGGTACTTTGTTGATATATATATATATTAGATGGATTTATAGGTTTGTTAGTTGGAATTAGATTTTCAATTGGCTAGTTTGAAATTTGATTTGCAATTGGTCAGTTGATTTGAAATTTGGTAAATATAGGTTGTTGTTGGTTGATGAAAATGAGAGTAGGAAAGTGCTGCCAAATATTGGATATACCAGAAACACGAAAAAAATATTTGAAAAAAAAACATAGAATTAGGGGCGCTTTCTTCAAGCGCCCCTGTTGTTCTTAGAGTACTTGACAATCAGGAGCGCTTTCAAAAAGCGCTCCCGTTGGTCAAGACCAACAGGGGCGCTTCTAACAGCAAGCTCCCCTGATTGTTAGTTGTGCGCTAAGACCATCAGGGGCGCTTCCAACAAGCGCTCCTGTTGCCTAACATTTAGGGGTGCTTCTTGCGCGCTCCTATGGATAAAAAAAAGCGCCCCTGATGCCTTTCATCTTCATGCCCAAAAAGTAAATGATGGAGCGAGTAATAAGGATGGATAAACGAGTTTGTTGAATGAGTCGTGGTAAAATGGATCTGATGTACAAGAGAGTCAATAAGCTCCGCCTTGGAAGTAGATGAGTAAAAGAAGTTTTTTTGGTTTTGGTGGTGAAATTGGGAATAGTTTTTTTTTGGGGTATAAGTGAAATTGGGAATAGTCTTGCTGTGACACTGGTTTCTTGGATGATGGTGATGGCTAATCTCTCAATTGTTACGTCCTTGCATACACTTTGAAATATGGGAGGACTTGGGATGAATTTCAATTTTAAACAATTACTAAATCTGATTTCAAATTTTGAAATAATATGAATTTTAGGGTTCATGAGAGAGGAAGAAGATGAAGTTCTGGGTTTCCTTTTGTTTCCAGGTCGCTTCTCGAAGTCCGCTGTAAAGCCTCATCTTCTATCCTTTTACTTTTTTTGATCAGACTTCTATCCTTTTATTTTTGTCTTAACAAGTTGATGAAACTCACAATAAAGTGTAAACCAATTAATTGATATTTCAATTAAATCAATTGTTTTACTTATTTGTTGAGCTGCATCTCAACTCAAGTTTTATAAAGTGATTTTTTTAAATCCACACATCGATAACTCTGATTTCTGAAACACATCATTTTTTCCAACGTTTGGTGTTTCCTATTTCAAGGTATGGGGTTGTTGAGTCATTCTCATTCAAGAAGGAGAGAAAGAAATCTAGTAGGGTTAAAAAAAAATTATTTGAAGATTGTTGTTTTTTTCCTGAGTTTTGGTTTCTGGATTTGAAGGTGAAGATGAAGAGAAGAAGATGAAGTAGGGGAAGAAAATGCCACCTCGTCTCTGTAAGCTTGACTAGTGCCAACTGGACATTTTTGGCATAGAAAATTAAAATACACATTATATAACTTAAGATCTAAGTGGTACGAAAAAAAACTTTAAAGACCAACTTGTTATAATTAAATGATTTAAAAGACTTTTGATGTAATTTTGCCCATCTTTTATTAGTTAACTGTTGTTTTATAAGGTTGCCCTTTTGCCATTGGGGATTTGGAATTTGTAAATCAATGGCTGATGGTACATTTATATGATACACAAATTTTATGATTTATGTAACTTAAAAGCCAACTTAACGCCGTTGCCAAAGGAGCAAGCACCAAAACAACTATTCTTGAGTGACATTACCATGAGTATAATGATTTTGCTATATTGTTTTTTTTCTCCAATTATCTAGCTATGGAATGATGCTTATTTTTTTTTTTTGAGATTAAACGGGGCTAAAAGCCCAAAACGGATTACACGAGGATCAATCTAGGAGTAGGAACTCCAACTACAACAGCATCTACTAATAAACGAACATTGGGAGGGGGAGAATCAAATGTAACAAAACATCATCAAAGGTACACCCCATATTAGCAAGCTCATCGGCGACCTTATTTGCTTCACGGTAGACATGAGTAATCTGCACATTTGAGAAAGTAGCCAACAATTGCTTGATGCGTCTCACCAACTGATGGCCAGAAACACTACCTGAGCAATCCCCTTTTAGAAGCTGCACAACCACACAAGAATCCAACTGAAGTTCAATTTGTGCAAAGCCTTTTGTTGCTGCCAGCTTGAGACCCTCTAAAGCACCCCAAAGTTCTGCCAAATAAGCTGTAGAGACATAAAGGCGTTTGGCAAAACCACCGAGCCAGCGCCCTTGAGGATCACGAATAGTTCCCCCACATCCAGCGAGAGTGAGGGAAGACTTAACTGCTCCATCAGTATTAATGGTTATCCATCCACTACCGGAAGGTTTCCAACTGACATCAATCTGGTGACGACTGTGATCCAAAATGATGCTTATTCTTGAGTGCAATATAACCCGAGTGTTTATTTTTTTTTTATAGACAAAATGACAAATACTACTTGAAACCAATGTTTTAAGAATCGGCCTGGTGAAACTACTGGGTCACTGGGTCAAGGATCAGACCGATGAATCAACAGTTGAACCACATGACCATTGACTCGGTCTCAATTAAAAAATTCTCAAATTTTCAAGACCTATAAATTTCATATCAGTATAACTTAATTTACAGGAATTAAATTTATCAAAAACTAATACATTGAATTTCTCTTTGTTAGAAAAAGGATATATTTTTATCCAAAAAAAAGTATAATGACCATGAAGTGTACCAAGAATTGGTACGATGCTTTCCTCAAAACAAAACAAGAATTATTATATTAAAAATGTTTATAAAGTAAAACTTTTAATTAAATATTTTTTTTAAAAATAATGCAATGACTTGTTGATTTATTTGAGAGAAAGAGTATAATAATCATAACCAAAATATAGAAGACCCATGCATATGCATACTGTGCGTTTTTTTATTAAAATTGAAATTAAATACAAACAAATATTCAACAATTGGAACTAGTGGTGCAGTTGTAGCGCCCTTCAAAAATAGACAATGGTGCTGGGGTTCGATCCCCACCTTTGTAACTTATAAAATTGGCAAAACAACAATGTTTTAAAGAAACGTGCAAAACCCGGACCGAGTTGACAAAACCCGCCAAGTCGTCGAGTTTTCCTAAAACCGGCCGAGTCGTGGCGGTTCACACCAGCTCCCTGCTCGAATCGAAACACGACTTGAAACTCACAACAATGTAACCCGAGTTTGTTACCATATAGTTGAACCTTTCTCATGGAACAATATAATCCATAAATTGGTAAAATTTATTAATGGTATTCCCATCACAATATTAGATATTCACATGATGGTTAATCGTAAGATAAAATGAAAAATATTTTTAAACAAACTTATCAATGTCTCTTGCCAAGATTTCTGTGACAAGTATTCTGTAAGATTTCTCTGTGGGGTGATAACTGTCCCAAAACACATATTTAGAGGCATCTTTGCAAACTTTTATGGTGAAAGAACTACATAGAGGACCCATTTCCACATTTGCAATGCCACAACATGAACTATCTTCCACTTCAAATCCTGATCCACAAGAAAATGAGTCATTAAATGTAAATGTGCCAATGTCAGTCCAACCCAATGAGTCGACCTGATTGTCCGATGTTTTGGATTGGGCTTACTAATTAGAGATCCAGAAAATAACTATGTTGTTTTGACTCGACCCTATTAGCTCATAAGCGAGGTTGGGTCTATTTTTTGTACCATATACTGCATATTTTTTCAAATAAAGCCATTAAAATATATTTGTTGTCTTATATATTTTGTATATCTTTTAGAATATAATTAAAATTTAGTTATATTTTTTTATGTGATAACTTAAATATTTTATTTACTATTTAATGAACAACAATTTTTATTCAAAAATAACTATTACTAATATTTTAATTTACTTATGATATTTTTTTCTTCAAACAAGATCATATTTATAAAAAAAATTAAATATAAATTTAACTTTATAAAAGTTCCAAGTTTGTCTATTTGCTTTTACTTATAAGTTGCAGACAGATAATTAGTAATTAGTAATATTCTTTTTGTAAGATAATAGAATATTTCAAATTCCATTTGCTCAACGGGATCAAAAATAGATTCTACGGATAATATAGTCATTCATAGTGAGAATGAAATCACTGATATATACCTTCAAATTCGATTAAATTATTGTTCAATTCAAGTTTTTAAAGATTAGTTAGTATTGTTTTAAGTGGTGTGATCGTATGTAAAAAAAGTGGTGTGATCGTTGAATTGCAATTTGTATTTTTTGCATTGATAAATATATTTACTATTATATATAATTTTTACTTGAATATATCACAATCAAAATGCCACCGTCAAATAAAATAAATGGTCAAGTTCCGTCACTGGGTTACAAAAAACACAACTCAATAGAAAACTTGGCAGATCCATCTCAATACCACTTTGGTCCAGTGAGTCGGGCTGAGCTGGTCAGCCCAACCCTAACTACACGCAACACTTTATAATAAAAAGTTTTCATTTTTGATTTCTTAACCAAACACCCAACATATGCGATAAAAATATTAGGATATAAAAGCACCATGAAATTTAGCTATGCTGAAAGAGTACTAAGTGCTACATAGAGATGCAGATAGTTACCATAGTGACGATGATTTTGGATAATGTCATTGAATTCATTATAGGTTTCAAGGTAGACAAGCCTGGAATCTGGAATTTCTTTGGCTAGAGCAGCAAGTGAAGAGTTAACCTTAGAGTTGTAGAGCATGGCTCCCTCGCTTACTATTTGTACACAATCCCTATCTAAGCCTCCTCCTACAGTCCTTTGCAGTGGCACACATCCTAGTGGTGATAACCCAAATACTCCAATCCTTCTTGCTCCCAATTTGTAAAGTTCCTTTCATCAATTGCATCACAATGTCATTTTCATCAAAATATTAACTTTTTAAGTATTTTTGATGTTATACATTGTTAAAATCTCAACCAATTTAAAAAAAAGTTAATAAAAAAAGCATACCTTTACAAAGTTTGAACCTGCATGGATCAGCATACTTGTATATTGTTCTATAGTATACTCATATTTCCTGTATGGTGATATATAATATTCACCTGAAATATCATTGCTTCCCATGCTAATGATATGTATGCTTTTTGCTAGAATCTCAGCTGTTCTTTCTTCACCTACAGCTGCCTTCAGTTTTCCTATATACTCTTCAAACATTTCTAGTTGATCGTCAGATGTCAAAGCCGCCTAATTCATGAAAAACAAAAACTATGTTTCAAAACCAAAATCAGTTTCTGTTTTGAGTTTTACTTTTAAGAATTTCAAAAATATAAAACTGATTCAGTTTTGTGTTAAGAAATTTTCAAAAAATAAAATCAATTTCAAACATAAACATAAAAATAAATATTAATCATATACTTATTTTAATCAAAACAATATATAACACAAGGTTTGAAAAACAGTGCTGATTTCCGGTAGTCGGAGTAATGGTTAGAGAGGTAGTCGTTGGTAGTGGTTGATATTGTTTAAAGTGGTGGTTTCTGGTGGCGGAATAGTGATTAGAGTTGTAGTAAGTGGTAGTCAGATTGGTGATCAGAGGTGGATGGAATGGTGGTCAGAGGAATGGTAAGTGGTGTTGACAGTGATCAGATTAGTGATCATAGGTGGATTGAGTGGTGATTAGCGATGGTCAAAATGGTGGTTGGCGGTGGTCGAAGAGTGATTGACGGTAGTTGGAGTGGTTGTCATAATGGTAGTCGGTAATGGTCAAATTGGAGATCATAGGTGGATAAAGGGGTTAACTGAGATGGTCAGCGTTGGTGGGGGTCGAAGGGGTGGTCGGCAGTGGCCAAAGTGGTGGTTGGTGGTGATTGAAGTGGTGGTTGGTGATGGTTAGCGGTGGTCAAAGAGGTAGTTGGAGGTGGTCTGTTTGATGATCAGAGGTGGATGAAGTGGTCGAGTAATCGACAGTGATTAAAGTGGCGGTCAACGGTGGTCAAAATAGTGGTTGGCGGTGGTCGGAATTACGGTTAGCGATGGTTGGGGTGGTGGCCTGTAGTGTTCAAAATAGTAGTTGGAGTAATGGTCGACAAACATTGGTATTGACGTGTTACCTTTAAAACAAAAACATAAATTATAAAACCATGTGTGTGGTTTACATACAAGCCTTAGAGACAAAAAAGTGGAAGAGAAGAGTATTACTGCTGCTTCAACTGTAAGTGGATCAAATCCTGAACCAGCAGAAGCAAAACACACCCCAGTTAAAAGATCTTCAGTTGTCAAATTCGGATCAAGATAAGGTGGCAATGTTTCCTTAATACCAAGTGCTTCAACTGTAATTATATAAAAAATTTTAAGCACAATGAACCATGGAATTTTTTTTCGAGCCAATGTAATAAGCATTTAGGAGTTAAGTTAGAATTTAGAACTACCATAAAGGTCTGAAGGGAGTTTGCCATTGGAAAACCTTCCAGTGGATTTTCCACCAATGAAATCCCTTCCATATGGTTTGAAATTTGATCTCACTATTGTTTCAAGATAGTTGTTGTTACCAGTATCCAAGATTGAATCACCAAATGCCATAACAGCAGGAAATGAATAGTTTTTATAATCAGGTTTTGATATAGCTGCTGTTATAACTAATGGATAAATGAAAATTAGAAAAGGAAAGACATAAAGAGATTTCATGATGTGATTTGAATCTCACTCTTCGTACTTTAGTTTTCAGGAATATTATAAATTTATATAGTGGAGGGTCATGTTTGTTGATTGGAACTCTGTAACAATTTACCTATGCTATTGTTGTTGTTAGCCAAAGGTAAAGGCGTGTGGTATTCCAATTCTTTTTCATAGTAACTCCAAACTTTGTATTATAAATTAAGGTATGTGAATAAAGTATAGCTTAAAAACGCTGCATTAGTCGTGTACTCTAGCTATTTCTCTCATTGGTTCCTTAAAACAGGCTCATGTGAAGATAACTAAATGAGGCAATTGAAGTTATTCAATCCACTGGGAAATCTTTTGTAAGTTCATCACGAAATATAGCTCATACAATTTGTGTTTCTCCAAATGTAACTGCTTATACGTATCACCATACATTGATAGCAATTGGTCCAAAACTGAACTCGTGGGAAAATGCTGCTTGAATATAGGAAAAGGAAATCTTATTTTATTACACGCATGCACACGGAGTATATCAGGTTAGAGAACTTTTATTGTGAGAGGGTGAAAGGAGTGAATCGTAAAAGTGAGTGGTTGAGATTAAAACCAAGGGTAAATAGTCAATTTGGTCTCTGAAAGTGTAACTCGCTGTCAATTTGGTCCCCTAATTAAGCAAAAATGCAAAAAGGTCTCTCAATGTGTAATCTGTCCGTCACGTTAGTCCCTCCTGTTAATGTGCGTCGTTAACTCCGTTAATCCGTCTGTTACTGTCAGTTTAGTCTCTAAAAGATGTCACTTACTGTCAGTTTGGTCCCTGAAACATATACGTGAATTCATTTTAGTCCCTCGAATCTTAAGTTACTTCTCCAGAATTTTAAACCAGAGTTTACTAGCTGATGAAGTTGAAGCACCAACTATTAAATTTCAAGCATCAATCTATTATGAGATTTAGGTTGACAAATATCATCGTCAATTCCGTGAATCATCTTCACCTTAACAATACATCAAGTCATTCGAATTGTTTCAAGTTAAATTTCACCCAAATTCTCAATTATCATCAAACTAATCCACTGGTTCAAATTGATTTTCATCGAATCATTGGTCTAAGTCAATTTATAATATTTATTTAGGTATATACTGTAGGAATTAATCTATCTACAAGACATGCTTATAATCACGAATATACTATAGCGGAAAACAAAGACATACAAGCATGCTTCTATATAATCAAGAACAAAGCCATAACCTTGATAACCTTAGGATCTACGACATGTTGATATATCAAGGATTAGATAAATACCTGGATCCATAGCAAAGAAGTGGAGAACGAATCCTGAGAAGAAAGAGTGAGTGAAAACGAGCAACAGCTACTCGTTGGCTTTATGGTTCTTCCTCAACCGGGACTCCTAATGCCTTAGACTCTCTTCAGATGGGGAGAGGAGAGTAAACGTGTGTGTTGCGGTTAGTCCGGTATATTGGGGACCATAGCCTACTTATAGTGTGACAGTCTATTAGGGTTCCCATTATCCCTCTAATGGGCTATCACTGACATCCACTCATATTGGGCCCATATCAATAATAATTAATTAATTAATTATATAATTAGAAATCCAATATAGCCTTTTACTTATTTTGATCACATATCAATCAAAGCTCCTAATTGATAAATAGCTAATATAATTAATAAAGAATATATGCCCATTATTTATGATATTGGAATAAAATATTCCAACATATACAAGTCAATTTATAATTTTAATTGAATATTCATTTTTCACAGTAGTTTTATAACCAAGTCTTTTAATATTTAAAACTGTAAATATAATACCAGATGATCACTCTTTTACGATTTAAGATTACAATAAATTAATTTCTTTTTTTTTTTTCACTTGCTTTGAACCTGCTTGTGAATTGAATTTAAGAATGAATAAAGAAATTGTGAATGAATAAACCATACCTGGTTTTTGAGCTTGTTTGGACAGACAAATTGGCAGCCTGTGCCCAAAACAGAGGAAATCGAACTTATGAATTATTAAGGACAAGAGATATGGTCGTCTCTAATCTCTATCAAGAGAGATGGTGAGAAATATCCAAGTAAATCAAGCCATATATAACAACCACACAGTCTAAAAAAATGTGTGAATGTTTTGGAAATTCAATTGGAGTTTATTGATTTGTCTTTTAACCCATTAAAGAAATATCTCCATATTTTGTAATTTGGTTGATTTAATAGAAAAGAGAGTGTCTGCGTCAAAAAAAATATAGAAAAGAGAGTGTAACATGTCAAATTTAGTCACACCCGATTAAAACTTGATCCCCTTCATTTCCAAAACCTATTTCTTCTCTAAAACAAAAAATAATAGGAAAACTGTAACACCCCAAATTTCGTGCGTCGTGGTCCTTTTAATATGTGTTCGTTTTATGAGTTATTTTATATTGATAAGATTAAATTATTGTGATTTATTGCGTGTTTGAATTATGAAAATTAGTTGAAGTCACAGATAAATGTATTTTTATGTGCTATTAGTAATATATGATGGTTATTATATATTTATTTTATTTTTATAAATATTAGTATTTTAGATGTTAGATGTTATTATTTTACAAATTATTTTGGGTTATGGAGGTGTTAAAATAATAGTGGTAGTGAAATTGGGCTTTAAAAATGAATTAAAATTGATTTGGGCCCCTACTACTCGCACACACCCCCTTCCTTCTCCTAATCGCACCTCCCATTGCAGATCACTAAGGCCCACACGTGATTGCAGTCCAAAACCTGACCCGACCCACTCACTCCATCTTCTTCCTTGTGACAGAACCTGCAAAACCCTAACAGCCCCCTCTCTCAATCACGTTCTCACTCCTCTCTCCGCGACTGACTATGAAACTCGAATTTTGCCGCTGATTCTGTTTATGGCCGTAGTTTGATCGATTATGGTGTCATTTCGCATGTATCAACCACGCCTCAATCACCATTTTTGGCACCACCACGATGTATCTCTCCCAAATCGTGTGACCATCGCCAGGACCGCGTCTGAACCCTCCTCCTTTCCCACTGATTCGCGATCTCCATCGCCAGAACCGTGAGCTCCTTCTCGTTTGCACTCACCACACCTTTTTCCACGCTCTGTTTGTTACGTCTCAGAACATTCAAAGAGGTAAGCTTACGTTTTGAATTGTCGAGCATTCTATTAAATGATTACCCATCGTTATTTTATAATTACAATCATGCTCTTCAATTATCAATATGCCATTATTAATGCACTTAGTTTTACAATCTTTTGAATACCACTGGCTATCTGTATCCGTGTTCTTGGAAACAAAAATATTATATTATATTTGAAGAAAAAAAGAGTATTTTGTTAAAGACAGTGTGTGTCTATATATATATATATATATATATATATATATATATAAACAAGTTTTATATAATTTAATATTTTTAGTATATGATTTTTGGACCTTAGTTGTTGTTATATAACGGCACACGTTCGAGTCACACACAGTCTCGTTGGAATTGAATAACGCTCGTGAGTTCGTGATTTCTCTTCGTCGATTTGCTATTGGAATACACTTCAATATCAGGTACGGGGGGAAAGGGTTTCTTTTCTATATGGGGAATAGGGGATAGGACTAGAATAGGATTGATTGTCATGATTCATATTTGTTTGTATTTATTCGATTATTCAATTTATTAAATTTGGATGACGGTAAATAATATGGATAACTGTACTTATTCGGGAGGACGGTAATAATTTAACGTCTCTAGATGATTTAGATTTAGAGGACTGTAATTGCACTGGATGACTGTAATAATTTAAATATCTTTAAATGAAGTGTTCATGGATTAGAACGATAGGTAAGACTATGTGATACGAAGTTTTTAAGTTCCCGATCGATATTTCAATAATTGTCAATGTAGCCAAGTTTGACTTGGAACCAGTAAAGTCATTAAATGACTTGACGTTCGTGTTTATGGTGACTGTTGATTTTCATTAGGCGTATTGTTATCGGGGACTTGCCACACAATGGGAAAGTTATCCTTGGTCGATGATTAACGAACAGGTTCGTGTTGGAGAATCTTGTCGCAGCAGAGGCAAGAACTCGTTGCAGTGTGGACGAGCGGTATCTTCGTGATCAAGATTTGTTGAAGGAACCTTGCCGCAGCATGGGCAAGGACTCGTCGCAGTATGGGCGAGCCGTACCTCAATAGTTGAAGTTTGTATAGGAGGAACCTTGTCGCAGTATGGGCAGGGACTCGTCACAGTATGGGCGAGTCGTACCTCAAGGATGGTGGGGATGATGATAGGTGGGGTGGTAAGCAAACGATTATGAGAGTAGTATTAGAGACGGCCACGACACGGCCTTGTGGGTAGGCCTAGTGGGGAGGTCCTAAGTGGGGCACTGCTGGGGCGTTCCATAAAACACTGGGGTACCCTGACTAGACTCTATCTATTTCCCGGGATGTGAGGGCACTTGCATCCGCTTACCCAGAGTTAGATGGATCGAGATTTATCGCGGAGTAGTGGGTAGGATCTTCTCGACGTTGCACCAGATTCAGGAGGACGGCCTTAGTTGATGAATAACCGAGCACGTGTGGTATGTTCGTTGGATTCACTGGTGTGGTATTCTACGTTCCTTGAAGATGATGATCTCAATTGATGATTAATCGAGTATACAGGTTATGTTTGTCGTGTATACTGTAGTGATTTTTACTGTGCGATGTGACCTCATCACTCTTTATGTACGAGCCCTGTGTGGCTTCACTCTGTGACGTCTTGTTGTATGGACATGTTGTGCTTGTCACTCTTTGAGAGTGACTGTTTGATATTGATTGGATGGATTGTGGTTGTCTTTACTGTTTTGTCCCAGTCCTATGTTCCTTATATGGTTTGGACGCTCTTTCTCACCCGTGCACCACTTTTTAGATTGGCTTCCAGGTGTCGTTGGAGTAGCATTGCAGCGGTGGAGATATAATCACTACAGATCACGGAGCTTGTAGTGTGATACTATGTGTTGATGTTACTTTTTATTTAATTGAATTAAAGGTTAATTGCTCTGATTATGTGACATCGGAATTACGGTTGTATTTTCAATATTATATTTAAGATTATGATTGTTACTATTATATTGAAATAAATGTTTTATTTAGTACATCGTAAATAATTTTGTATGATTTAAGAAGGTGGCAGACATCTTTTACTTGCGAAAGTTATTTCGAAAATAAAGTGAAAATCTTATTTGAAAAACAAATTTATTCGTCTGTTCACACTTTTTCAACTATAACTACTTTCGGGGTAAAGGGTGTCACAAAAACAGGCACCGAAAGTCTTTCTGGTTTAAAATTCTGCAGAAGTAACTTAAGATTCGAGGGACTAAAATGAATTCACGTATATGTTTTAGGGACCAAACTGACAGTAAGTGACATATTTCAGGGACTAAACTGACAATAACGGATGGATTAACGGAGTTAACGACGCACATTAACGGAAGCGACTAACGTGACAGACGGATTACACATTGAGGGACCTTTTTGCATTTTCACTCGATTGAAGGACTAAATTGACAGCGAGTTACACTTTCAGGGACCAAATTGGCTATTTATCCTAAAACCAAAGTTAATGTGTTAACTACCCACCTTTTAATCACAACCTCCTAAGTATTGTTATACGATCCAAATTTACTCCTTTCACTCTCTCATATTTAAATTCCTCTCACTTGATACACCTCCTTACACCTTCTCTTTTATATACTCCGTGCCCGTCTTTCATGTGAGTGTGTTAGTGGGTGGTTAATGTGTTGGTGTGTTAGTGGGTGGTTATCGTTTATTAAAAATTTGTACTTACAAAAAGGGCATTTTGGTCAGAAAAATCTGACACCAAAATGATAGTTTTTTTTAGAATCCCCTTTATTAATAGTTATATTATATATATATATATATATATATATATATATATATATATATATATATATATATATATTAACCAAGGTTTTTTAAGTAATTTTATTTTAAAAGATTTAAGCTTTCCTTCCATCCCTCCAAAAAACCCAACATTAAATGGGAGGTAAAATTGAGTTAAGACTTAGGAGGGATTTTTCAACCCACCTGACATTGAACTAATTGAACTAAATGTCCCAGAAGGGTAGCTCACATGGTTGAGTGAAAGGGATATCGTTGGTGGAAAAATGTAGACGTACGCGGTTCGAACCCCGCTCCCCCCTCCCCTCTAACAATTAACACACTAATTACTAACCACTTTGCCTATCTAAAAAAAAAACCACCTGACATTGAACTAAATGTATAAAAATTTAAATAATATCACAGTTGGTAGAAAAATGATTTTTCGCCATATATTTGGCAACCACGTATACCAACGGATCCGGATCATTTCCAGTGGGAGGAACAACGCATATCATCACCGTTCAAACAACTTGCATCACATGCGGTAATGGAAATGTGCGGTTAGATTTGCGCAGGACGAAGGCAAGAGATGGTCCGTGCCCTATACCAACATAGTATCCATTGTTAATGAGTTATTAGGTTTTTCAATGATTAATGAGTTATTAGGTTTTTTAGCAGAATTAATGAATTTCAGTAAAAAAAAAAAGCAAAATTAATTAATTTTCTCAAAGCCCATTAAAGAGTACACAGTTCGTCTTTGAACCATTTTCTCAATTTGAACAACAAACTTTCACAACGTTATCCTAACATGTAACATGCTCAAAATAAAGTAGCCAAGACATAAATTTGGAACAAATTGAAATAAAAATATGCTCAATATATTCCTATTACAGAGGAACCATAGTTCAAACAACTAATTAATGTCATGGAGTTTCTTTCCAAGGTCATTATGACTCATATGGTAGTTAATCCATTATACATTCATTGTAATTACTTCTAATAAGAAAAACTCACCAAAAATGAAACCTTTAATTAGATGCAATAAAACTTATTAGTAAGAAGAAGAAGAAGAAAGACTTGTGAATAATAAAAATATATTATGAGGTCCAAAGTGTTGTCAAAAGAAGTCCTTGATTTTGTTATCAAATGCAAGGGTACTAAGCACCTCATAAGCCTTTTGTGTAGGATGATAACTATCCCAGAATACATAGTTTGAAGGATTTGAGCATGTGTTTATGCTTAAACGGTTGCACAAAATGCCAACTTCTATATTCCCTGTTCCACAGCATCCTTTCTCTATCTCATTAAAACCTTCACCAACAAATGCCAAAAAAGCAATAAGTCAAATAAATGGAAATTTATGATTCTTGGTTAAGCGTAATTATTCAAATGTTGAAGATAATATTAAAATCCCTAAAAAAAGATACCACTAAAATAATTTAAAGACATGAGTTTGATGTATTCTACTAGGTTTAATAAGTTTTCCAATCCCAAAATTGTTTGGAAATTCCTAAATAGGTCTCTAAATTATAAAAAATTGTAATTGCGTCCCCAAACTTGCCAATAATTTATAATTGTGCCCTAAATTTTAGCCGTGTCTCTAAATTTTTTATAACAGATTGGTCTAAGTTAACGTCCCAACTAAAATGGGCATTCTAATTAAATGCGACGTCATTAATTAGAAGTATAAATTATCATTTAGTAAAAAATGTATTCTTGGAAAGAAGTTAAATTTTTAATAGTCTTATTAATTGAGAATAGCTTATTTCAATGTCACTCCATAATCTATGTGATGTACTCCCTCCGTTCCTGATCTTTGGTATTTTTTGCCCTTTATTTTTGTTCCAAAACAATGGTACTTTTAAAAACTCAATGTACAATTCACCTAATTTTTCCTAATATACCCTCTATATTTATTTATCCTTTTAGAGTTCCAACGCATGAATTAATTGTCCCAAGATTATTTTACTTTAACTTCAATTATCCCAATACAACTACAAGTGGGGCATTTTAGTACTTAAACAACACAAATTAATGGTACCTTAATATGTGTGTAACAAGCCAAAAGTACCAAAGATTAGGAACGGATGGAGTAGGAGTTTGTTTGCTAGATTTTTGAATGGGGCAGCATCATATTCTGAATCTCTGATTTAAGTGTAATTTTGTTGTCTCGGTATAATTGACATCAAATTGGTTATTATAGGTCTTAAATTCATTAGGGTACATTTTCTTTGAAAAAAATAGAAAGGTATAATGGTCAAACATTGTGAGCAACATATGAGATGTATAAATAACGGTAAAGAAGGTGCTACTCTGTTCTCATTTTTAAGTAAAAGTTAGTCAACAGAATTAGATCTTTTTGATCTAAATTTTGGACTAAATTCATCAATTTTGTTGACCATCTTTTGCTTATAAATGTGATCAGAGGGAGTATGTGATTAATTAGTAATTATACCATATTTATGAGGGTGTCGAAGAATGTCCATAAATGTGCTGTAAGTTTCAAGATAGACAAACTTAGCGGCTGAGAACTTTTTTCTAAGTGAACTCATTTTGGAGAAGAGTTTTGAGTTGAACATAATTGCTGCTTGGTTGGTAAAGTTTGAACATGCTCTTTGCATGCCTCCACCAAGTGTTCTCTGTGATGGCACACATCCTATAACTGGTATACTGAATACCCCTATCCTTCTTGCTCCTACTCCATACAGCTCCTGCATCACAATTATTAATTTTTTTACTCAAAAGAATTAAAGCAAACAAAAAACAGAAAATTCAAAAGTCTAGTCCAACTCAAATAGTTCTTTAGTGGTATGTGGTTTACCAAGATTTGGAATCCAGAGACATTGAAATAGTAAATCCCTGTTTGGTATTCTGAGTAATAATAGTATATATGTTTAGTTAATGCCTATTTTAGTCACCAGACAATTTTTTTATGGAATAAGTTGGTCTCTGACAATTTTTCAAGAACAAATTAGTCTTTGATATTTTCGAACCGAACATGTTGGTCCACTCGTCCATCCAATGTCACGGAGTAATTTGTCGCTATTTAAAAATGATAGAGACTAATTTGTCCCTAAAAAATTGTCAGGGACCGATTTGTCCTATGAAGAAACTGTCGGGGACTAAAATATGTTTCACTCATATATGTTTGATATTCCAAAACACTATTAGAAAAAGTTGAACTAGCAATGTAAATTAATGACAAAAAAGATGAAATTTATCTCTAGTTTTAGAGTCTCTAAGACTCTGACGCTTGTGACATAATTAGAGACAGATTTTACATTTTTCTAAATTTTCATCACTTAATTCAACTTTTCCTAATTGTGGAATTCATTTGAACAAGTGGATGTTATTATTTAGCTACCAATAAACAGAAAATGTTAGCTGTCTACAGAAACATTATCACAAGATTTCAGTCACTTGTCAAGTTCTACCACATTGCTCTACCTAAATTTGACTATAGCATAGAACATTAACATGTCCTATGATTGAAAAATTAACATTATTCGTTAATTTCTTCTCAAAATTAATTGTATCTATATTTCGAAAACATACCTTCAGGAATTTTGAAGCTTCTAAAGCCATGAAATCTGTATATGATGAAATATCATACTGCATACGCCTAAATGGTGTTAAACCATAAGTATTGGCAATATCATCACTTCCTGTGCACACAATATATATACTCTTAGATATTATTTTCTCCCTTCTTTTTCTTCCAACTGCTTTCTCTACCTTCTTTATGTACTCCTTCAACATGCCTAATTGATCTGATAATGATAAGGTAGACTTATAACAAGGAGAAATGAAATTGAAGTTAGCTTTAAGATATGATAAAAAAAAAATCAATTACTAATAGAAGACGTACTCGCTCTGACCTTATTTATAAGCAAAATTTGCAATTTAATTAAGTTTGTTGAATAACTGATTTATCTGGTTAATAATATAGATCAGCTACACCAATTATTCAATAAATCTAAAGCTGCAAAATTTTCTTAAAAATATGACCAGAGGAAGTACATAATAAGGATAAAGAAATAGTCATTTACTGTTATTTTAGCCGTTAGAGGATCATATCCAGCACCACCTGAAGCAAAGCTTACACCAGTAAGGAAATCTTGAAGTTGTATATTAGGATCAAGATAAGCTGGTAAAAATTTCTTTACTCCAAATTTTTCAGCTGAAATTGATCCAAGAAAAAGTTTGTGAGAAATTGAATCAACAAAAGAACATTAGAAAAAGTTCATTATTTTTCTCTATCATTAACTAAGGTACTGTTGGGTATCTGAAGTGTTGGAAGACGAGAACTCTCACATCGCATATAATGAATAAAATAAAGAGTATATTAGAGCATGATATTTTGTACCAATGATATCTGAAGGGACTAAGCCATTGCTGAATCTTCCAGTTGGATGATTGCCACCAGCAAAATCTCTACCATATGGTGGAAAATTACATTTGATAATAGTTCTGATGTAGTTATTGTTTCCTGGGTCTACTATTGAGTCCCCAAATACAAAAACTGCTGGCACTGTTTCATTCTTTGGTAGATTCACAGCAGAAACATGTTGAAGGATGATGGTTATGAAAGAACACAAACAAATTACTAGAGGCCATTGAGAAAGAAGCATTTGAAAATGTGACTTCATGTTTCTATTACTATGGTTACGTTTTGGAAAGCTTTTATGACATTTTCAGCTTAGTGCATGGATTTTATAGGAAATCTTGTTGTGGGGTGCATGAAATTTTACTCTTAATAATTAATGATTCTTCTTCTTTTTTTCTTGTTGTAATTAGTGTGCAGTATTCACCGACTTTGTTAATGACTAATCTACACTGGGGAATTAGGTTGGCCACGAGTACCCTACTTTGCCAGTACATTTGGTTCTCCTCATACCAACCTTTGTTGGTAAATATCCACAATTGCAAAAACTAATTCATTTTTTTTTGGTAAAGGCAAACGTCTCTCTCTCTCTCTCTCTCTCTCTCTCTCTCTCTCTCTCTCTCTCTCTCTCTCTCTCTCTCTCTCTCTCTCTCTCTCTCTCTCTCTCTCTCTCTCTCTCTCTCTCTCTCTCTCTCTCTCTCTATATATATATATATATATATATATATATATATATAAAACAACAAAGCACAAGGGGTACTCAAACCTTATACAATATAGAGATATCAGCCACCACGAGGGACTAGAATCGACTACCTCCTATTGATAGGATCAGCAAGCCATTAAAAACTAATTCCTTAACACACAAAGATCCTTTAAAGAGGTTCATTTCTACCATAAGTGTTTTTCAACACTACCTAGAGATTACACACCTAGCTAAAGATATAAGAGATTTGAATTATATCTATAACTCGTGCCACACACTATATTGCTCACTTTCCGTCCATTGATGTTTTACATAATTCAAAATAAACAACGTGCCCGTTGCAATTGAATGTTTCTAAGACGGAAAATCTACATAATTGATGGGAGTAGTGTTACACAAACATAGAAAAGGAAATTCAATTTGTGAATGATCATTGTAGTTTTTTTGATAAGTGACCATTATATAAGTTTTCTTCCAAGACTTTTTGAACATAACATAGTGATTCACGTATGGTTCGCCCATACTAAAAGCACTTTTGCTTCCTTTTACGTATCTAACAACATGTTTGCTTGTATGATGAAATTTACCTCTCAAACTAAGTAGGCCGGCCGCCAATTTCGCTAGAGCTTATGAATTGTAGTGGCTTGCATTATGGATGTCCATAAAAGAGATCTTTTTTATAGTTCAATATCTAATGGATTCGAATCAACTACAATCATAATGCGATTATAACCGTAATTCTAATCTTTCGATCTCTGATTGGTGGGGTAGTCCTATTCATTGTATGAACTCGGTTTGATTACTTTTTAACTTCATTCTTCCTGGGGTACTCTTTCCTCCTTGGGTCTTTTTCCCATGGGGTTTTGGCCCAGGTAGGTTTTAATGAGGCCCTTGTATCTGTACCGGTTGGGGTGCCCGTTTGCACCCCCTTTAATAATTCTTTGCTTATCAAAAAAAAAAAATTTAAGTTGTTTATAGTTAAATATCTAATGGATTCGCCTATATATTTTTGTTGAAAACAACTGATAACTAACAGTCCCTTCAAAAGAAAATTGATAACTAACGGAATGCACATGCCTATTGGCCAATTATGTCACTATAATATGGGTTAAGTTTCCTCAATGCTTTTTGCTAACTCAATAGCATAATCGGTACAAAATATGACAAAGTCACTTGATTTTCTTAATGATTTTCTCATCTTTCATATCATCTCATCTATCCATTCTCTTTAAGCTTAAAATTATCCTAAAGTTACAAAATATAAAAGTTAAAGAATCTGTTTTCAATTTCCATGATAAATTACTGTTGCGTCAAACATTTAACTTACTTAGTGTGTTTGGCTTCGAAGGAAGCCCATACCACCTTTCTCTTTGCTCATACAAAGCTTGTCCCACACCAACCACCTAATACCTTTATGATGAACTCCGTTACTACCTGTTAGCCTATAATTTCGACAGGCTTCATATTTCAATGGTCAACAAGGCCTGACTTCTATTTCAACAAAGACCAAATTATTTCGACAGAGAAAATGGTCATGCGCAAGGTAAATTCGACAAGCTTCCGGGGAAGCAAAAGCAAGAGAGAGGAAAATGGACACAAGCTTTCGACAGACAGAAAACAGAGCAGTTATGCGTTGAAGACTAGCAGTTGGTCGAAGCGTGATAGAGCGGTTCTGGTCGAAAGTAGGAGTAGCAGTTATTAATTTTCAAATTTCTAGGCAGTTACTTAGTTCAGTTTTCCCCCTCTTTTCCTTTGTATAAATAACTGTTTCTGAGAAGAAACAGGGGTCGCAAAATCACAATACAGAACCCGATTCCTGAAACTCTAACTTCCAAGCCAGAGCGAAAAACGAGTGGAAGAATCGCTGTACGTGATCGTGTACCACTTTTACAATTCAATGCAATTTATTTGTCTTTTCTTTACAATTCACGCACCATTTACTGTTTCTTTTCTTTTCAATTCTGTTAATCATTGCAAATCGTCCCCTTTTCTACATTTTCTGAAACAAAAACTATGAGCAATTCAAAGGCAATTGCTTTGAGATTTTTCTAGTTTGATCTCACAAACCTTCTAATAAAACTAGTGATTGTTTGCTAAAAACACCAGCAAACAAATTGGCACGCCCGATGGGACTTTGCCTTTGATTTTGTTCATTTTCGTACTCTCTTATTTGTATTCGCTGTTGTATGCACTTAAGAAGTGGTAAAATGGTTCGTTCTAGTACGAATAATGCGTCTAGTTCCAACCCTGTGGTTTCGCAAGGGCAAGGAACAACAATGGATTCTGCGAGCATTAGCGCAGGACCATCGTCGTCGACAACCGTTCCTTCATTATCAATGACTAATGTTGGTTCAACGCAGTCAGAAATGGCATCTTTGCCTATGTCTTTGTCGTTAAGTGCAGGGCTTCATAGCCCTTACATGGCAATGGGAAGCAGTTTAGACCCACGTTTGAATAACTTGCATCTACCCCCATTTCCTCTGGGAATGTATGGCATGCCTCCTGGAATGCCACATATTTCGACCTTTTCCCCTACACATGTCTCTTCTGAGAGTGTATTTGGTCGGAATCCCCCAGCATTAACCAATACGTCTTTGTTGGCCTTAAGACAGCAAGTAGACGAGAGTAATCACGATATGGTTAATATGCTTACCCAACAAATTGGTACAGTTTTCAATCCATTGATTCAAAATACCAATAACAGTTACCAAATGTTGGCAAATCAGATGAGTAGGATTGCAGATTTCTTTGGGGCTCCAGCGGTTAATAATAGGCAAGTTCCTATTATTGCGGGTAATGCGTCGCCAGTTAACCCCCAAGAAGCAGTTGCAGTCGAAGCGTCCACAATTGTAGGCGAACTACAAGGGGCAGTAAACGACGTCCTTGAAGTAGTTTTGGTAAATAGACACCAGAACGCTGATGAAGTTGTTCGACAAGTGCAACAACACAATGTTGGCGCAGAAAACAATATAGCTACTTTAGTCGAAACTATTTTGGCGCAAAATGGCCTTAACATAGGTTTACAAAGGCCTAACTTCGTATCACCATTCTGTGAATATGTATTACAAACTGAGTTACCAAGGGGATGGAAAGTTCCCAAGTTTACTAAGTTTGGTGGTGATACAAATGAGTCCACAGTCGAACACATTGCTCGTTTCTTGACTGAGGCTGGGGACTTAGCACAAAATGAGAATTTGAAGATGAAATACTTTCCAAATTCTCTAACTAAAAATGCTTTCACTTGGTTCACGACCTTACCCCCTGGTTCTATGTTCACATGGGGGCAATTAGAAAAGGCATTCCATGCACAGTTTTACATGGGCCAGTCGAAAATTAGTCTTAAAGAATTGGCTAGTGTTCGGCGCAAAATGCCTGAAACTATTGATGATTACTTAAACAGATTTAGGCTGTTGAAATCTCGTTGTTTCACACAAGTCCCTGAACATGAGCTTGTCGAAATGGCTGCTGGTGGCCTTGATTACTCAATTAGAAAGAAATTAGACACATCTCATTTGCGAGATATGGCGCATTTGGCTGATAGAGTTCGACAAGTTGAAAGGCTTAGAGAGGAAAAATCTAGGTCGAATAGGTATCATAAAAAAGAAAAAGTGGCATATGTCGAAGAAGAATTCGACGTTACATATAGTAATGTCGAAGAGGAGGAGATAGACATGGCTGAACTTAAGCCTGGTCCTCCTTATACCTGTAAATTATTAAGGCCTGCGAATGGGAATAACCCTGTAGAGCCTAAGAATGATAGATTTATGCCTAAGACTTATACTTTTGATGTTACTAAATGTGATGAAATTTTTGATCTTTTAGTGACTGATGGTCAAATATTAGTGCCTAAAGGCCTTAAAATACCAACTCTTGACCAAAGAAAGAAAAAGGGTTATTGTAAGTTCCATAATTTTTTGGGACATAACACTGACCGTTGTGTGCTCTTCAGGGATATTGTGCAAAAAGCAGTTGACGAAGGAAGACTCAAATTTGCTGATAAGAAAATGAAAGCTCCTATGCAGATTGATGTTGATCCATTGCCTAAGGCTGAAGCTATGTATTCTGAACCTGTCGAAGCTGATGTAGGCATGGTGGATGCTCAAATGGCAGACCCTCCTAAGTGCGTCAAGACTGTCACCGAAAAATTAAAAGGTTTTATGTATGCTGAAGGTAAGAAACAGGAAGTGACCCTAAAAGAATATGATGGGAAGATACATGCTGTGTATCCAAAGGCTGAGGAAGAATTGATAGATTTCCTCAATCGGTGTAAGTGGAATAACTCTGAAGTTATGCTTTGCCCAAGGTGCAGCGCTGTCTTTGACAAAGAAGCAGCCAAAGCTGTCGAAGGTTATCAGGATCAACAACAACGTAAAAGAAAATGGCTTGATAACAGGCCGAAATTTGACTTTGCAAAAGGAGATCTTCCTGGCTATAAGGCTAATGTGTCAACAAAGCCTTCAACAAGCAAACGACAATTTGCTAAGGAGAAGTCCTCAGCGAAAGGGTATTTGAAGCTGTCAACAAATAAATCCTTTGTCCCAAGTGCTAGTGCTCCTGTTGAAGCGTGGGTGCCCAATAATCAACGTGCTAAAGCTGTCAAGCCAGGTACTGATGCTGCTAAGCTTAATTATAAGAATAACTATAAGGGTAAGAACCCCATGACTAGAACACAGTGGCGTCGTTACCAAAGACAACAGAAGAAGAAGGCAAACTTTGACATTAATCAAGTTCCACGCAGCATAATAGTGGCGAAGAGTGAGGTTCACAAAGGTGAAGTTGCCGCAAAGAGGAATGCTGATGTTGCTAGTCATGTGTGTGCAGCGAATAAGGCCAAAGGCAAGGCTGTAGTAACAGAAAAGCCAAGAAGGCCTGCTCTTGAAAGAATATTTCCTCCATTGTCAACAGTGAAAGAAAAGAATGCTGATTTCGACATGGATGAAGATATGGAGTCTGATTTTGATGATTCTGAAGATGATTTCGATGTTGTTTGCAATGTGGTATCAATACTGCCTCTTGAGTACGATGTTATCACAGTACCAAATGATGTTGAAGAGGATTTTACAGAGGATATGGCTCATCATAAGCCAATGTGTTACTATGTGATGAACAATGGTTGTGTCGAAGACCAAATGGCTACCTTCGAGAAGCCAGATATGAGTATGCAAAACCACTTGAAACCCCTGTATGTCCAAGCCAAAGTCAATGGTGTTGGAATTAACAAAGTGTTAGTGGATGGTGGAGCTGCAGTGAATTTAATGCCACATGGTCTTTTGAAGAAGATTGGTAAGTTCGACACTGACCTCAGGCCACATAACATTGTCTTAAGCAACTATGAAGGCAAAACTGGCCATTCTTTGGGGGCCATTGAGGTGGACTTAATCGTTGGTTCCATAAAGAGGACTACATTGTTCTTAGTGATAGCCTCTAAAGCGAATTTTAATTTATTCCTTGGTAGAGAGTGGATCCATGGAGTTGGTGTTGTCCCTTCAACTTTGCATCAACGTTTAGTGATGTGGAAGGAAGATGGTTTGGTAGAGTATGTTGAAGCCGATCAGAGCTACTTCCGTGCTGATGTGAACCAAATTACCAAGGAAAATTTTGAGAAACAAATGGCGAAGATCGCGCCATGTTCATCTTCTAATGAGGCATATGTTCCTGCGGATAATGTTTTTGCCTCAGTTCATCTTGACCCAAATTATGGTTTTGTTTGGGAAAGAGAAATAATGGGAGATGATAGTGTTTATCCTGATGGTGTTCTTCGACCAACGGGGTGGAACACTGGTTCTTGAAAATGTTCTTATGTCAGTGCCCAATGCATGGGACAAAATTACGGCTTATATGGCCGAAAACAAGTTTAAAGCGGCTATAGAGGCCGAAATTATTCAACAAACAATGGCTGTCGAAGCCAGTGAGTTACATGAAGGACATGGCATAGTCATAGATGAAAGACTTGACTGCATTTATGATGATGATCCATTAGGTTTTGAAAAGGATCCTAGAGATTCGGCAAAACATATGCAAGCTCAAGACCCGTTAGAAGAAGTTGATTTGGGAAATGGCTCAATAAAACGGCCAACTTATATTAGTGCGAATATTGATGCTTCTCTAAAAACCCAAGTCATCACATTGCTAAGGGAGTTCAAAGACTGCTTTGCTTGGGATTACGACGAAATGCCTGGGTTAAGTCGAGAAGTAGTGGAAATGCAATTACCAATTCGACCAGGGAAGAAACCAGTGAAGCAAGTGCCAAGAAGATTTGCTCCTCAAGTGTTGGCTAAGATCAAAGAGGAAATCGAAAGGCTATTCAGAAACAAATTCATCAGAACTGCCAGGTATGTCGAATGGTTAGCCAATATAGTTCCTGTAATAAAGAAAAATGGGACTCTTAGAGTTTGCATAGACTTTAGGGATTTAAATAATGCAACTCCCAAGGATGAATACGCAATGCCTGTGGCAGAAATGCTAATAGATTCAGCAGCAGGATTTGATTATCTTAGTATGCTCGATGGTTATTCTGGGTATAATCAAATCTTCATTGCTGAAGAGGATGTGTCGAAAACTGCTTTTAGATGTCCGGGGGCATTGGGTGTTTATGAATGGGTAGTAATGCCCTTTGGCTTAAAGAATGCTGGTGCTACATATCAGAGGGCCATGAATTCTATGTTTCATGATTTTATTGATGATTTTATGCAAGTATACATAGATGATGTGGTGGTTAAATCTTCCTCAGAAAGTGGCCATTTAGACCATCTTCGCCGTTCTTTTGAAAGAATGAGGAAATATGGATTGAAATTAAATCCATTAAAATGTGCCTTTTGTGTACGTGCAGGTGATTTCTTGGGTTTTATAGTGCACAAAAAAGGCATTGAAATCAATCAAAATAAGACTAAGGCAATTATGGAAACGAAGGCCCCTTCGACCAAAAAGGAGCTTCAATCGTTGCTGGGAAAAATCAATTTCCTTCGAAGATTTATATCAAATCTAAGTGGCAAAACACAAGTTTTTTCGCCATTGTTAAGACTAAAGAAGGAAGAAGAGTTCAAATGGGAACCAATGCATCAAGCAGCCTTCGACGAAATCAAGTCTTATTTGATGAAACCACCAATTTTGTTGCCTGTTATTAAACACAAAGTGCTCAAATTGTATATAGCAGCTTCTGATAGAACAATAGGTAGCATGTTAGCACAAGAGGATGATAGTGGTGTCGAAAGAGCCATTTATTACCTCAGTAGGGTCTTAAATGATGCCGAAACGAGGTACACTCCTATAGAAAAGTTGTGCCTTTGTTTGTATTTCTCGTGTACAAAGTTAAAGCAATATATAAAACCAGCTGATGTTTCTATTTATTCGCATTTTGATGTTATTAAACATATGCTGTCAAAACCAATAATGCATAGCCGAATTGGTAAATGGGCTTTGGCTTTGTCAGAATACAACTTAACTTATCAACCTCTAAAATCAATTAAAGGACAAGTGGTTGCTGATTTTATAGTAGACCATTCTGTTGTCGAAGAAACATTAAGTTTTGTAGACATATATCCTTGGAGGTTGTACTTTGATGGTTCAAGCCATAAACATGGAGTTGGGATTGGTATTTTAATAATATCTCCTACTAACATTCCAACGAAGTATAAGTTTAAAATTCGAGATGTTTGCTCCAATAATGAAGCTGAGTATGAGGCTTTAATAGTAGGCCTTGAAATTTTACTTGAGCTGGGGGCAAGTCATGTCGAAATAAAAGGTGACTCTGAGTTGGTGGTCAAACAATCGACAAGAGAGTACAAATGCATTAAAGAGCACCTTATCAGATACTTTGTTGTTGCCAATGCTTTGTTAAAAAGATTTGAGTCTGTTCACTTAGAACATTTACCACGAATTGATAATCAAGTGGCAAATGAATTGGCACAAATTGCTTCAGGCTATAAAGTTTCAAAACAAAGCCTGGAAGAGTTAATTGAAATAAAGGATAAGATCATTTCTAATGACTATTCTTCGTCACTATTGTCAACACCAATAACTGGGGGGGCAACAGATGCGAACGCAAACGAGGAATTAGTCGTTGTCGAAAAACGTCAATTTTTTGGTGACTTTGACTTAGCAGAAATTTTTGCTCTTGACAATATGACCAATAATGATTGGCGAAGGCCTATTGTGGAATATTTGCAAAATCCCACAAGAAATACCAATAAAAAGGTAAAATACAGAGCTTTGAGCTATGTGATAATTGGAAACGAATTGTTTAAAAAGACTCCTGAAGGAGTACTATTAAAATGTCTTAGTGAAAATGAGGCATATTTAGCAGTTTCTGATACACATAGTGGAGCATGTGGTTCACACCAAGTAGGCCACAAAATGAAGTGGTTATTATTTCGACAAGGAATGTATTGGCCAACTATGCTGAAAGATTGCATAGAATTTGCTAAAGGATGCCAAGAGTGTCAAAAGCATGCTGGGATACAACATGTACCTGCAAATGAATTGCATGCCATAGTCAAACCTTGGCCATTTAGAGGTTGGGCTCTAGATGTGATTGGAGAGATAAAGCCAACTTCGTCGAAAGGCCATAGATATATCCTTGTGGGAATTGATTACTTCACCAAATGGGTTGAAGCTATACCTTTAGCCAATGTTGATCAAGAAGCAGTGATAAGGTTTATTCAAAATCATATCATTTATAGGTTTGGAATTCCAGAAACCATTACTACAGATCAGGGATCAGTTTTCACTGGTAGAAAAATGGTAGAGTTTGCTTCTGAAAATGGTTTTAAGTTATTAACTTCGACACCATATTATGCGCAAGCCAATGAACAAGTCGAAGCTGCCAATAAAGTTATTATTAATTTGATTAAAAAGCATGTTGGGCAGAAACCAAAAAATTGGCATAATACCCTTGATCAAGTATTATGGGCTTTTCGAAATTCACCCAAAGAATCTATCAACACTACTCCTTATAGGCTAACATTTGGACACGATGCAGTGTTGCCTGTTGAAATTTGTCTACAATCAACAAGAATTCAGAGACAGTGGGAGATTCCCTCTGATTATTATTGGAATATGATGCTTGATGAATTGGTTGATTTAGACGAAGAAAGGTTATTAGCTTTAGATATGCTTATTCGACAGAAAGAGAGGGTAGCTAAAACTTATAACAAAAAGGTTAAGTTTAAAGCCTTTGATTCAGGTGATCTAGTGTGGAAGGTCCTATTGCCTATGGATAAAAAAGATAAGGTCTTTGGTAAATGGTCCCCAAGTTGGGAAGGACCATTTAAAATTTTACAAGTTTATTCAAACGGCGCATATGAGGTCAAAGAGATTGGCGCTGATGAAAGAATTTTGCGTATAAATGGCAAATACTTAAAAAAGTATAAGCCAACGTTGCAAGAAGTTAAAATAACGCTGGAGTAAATATAAAGAAAGCGTAAAAAACATGGCATTTAAGTTGCCAAAACATAGTCAAAGGCCGAAATTACAGGCTGTTCAAGTTCAAGGTTTGAATATGGATTATTGATGGCAACTTATGAGGTAAAAGAAGTGGAAGGATTAGAGAAGCCTTACTGAGAAGTAAAACGTTGAAGGCCACGTAATACACCAATATAGGAGTAACGCCAACAACACTTAACAGTTGTGACATCAGGTATACAGCTATTTTGCTCAAGTGCAAAGTTATTTTGATGGTGAATTCAAAAATGTCTTTCTCTTCTTCCTCCTCAAGTTCAGTCGAAAAAGACATTTTTGGGGGGCAATTTGTTAGCCTATAATTTCGACAGGCTTCATATTCCAATGGTCAACAAGGCCTGACTTCTATTTCAACAAAGACCAAATTATTTCGACAGAGAAAATGGTCATGCGCAAGGTAAATTCGACAAGCTTCCGGGGAAGCAAAAGCAAGAGAGAGGAAAATGGACACAAGCTTTCGACAGACAGAAAACAGAGCAGTTATGCGTTGAAGACTAGCAGTTGGTCGAAGCGTGATAGAGCGGTTCTGGTCGAAAGTAGGAGTAGCAGTTATTAATTTTCAAATTTCTAGGCAGTTACTTAGTTCAGTTTTCCCCCTCTTTTCCTTTGTATAAATAACTGTTTCTGAGAAGAAACAGGGGTCGCAAAATCACAATACAGAACCCGATTCCTGAAACTCTAACTTCCAAGCCAGAGCGAAAAACGAGTGGAAGAATCGCTGTACGTGATCGTGTACCACTTTTACAATTCAATGCAATTTATTTGTCTTTTCTTTACAATTCACGCACCATTTACTGCTTCTTTTCTTTTCAATTCTGTTAATCATTGCAAATCGTCCCCTTTTCTACATTTTCTGAAACAAAAACTATGAGCAATTCAAAGGCAATTGCTTTGAGATTTTTCTAGTTTGATCTCACAAACCTTCTAATAAAACTAGTGATTGTTTGCTAAAAACACCAGCAAACACTACCCCACCAAAAAGCATTAGCATTCTTTGGATTTCTTCAACTAAAGTATATGGTATAAGGAAAAGGCACATCAAATAAATTGGGATAGATTGTAACACCGACTTGATCATCACTTTCTTGTTAGCCTTAGATAGCGTTCCACCGCCCCGAGAGTTGATCTTTCGCCAAATTATGTCCTTAAGAAATTTAAAGAAGGATTTTTTGCTCCTATCGAGTTCCAAAACACACATTCACACCCAACTGAGTTTCTAGATGACTTGGTTTTACAATGTCCATGAAATCTTTTAAAAGTTTCAGTATCCAACCTAACGAATCACGTTCCCAATGATTGGTAGCTTTCAATTTCATACGATTGACATAGCCAATTGCCTCGGTTCATTTCCTCAATGTAACCATTTTTTTACCATCTAAAGGATAAATTAACCTTCAACAAAATATAAACGTATAAAAGCTAGATTGATTTTAGAGCAAAACTTTTCTAATGCCAGGACATTCTTTTTTTAATAGATAAGGTTTTTCTATTTTTTTTCCCTTTTTTCTTCAATTTTTTATTTATTTAGAATTTTCAAAAGTCTTAAGTATGTTTTTGGTCCCTGCAAATATAAGGAAATTCGGTTTTGCGCCCTGCATTTTTCTAAATAAATCCCTGATAGCCCTGCAATATGTGTATCGTTTGATCTCTTTAAATAGTTTTCGAAGCAGAATAACATTTGTTTTTCAATAGTGAGTTCAAAACATCGGTTTATGGTTAGTTGTGTTTTTTGGGATACTAGGTACTCTTAAACCTTTAATTTTTTGTGCCCATTGCTTAGCTAGGTAGGGAGATAACCAAGCAACCAAAAGGAAGCAAAAAGACAACCTTCAATTTGATGTTTTGTCGGCTAGCGAACCAGACAACTTGTCTAGCAACGCAATTGAGAAAAGAAGAAAAATTTATGCATAGTTGCGCGTCGCGAATAGGTTGGATCGCGAGACAACCAAGGAAAATATTATGCCATCACGTTGCGACTAAAAAACATCGTGTCGCGATGGACTGCAACCATGACAGCATTTAAGCCCAAATTAATGAAAAATTAGGGCATCTCGTTTTGGGTGAAAACCAAGGTCTTGGGAACTGCGAAAAGAGGAATAATTGGAGCTTCTCCACCCTTGGGAACAAGAAATTGAATGATTCAATATACTCATTTTTGTGTAATTTCTCTTTTACCTTGTATTCCAATCCTTTGAACATGAGTAGCTAAATTTCTTATGTTTAGGAAGAGATGAATCTCTCTAAAACTATCATGTGATTCATTGTTATGATCAATTAAATTTAGTTATCCTCTTATATTTTCCTTTACCTTCGTTCTTATAGCTTTGCAATGATTATTATTATAATTGTGATAATTTAGGGTTTACTTTCACCATTAGGAGATGCGTTGTGTATTTCGGATAATGAGGATTAAGGTCATGAATATGATGATTATAAGAATATGACATTGCTATCATGAATTCCGTTAATTCTCCGTCTTTAATGCTTTGTTTAGTGGCGATACATATAAGGAATTAGGGTTTTCCATTAGATAAAGGGGGTTTTGATTGCCCTAAATCTTTAGGAATTGAATTGGAATTGATCAATTGTATAGTGCATGTGTTTGAGATGGGCTTCGAGCCCCACATGAATGCGTAATGTAACATTTATTAGACGAGCTCCGAGCTACACACAGATGGGTCATGTACCCCACATTAGACGAGCTTCGAGCTCCACACGGATGGGTCTTGTAACCCTTATTTGACAAGCTTCGAGATCCACATGGATGGGTCTTGTAACCCTTATTTTTACGAGCTTCGAGCTCCACATGGATGGGTCTTGTAACCTTTATTTGACGAGTCGGTGCTCCCTATTACAATGAAATGTCATTTATTGATTGATTTATTTCTGCAGATTAAATGTGTGATTTATTTATTTATTTATTTATTTTTACTATTAAGAGCGTCAAGTATTATTGGTTTTAAGTGGATAATCTTAAGTTGGTTATTTTAAATTGTTATTGTTTTATGAAAAAGTGTTTGAACCATATATATTACTTTAAAAATTGTTTTGAAGAACATGGGTGTAATGGTTGATTTTTCCGGTTACCGCACCAACTATAAACGATACTCATTTTTAAACTGTGTGTATTATTCACTGGGATTTCCTATCACATTATAGTGTTGTTTTCAGAGCTTGAGATCGGTACTATTAACAACGAAGAGGCTTGAAGAGTTTGTTGGCAGTAGAAGGATTTTTTTATTTCCAGGACTTTTAGTAGATGCCCAATTTCACGAAAATTTGTATATGTTGTAGAAATTTTTCAGAGATACCAATTTTTTTTATCTTTTATTTAATTTTGTTGAAGGTATTTTTCAAATTATCAATTACCAATTGCAAAATATCTATTTCATTTAATGTAAT
Source organism: Astragalus glycyphyllos (assembly GCA_963573325.1). NCBI lineage: Eukaryota > Viridiplantae > Streptophyta > Magnoliopsida > Fabales > Fabaceae > Astragalus > Astragalus glycyphyllos. The sequence continues at coordinate 41,145,280 of OY754308.1, forward strand.
TTTCTACTAGTTCCACTAATTTTGACCCACGTAACAAGGCATTACAGTTATTGTGATGATTCACGGCTTATTTTCTCCATTGGGAGATGCGTTGCGTATTTCGGATAATGAGGTTTAAGTCATGAATGTGATGATTATAGGAATATGACAATGCTATCATGAATTTCGTTAATTCTCTGTGTCTAATGCTTTACTAGTGGCAATACACTTAAGAAATTAGGGTTTGCCATTAGATAAAAAATGTTTTGAAGCAAGGGATTGCTCTAAATCTTTAGGAATTGAATTGACTCTATTAAATGTTGAATTGAATTGGTTTTGATCAATGGTAAAATGCATGATAGCGTAGGGAAGATGATTCAATTCCTAGCCACTTTTATTCTTGAATTTTATTCACATATTTTCTATTTTTGGTTACTATCAATTTAGTCCTTGTTCAATATAGTAGTTAATCTGTTAAATTCATAATTTATTAGTTGCAATGATCTGGTACACTTGTTGTGATCTTGCAGAGTTTTTGGCGTTGTTGTCGAGGATTGCCAAATTTTTATCAATTTAATCTCTAATTTTTAGATTGAATTGTATTGCCAAATTTTTATCAGTTATTTCTCTAATTTCTAGATTGAATTGTATTTTTTGTCATTTTATTTTTATTTTTATCTCTTTACCACTATCACTCCCTTGATTCTATGAAAGCCAGATGAATACTTTGTAAATCATGGAGTCCACACTACAGCCACTTCATTCTTGTGTTGTGGAGGACCACATTTAGGTGGAAATTGTGAGACACACTCCTATTGTGATCTTTGCGAGAAGGATCTTGTGTAATGCTATTGTGAGCCAGAATGGATTCTCATTGAAGAGTCCTTTCATTGGTTGGCTCGACCTAAAATCCTTGAGTAGCCAGAGTGGATAATCCCTAAAGAATTATATCACTGGTTAGCAGATAAACAACTTCCTAATCAAATTAACCAACCACAACTCCTGTGTTGTGATTTCAGTGAGGGGAATCATCTGAATGGCAACTTCGAGCCGATGTAGAACAAGAATAACAAGACACAATAAAAGAAGAATCATGGAAGAATAAGAAAGATGAGAAAGAAAAAAGAATTGAACGGGAGGATTCTCTTGTTTGAAGGGAAGCTCAAAATTCTAAATCTTGGGAAGGTGTGTGGAAATCCAACAAGAAATCACCCAACAAATCATTGAAATTGCCAATGCGACCAGAAGTGAGGGACCTTTTTCCTTAATTAACTATAACCCATTAAGGGCCCATTTACTTTCCAAAATCTATATTTATTTAAAATTACATTAAACTAACAAGCCTTAGTGGAAATGAAAACAAGAAATGAGGGAAGAAAAGTAAATGCTATTATGTAATGGTTTGTAAACTAACAACATATACTAACCTTCTTGGTGGTTTCAGTTTCACTTGCAGATCTTGCAGTTATTAGTTCAACCACAACATATATCTCAGTTTCATTAACAATATTTTCTGAGGAGAAGCTGGTTGACATGTAACATCAAGAATTGGTTTTTACTCCATTATTTTAACATTGGTCTGTTTAAATTAATCAATCACGATATTCAAAAACAGACCCTAATTTATAAGCCATAACCAAATAATTATATTGGAAAAAGAAAATCACATAAAGTCTCTTGACCCTTCTATATTCACTCCCATGCTCCAAAAATGAAACTCATACTCTCCTAATTTCACTTAAGAATTCATTTCAGTATAAAATCTGGCTGTGGTCAGGATCGTGTGTTGGACTAGGCAACGTGTGTGGGCTTGAGGTGCTGGGCTGCTACTATTAGTGACAGGGGGTTTGTCAAGTAAAAAAGGGTTGTATGCATTTCTAAGAGGCCAAAATCCATTTTGATTTATTTTTAAAACCCAATTTAACTACAACTATCATTTTAACACCTCAAAGCCCAAAATAATATTTAAAATAAATAACATCTCAAATAATAATATTTATTTGGCCCTATGCGCTCTGCTAGGGTTTGGCCCCTTTTTTTAGAGTTGTAGGTCCAGCTTGTTGGTTTGGTCTAATGTGTCGTAGCGCTGCCACTCTCCTCACTACACCTGGCATTGTTCTTTACCTGAATCCATCTATGTGTAGTTACATCTAATATCCCTAGCTCATTACTTACAATCCTCTCTACTGTTACATTACATTTTGCATCATAATCATTCACTAAGATTGAGACTGCTATTTTTCTACTTCTGCTTGAGTGAGCTGTGAGCTTGCGCCTCAGTCCATTTGCTTGTAGCTATTGTTTTCCTCCTTCAGTTCTTCATGGCTTCCTCTTCTGTTACTCATGATGATCCTGAGGAGCTTATTGAGCTCATGGTCCCTGCATTTTCAAACAATGTTGAGTTAGCTAGAAAATCGTTAGTTGGTAAAGTGTGTACTTCAAAGACTCTCAACAAAGCTGCTATCAAAGACATCCTTGCAAAAGCCTGAAATATGCATCCAGATCTTCACATCTCATATCTAGGGAAGATTATGTTTTTGTTCTCCTTTGCTAGTGAAGCTCATGCGAGAGAGGTAATGGCTAAAACTCCCTGGTATGTTATGACTCAGCTGATATCTCTTCAGTTTTGGCTCCCTGAAGTGTCACCATATGAATTAGATTTCAACTTTAATGAGTTTTGGATCCAAGTTCACAATGTGCATCTAGAATATCTAAATTGCAAGAATGTCACTACTATCTTGCAAAAGATTGGAACTGTTAGAGAAGTGGAAGACCCCCAGTGTGAGGGTAGGCTTAAGCATACATTCATCAGAGCTAGGGTTTTCTTGGATATTACTAAACCTCTACCTACTGGATGTTGGGTTCCAAGGGCTGATCTCCCTAAAATCTGGGATATCATAGATATGAAAGGCTGCAGGGTTTCTGTCTTAACTGTGGAATAATTGGACATGAGCAAAATCAGTGTTACAATGATAAGGTTATGGTTGATTATGACTCGAGACTACCAAAATATGACTTGGGAATAGTGTTCCCAGCTGCTAGGTCCATGCAGGCTGTGATTAAGGAGCACTAGAGACATAGATTTGAAAAGATACAAAGTCAAAGCAACTTCTCAAGGCAAGGGAGTAAAAGTCCCAAACAGGAAACTTCTAACGATTCTAATGAGACTAGTGTTAATCATGGGGGCCCTAATAGAGACCCTCTATACTGGCAGGAACTGCTAATTGCTCAAACGCAGGAGTATCCAAAACCTTTGGCAAGAAGCCTAAACATAGGCCTGTGGAGGAAGTGGTTGACTTGAAAATCCCTGGAGATGGAATTGCTAGAGCTATGGGGGCAACAGATATTCCTATATTGTCTGAGGAGGCTTGTAAGCAAACTATTGTGCATGAGGGAGCTAAAACTGTTGAAACTAAGACACCAATAGGCTTCACTAAGGCTACTAAAGAGAACAAGACCATTACAGAATTAGAGGCTGTTATAGTCATTGATCCAATTGGGCAACAGAATGACTAGAGCTATGGGGGAAGTGGTTGACTTGAAAATCCCTGGAGATGGAATTGCTAGAGCTATGGGGGCAACAGATATTCCTATATTGTCTGAGGAGGCTTGTAAGCAAACTATTGTGCATGAGGGAGCTAAAACTGTTGAAACTAAGACACCAATAGGCTTCACTAAGGCTACTAAAGAGAACAAGACCATTACAGAATTAGAGGCTGTTATAGTCACTGATCCAATTGGGCAACAGAATGACTCTATCAAGGAGGTGATCAAGGCTGGCACTAAAGACAAGGGGAACAATAGGATGGATTTGAACCCAGATGAACCTTTCACAACTCCTATTTGGACACAGCATGACAAAAACAGTCCTTATTTCATTTCAAGCTTGGTGGGAGGATACACTAAGCCTGCTAAAATTATGCCTGAAACCACTCCAGAATACACTGTTGAGTTCCCTGCAGATGAGGAAACCGGGCAATCTCCTAAAGCCTTAAGGGCTCAGGAGGAGAAACAACTAGCATTGACCTTATCCACAAGCATAGTTTTGAAAAAGAGAAGTTACACTCTAGCTATTTGTGCTGCTCCTGAATTATCTACAATGGATCTCGGGGACAATAAAAAACTAAAGAAAAACTCCGATTTTGAACCTGGTAACAAAGTGTTTAAAGGTGATTTTGGTACTTTTTCTATGGGATCTACCAGTGTTTTAAGAACCGGGCCGAACCGGGAACCCCAACGGTTGGTTTAACCCCATTTGAACCGCAGGGTGATTGAACTATTTAGAATCGGGTTGGGCCGGATTGAACCGTGGTTCAACTGCTTCGAACCGCCAATTGGCCCGGATTGAATCGCCCGAAATGCATTGGTTTTATTTTTTTATTTACTTTTTCTCCAAAATTCAATATTTTATTATTTTTTTATTTAATTATTACTCATCTGGTTCAACTATGGTTGAACCGAGTGAACCGATTGAACCATGACCCGAAGGTCTCTTCGGTTCAATCTCCGGTCTGGTTTTAAAAACATTGGGATCTACTGCTACTAAGGCTGAGGAGGCGGGCCAGACCATGCCCCCACCCCCTCAATGACTTGCATTAGTTGGAACTGTTGTGGTTTGGCGGCTGCCACGACCAACAGGGAGCTCAAGGACATATTGAATGTTCATAAGTCTGCCATTGTATTCCTGATGGAGACAAGAGCTAATAAAAGTAGAGTAGAAAGAATAAAGAGGAAGCTCAGGTTTCAACATGTATTCTATGTGGAAGCTAGAGGGACCTCAGGTGGTTTAGCACTTTTCTGGAATGATCATTACATGCTACAAATTTCTGATTCCTGCCAGAATTATATTCATACTAATGTTGTGGAGAGAAGATCGGGTTTGGCTTTTGACTTTACCTTTGTTTATGGGAATCCTGTTTTCCAACAGAGGAGAACCCTTTGGGCTAAAATTGTAGCTCTTAAATCTGTTCCTAATGGGCCCTAGCATTGTATGGGTGACTTCAATGAGATGCTCTCTAGTAGAGAAAAGGATGGAATTAGACCAGCTGATCAAAACAGAATAGACCTATTCAGGAAGTTCTTAGATGATAATCAGTTCATTGATCTAGATCTTAAGGGCTGTAAATTTACTTGGGTAAGCAATCCCAAGGATGGCTTGTAACAAAGCAGAAGATTGACAGGGTGGTTACTAATTGGGATTGGCTGGCTATGTTCCCTCATCCTTTGGGAGTGGCTCTTCGTATAATTAACTCTGATCATTCCCCCATTCTTCTCAAGCCTAAGCCCCCCTCACTAGTGAAAGACAATTCAAATATGAGGTTTTTTGGGGAATAAAGTGATCAATGTAGAGGTATTGTTCCTGACAGTTGGAATATTAATGATTCTGAGATGAATCACTGGGATTCAGTGTGCAATAAACTGAAATCTTGTCAAAGAAACCTATTTAGATGGAGCCAAGTTACCTTCAGGAATGCAGCTAAAGAAATTACTATCCTTAAGGGTAAACTCCAAAGCCTTCTTAATATGCCTTCTGATATGGTGGACTAGGATGAAGTTAAGCAGCAAAGGAGGGCTGTTGATCAGCTTTGGAAATAGGAGGAAGCCTATTGGGGGCGGAGGTCTAGAATTAAATGGTTGAATTGGGGAGACGAGAATACTAAGTTCTTTCATGCCTCAACTATTCAGAGAAGGAACAAGAACAGAATTCACAGAATTCAGAGCCAAGATGGCACTTGGTTGGAGGGTCAACAACAAATTATGGAACGTATATGGCAGTTTTATAGTGGTTTATATGCATCTGAGCCTACTAATGATATACATGAGTGTATGCAGGTTGTCCCCAGAATAGTAACTAATGAAATGAATGAGAAACTTATGGCCCTTCTGTCTCTGAATGAAGTTGAGAAAGCAGCATTTTCCTTAGGGGCTTTTAAAGCCCCAGGACCTGATGGATTCAATGGTTTATTCTCTATCAAAAGCCATGGAAAACCATAAAGGAAGATATTTTCAATGCAATGTCCACTTTCTTTGATTCTGGTCAGCTTCAGGAAGAGGTGAATGCTACTATGGTAGCTCTGGTCCCTAAAATCCCTATGCCTGAGAGTACTTCTCACATGAGACCTATAAGTTGTTTTAATTTCCTATATAAGATCATAGCTCTAGAGTTATTGTGTCTAGACTAAAACCCTTTATGAATCATCTTGTCACCCCCAGCAGAGTGCCTTTGTGGGAGGTAAATTGATTCAAGATAACCTAGTTATTACCCATGAGGCCTTCCACTTTCTTAAGAGAAAGAATTGTAAAGGGGGAAAAGGGGTTGCTTTGAAGCTTGATATGAACAAAGCCTATGATAGGGTAGAATGGAGCTTTCTCAAAACTACATTGCTATCCCTAGGGTTTGAAACTAGATGGGTGGATAGAATTATGACTTTGGTGAGCACTGTATATATCTTACAAATACCAGGTGAATTGGTTCCTCTCTAACAGTCTTTCTCCTAAAAGGGGACTGAGGCAGGGGGATCCCCTATCCCCTACCTCTTTACATTGATTTTTGATGTTTTGTCAAGGATGCTTAATGATGCTAGAGTGCAGAATACTATTAAAGGTCTTAATCTAGCCCGGTGCCTCATTCAGGAGCCTCATTCTTACTAGGTCGCAACTCTGAAAGGCATCTATTTCCCAAGGAAAACATTCTGGGGTGCTACTAAGCAAAGAGGAAGTTCCTGGGTGTGGCAAAGTCTGTTACATGGGAGAGAGTTTCTTAAAACTTCAGGCAGATAGATGGTCAGTGGGCTCTGAGAGTAGTATCCATGTTACTCAGGATAGATGGCTAGCTAATGGGGACCTAGGTAGACTCAATGAGGGATTAGGTTATAAAGATGAATGAACTTATTAATGCTAATCATTGTTGGAATTTGGAGGCAATGAGGACTCATCTTCACCCTTCCACAACTATTGCAGCCATCCAAACTCCAATTTCTTGGTCTAATCCTATAGATGAATTTTTCTGGCCATACACTAAAGATGGGACTTATTCTATTAAGTCTGGTTACAGGAGAATTTTAGAAGTTAAGCCTAACCCTACAAGTCAGACTTCCTCTTCTTCAGGGACCCTAAAAACTGCTGGAGCATTATTTGGGGAGCTACTACCCCTGAGAAGATCAAACATTTCTTGTGGAAGGCTTTCCATAATGCTATTGCTTCTAGGGATAATCTTTTCAAAAGAAGACTTGCAAGAGATGGACTTTGCCCCATTTGCCAGGATAATCAGGAGATTGGTGAGCATATACTTTTACTCTGTCCTTGGACTAAGCCTATATGGTTTGGGGCTAATCTATGTCCAATTTCTGATGAGCATACTATCACATCCTTCCCTAATTCGTTGAATGACACAGTAACCTACTAGAGGGATAATAATATCACTGATGAGCTGTTATCTACTCAACTTTTCTATATGGTGTGGCATATTTGGAAGACAAGGAATGAGTTTGTCTTCAACAACCTTACTCCCAATCCTATGTTTGTGCTTATAGTGGCTAAGACTCAAGCTATGGAGTTTGTTCAAGCTAAACTTAACAGCAGTACTGCAGCTTCTATTGGAGTTTCTAATTTGGTTTTCTCTGGATGGAGACCCCCAAGATCTGAGATTACTAAAATCAATGCTGACGCAGCTTTTGACAAAGATACAAGGAGGGGTGCATGCAGGTGTAATATGCAGAGATAATAAGGGAGGAGTACTTACAACGATTGCCAACAGAATTTTAGCCCCCAATGCTCTTGTGGCAGAAGCCTTGGCCATGCGTGAAGCTCTTCAGTTGGGAAGATTTATGAACCTCCTTCGAGTTGTCTTTGAATCAGATAACGCCACACTTATTGATGCTTGCAGAGGAACTAGAGAAGTTAGAGAGATAAGTAATGTGATTTATGACATTAATTTCATGAAACAAAGCTTTATTCAATGTGGCTTCATGGTAGTCAAATCGCTGCGCTGCGCTTGGTAGTCATAATGGTCTTCATGGTAACTGGGTTCTTCACCCTTCGGAATCCATTAGCAAACTTCTTCAAGATGATGTTTGTCTTTCGTTGATCCTCGAGTGGTTATCTTTGGAGATTGCAGCTTCTGTTTGCGAAATCAACGCTTTGGCTTGACCTCTGTAGTGTGTGGTTGTAGATCTTCTTTGAATGTTTGACTGTAGTTGCGGCTAGGGTTTGGTCTCTCATGTACTTTCCCTTTAGCTTTTGCGTGAGTTTGAACTGAATGTACTTTGAGTTGTACTCTCTATTTAGTTTCCCGTGTTGTTGGACCGGGTCTTGCTGGACCTTGTTGTTGCGCCATGCATATTTGCATGTATTGGTTTGGGCCTCTGCCCTCTATTAATGAAAGGGTTTTTTTTGTACCCCCACTGTTTACCTATATACCCCCACATGTTTTTTTTGGACGGAAATACCCCTGTCTATTTTTGGCTCAATCAGATTTACATTATTAAGATATAAATACGATTTATTTTTTTACAAATCGTATGTATATAGAGGTAAGTACATACGATAATCCTGAAAAATTTTCAATCGTATTTACCTATGCTAAGGTAAATACGATTGAAGTAAAAACACAAAGTGTATTTACCTTGGGGGTGAGGTAAATACGATTCAGGTAAAATACAAATCGTATTTATCTATGGGTGGGGGTACATAAGCTTTGTAAAATACAAATCGTATTTACCCTCACCCATAGGTAAATATGATTTATTAATTTTTTTTAATTAAATTTTTAAAAAAGGTTATAAAAACGCTACTAAAAATCCGTTAAAGAGTCAAAATTAATCAAAAAATTATAAAAACACCACTAAAAATCTAATAAAACCAAAATAAGGCTATGCAAATTTTTTTAGATTTTTTAAAGACTATGAAAATTTAAAAAAATAGTAAACGATGGAATTTGGGAATTTGAGCCCCCCTATCCTTAGGAGTATTGATCCTTGATTTTTTTCGGATTTAATGGCTGTGGTTTGATTACAATCGGAGTAGGTTGGCCGAAAACCGATTTTTTAGCCTAAATTATTCGCTCGACGTATAACATCGTCACGTATAACATCGTCACGTGTTAACGAACTACATCCTAGATAAATCCGATTTTAATTTTTAAAAATTTTTAGGGGAAAATCGGATTTACCTAAATCCGATTTCCAAATTTTTTTTGTAGTTAGGGATATGTTGGGGTTTTTAAATTTTGTGAAGGGTATTTTGGTCTTTTCGAGGGTGCGTAGGGGTATAGTGTCAAAGGGGTGGGGTAGAAAAGAAAAAACCCTTAATGAAATCAGTACATTTTGACAAAAAAAACAAAGGGAAAAAAACGAAACAGACGGAAAACTATAATAATAATGAAAGAAAAAAGAACAAAGAAATAAAAACAAAATGAAAACAATAATAATAATAGTAAGAACACAAATGTACGAGTTTGTTGGGAGAGATTGGTCTGCTTAACGAACGCTTCAACAGCAAAATTTCCCGGGCTAGAAGGATTCCTGCCTCTCTCTCTTTCTATCTTTGATCTCAATGCTCAACAATTTCCATTTCCTCACGCATAATTTCCATCTCCTCCAAAAGGGTTAGGGTTTCTCTTTTTTTTTTCACCTTCTTCCCTAAATTCCCAATTCAATTAGAGTTTCCAATTCATTTTTGTCGTTGTTTTCGTCATCATGACCCATTCCCATTATATATTGTTATAATAAATTATAGATTAGAATTATAATTAAAATTAGAATTGGAAATGGAATTTTCCCATTTTTCTTTTCATTTTATAGAAGTTTCTGGATTTTCTAATTACCTCGTACAGATGCGTAATTGAAGCGAAAAATTCACAACATTTGAAGGCGGAGGAGTTGGAAGGGTGAGTGTGTGTGTGTGTGGGTGAGTGATCGTGGTCCTCCGGTGGAAGATCTAGCCGGGGTTTTCGTTTCTGTTTTGACGGTTAAAAGAAGAAGAAGAAGATGAGCGCTTCTAGGTTCATCAAGTGTGTTACTGTTGGGGATGGAGCTGTGGGAAAAACTTGTTTGCTAATCTCCTACACCAGCAACACCTTCCCCACTGTGAGCTCTTTTCTTAATCCTCTTATCATTATGTATTTAACAATGTACTCATCGTTTTCATTTTTTGTAATTGACATTTTAGGGATTTGGATTTTTTGATCTGAAAATTGGGTGTTGTGTGCGATGATCGTTTAATTTCACGAATGAGAAATTTAGAGTTTCGACGAAGGGATATCGGTTATTAAGAAAATTTGAGTTATTTTTGATTTTGTTTCTTCAATAGAAGCTGGGATTTTTAGATGCAACAATTGGCTGGCAGGTTATTGTCAGTTTGTTTGAAAACTTTGGATGGCAAAACATGATAAGATGGATACATTTCCTCCCTCTATTATTTAGGGTTAGTAAAATGTGAAATGTTGAAATTTTTTGTCATTTAGATTGGATAGAAGGCAATTCTTTAAAAAAAAATCATTGGGTGATTTTGTCTGTTGTATATGTAACGTAAATAAATGCATTTAAAGTTTTCATGAGCATAGATGAAGAAATCAATGTCTGTTGTACTTTACCGATCTACCGTCTACGTGTAGTTCTTGTGCTAAACCCCCCTCCCCGATGTCATTAGAGTGTGAGATTGTACTATATTGTCGTTATGTGACCAATCTACCGTCTACGTGTAGTTTTTGTGCTAAATCCCCCTCCTGATGCATTGGAGTGTGAGATTGTGCTATATTGTCGTTATGTGACTGATCTACTGTCGATAGTAGTTTTTGTGCTAAATCCCCTTCACTGGTGTCATTAGAGTGTGAGATTGTGCTATTTTGTCGTTATGTGCGCTTGTTGGAAAAGAAAGTTAATTGTTACTTTTGCATCTCTTCACTTTGTTTGGAAACAGGATTATGTGCCAACTGTTTTCGACAATTTCAGTGCAAATGTGGTTGTGAATGGAAGCACAGTTAATCTGGGTTTGTGGGACACTGCAGGTATTGTGATATAATCACATTTTTATCGTTGTTAAACATACAACCTAGAGAATTCTTCCTAGAGTTTTTATTGTTATTATTGTTTTACTTTGTGGAACAGGACAAGAGGATTATAACAGATTACGACCTTTGAGTTACCGAGGTGCAGATGTTTTCATACTGGCTTTCTCTCTCATTAGCAAGGCCAGTTATGAAAATGTATCCAAAAAGGTACTTATACCACCGTGTTTCAGAGTTAATTTTCCTTGTCCCATGAGTTTAAATTGCATTTCCCTTTAATATGAACGTGTGGTTTCTATACAAACTGGAATGAGTGGTTTATTGCGATATTAATTCAAAATTGGTAATAAATTACACATCTGTTGTTTCATTTCCAGTGGATTCCAGAGTTGAAGCATTATGCACCTGGTGTTCCCATCATTCTAGTTGGAACAAAGCTTGGTAAGTTTTTTGCTGCCTAATGTAAATCTGATACTGCAATATCATGTTAATCAGTTGCCTCCTTCTAGAAATCTAAAGTATTAATTTATAACATTAACTACCGTTTCTGTAATGAATTCCATGATCCATGAATGTTGCCTCTAGATACTTCTTTCAAATTTTTACATATCTTGAGGTAATAGATTCATAAATCTTTTTTATGCTCATATTATAAATGAACTGTGAAAGAGAAGTGCCTATCAAATGCAAAAATACTGTCTGAAAGTTGTTAATTTAGGAATGTTGGTTTGGACTACTACCTCTTTCTCACTGGAAATATATTAGGTATATGACATTAGTGACATCAATTGTAAAAGTCACTTTGGCTGGCACTCGGTGTTGTAATTCACCGTTGATCATTTTTTTTATGCTGTAGTGTATGTGTAGGTGGGTTGGTCCTATGTCTAGATAGGCATCAACCCTTTAAGATATATGCAAATGGCTTTCATAGCCTCTTGTAGCACTGACCCTAATACGTCCGGTGTTCGACACATATTATGTCCGACACTGACACTGACACTTCAATTTTTTGTATTTTTTAATATTTTTCAAATTAAAACCAGTGTCCGTATCCGTGTTGTGTCAGGTGTATGTATATTTGTCGATGCTTCATAGTTCATACTTCATAGCATATTTTATTCTAGTAGGAGATTAATAATTGTGTTAACTGCCTTCCTGACCTGTGCATATTCTATCAAGCGTTTTATCAACTAAGAATTAGTCCTTTACCATTTTGTGATTTGGAATGAGACAGACCTCCGGGATGATAAGCAGTTCTTCATAGACCATCCTGGTGCTGTGCCCATTACCACTGCTCAGGTGAATATTGTGTTTCTGGTGCTACTTGAATGGCTTGATACTTCTTGTGCATGTTTGGAATATATTTTAGTTATTTAATTAAATTAAATACTAAGATTTGCATATCTTGTTAAAGGGAGAAGAGCTTAGGAAGCTGATTAATGCACCTGCTTATATTGAATGCAGTTCGAAATCACAGCAGGTACATAATTGAATCTGTTTTCCTTTTCTTCTTGTACATAATGGTTAATTTAATTGTTAGCTTTAAATATATCAATGGCCTCTACTGCAGAACGTGAAGGCGGTCTTTGATGCGGCCATAAGAGTTGTTCTTCAACCACCAAAGCAAAAGAAAAAGAAGAATAAAGCACAAAAGGCCTGTTCAATATTGTGATTCACTAGGGCTGAAAATTAGACAACCATTTGTCCAACCTGCATTTCTCTCCTCGCCTTCCCTTTCCTCATTCCTACGCTGTTGAAGAAGTTGGAGTGTTCGTCCAAGTGTCTAACATACTCTAGATCTCCTTTAGCATAAGCTGGTTGATGCTTTGCTTTCTTGGAATTATTGTGAATTCTAATTCTCAAATTTGCATTTCATGATTCCCACCTTTTTTTCGTAACTTATGTTTTATGTACTAATAGACTGGAATATCCCAGTTAGGATAACAACATTGTTTGTTTGGAGATATATATCTAAATTATTTTGTATTTCGTTACAATGTTTGCTCTATGCAAGGATTTCTAGTTCTTTATTGTCATTTGGTTGTTCTATAATTTTTTTTTGACAAATGGTTGTTCCATAGTTTTTTTTGACAATTGTTTGTTCTATAGTAACTGAGAGTTGTTTCGTTCTTTTCTAATAGTAGCATAGTTTACACTATTTTTAACACATCTAAGTTAGGCTCAAAAACAAATGTATTACGTTTAATAGCCAGTGTGATACTCCAAAATCAATAGCAGAACCCAAATATGCAGGGATAGCCTAGCATGAGATTTGCGTGTAACATCCTTAGAAATTTGTCCATTGGCAAACAAATTAAGTAGTTCTAATGAGTTGAAGTTCTTGTTGGATTGGTGGTGTTTTGGGAAGTTTCTCAAAACGTGTAAATGAGGACAAAACACGTTTTGAAAAAACTTGTGTTGGTTTGTGAGGATAATGTTTTCAAAGATTGAACTTTGTTGCTGATGCTTGAGCTTGGTGATGCCACATCAACATACATAACAGATGGAGGAGAAACCTGTGAGACAGTGGCAATATTTGGTATGAAATAGAGACCATCAATGCAACTATCTATGAAATACTAGTGCACAACACAAAAAGTTGCCAAATACTTAAATGTTGAGCTCGACTTATTATACTAAACAATAGTTTAGTAATTGTTATTAAATAAGCGTAATAGTAATTTTCCTATCAATGAAAAAATTCGGTGACCACACTAAAGTTATATTGTGGCAAACATGTACTAACCAGTGTTTTCATTTACCCGCTCTCACTCACCATACAAAACTAAATTGTGGTTAATATGTACTAACCATTGAATTGTTGTATAATGGCCGCCGAAATATTTAGTAACTATTATTAAGAAATTCCTTAGTATCATAAGCCGTTGCCTTAAATATTTATCTAGTATTTGATCTGTTGAGCACTTAACATGTATGATTATTTTTTCCTCTTTATAGTATTTTTGAAGTAAAACTAAAAAATAGTTAAATTTTAAATAATTATTCTAAGTGCAACATAAGTACCTAAAATTTGCTCTTATACTAAGAACAAACACAATAATTGAATTTTTTTTATCAAAAGAAAATAATATCTAATTTGGAATGGGCCAAAAATGATGGACCAAAAAGGTACCATAAGGCCCACCCAGTGGCAGGGACCCGCCAATACCCAAGGCTTCTTCTCTAAGCCATTCCCATTTCCACATTTCCCACCAAAAACCCCAATTTTGCGCTCCAAAACCCACCATGTTGTCGAGCAATCGACAGGGTTCGTGAATCTTACTCACTATACGAACCAGAACGAGTAATTTTTCCCGTGTTTTAAGCATTCTACTCATTCATGTCAAAGCGAAACGGCGTCGTTTTTCTGTCATCGGATGATGAAGATGGTTCAAATACTCGTTCACTGAGTTCCAGTCGCGCAAAACCTAAACCGAGGTCCAGGTCGAGTTCATCGGGCTCCAGAGGAAGGAAGCGGGCCCGAGTTTCCAGTTCCCGGAATCACCTCTCTAAGGTTTATGAGGTATTACTATCAATTTGTAATGTGAAAGTGTGATTATTAGTGATGAAATCGCTGTTTGTGGTTTGGTACTTGGTAGTATTCTACTTACATTTTTTGATATCAAGTTTCACTGCGGTATCTGAGTTCTAATTGCATTTTTTTTAATATTGATTGGATGACCAAAAAGGGGAATATGCTTATATGCAATATGATGACTTTGATTTATTGCAGATAAACTTATTCGATGATGACTTCAATGAAGTGTTTACTGGGTCAAAGGTATTCGCTGGTATGCTTTTTCTTTGTTGTGTTTTAATAACATGCTTCTTTGCTTTCACATGAACCTGAGATGTGGTGATCTTTGGCCACTATCATATAAATTATAGTTTCTCACCTAAGAAATAAGTCATTATAAATTTATATATGTTAATGAAGTTGAATGAGGGAAATTCTAACTTGACAGGATTGTTCAAGAAGCACGTTGCATTTCTTTTTTCTGTAAGTGCTGCTTCTTGAGAAGTTTGTCTAAACTTAGTTGTGTTCACATATCTAAGTGTCCCGATTCTTTATATATCTTTTTGTTGTGGCATGAGTGGATCTGGCTTAAGTCCCTTGGGGGTATACCCTGAAAAACATGGTTGGAAGGAGTTTCTGCTTTTGATGCTTCACTATACCCTGAAAGATTAGTCTCTTGCCCACTAGGTGAAAAAATATTTTGGGGAACTAAAATAAATAGTATTACAGTCGTGCCTTTTCAATTTTGTTACTATTCGCTAATATATGGATTATGTTGATTGTTTAAAACCCTACAGATCTGTTCAACAGGCCTGAGTCCTTCAAGCAATTTTCTTAAATAAATTTAAAAGCTTGCTTGTGCTTTTTACCCACTCCAATTAGTGTGCCTTCTGAAACTGTATCTTTTTTTCCCTGATCTCACAAGTCATAGTGCTGAATGGATGCATCAGGTACTCAAAGGAGCAATGGAGAGGAGCTATGGGTTGATAAATACAAGCCTCATTCTTTGGAAGAGCTTGCAGTTCACAAGAAAAAGGCAAAATTTCTCCTTATTTTCTTAACATTGGTAGTATGAATGCGATCTCGTTTTCAATGTTTTATTGTAATTGCAGGTTGAAGAACTTAAAACTTGGTTTGAGGAAAGGTTGAAACCTTCAAAGGTAAATGATCTAGGAAAACTTTTTGTGATTATAATTGTTGAGATCCCACATCGACTAGATATGTGGCCAAATTAGTCTTTATATCAGACCCTACCCTAGATCTCTTATAGAGCCAAGATATTTGTTATTACTTGTTCCACCTGCAATTTCCACGCAGAAAAGAGATAAGGTCAAATTTGTCCTTATAAAGCTTGGGCAATCCTCACCTCTTGAACTAGTTTTAGAGGTTGAGCTGGCACAAATTCTAATAATATCACTTTTTGTGTTTTTGATTATTCTTTTGGTTTTCGCCCATTTTAAAATCTATGGGCTTTTAGAGATTGTTACTCACTTAGTTCGGTAAATGTGGATAACAATATTTAGCCAGAAATTATTGATCAGTGATATTTTAAGAATATTTTGTTTCTTTGTGTTTTCTTTATGGTCAAGGGAAGATTTTATTAATTAGAAAGTTAGTGATATGTTATTATATATATTAATTGTATTGAATGTTAGGTGGATTATTTTTCCGTGGTTAACTTTCCCCGCACCCTTATTTTGGCATGCTGTGCGAGGCTGCAAGCACTATCATTTTATAAACAATATTTCATTTTCTACTATTTTAACAAATAAAGGGAAAGGGGATTTTTGCTTAGCAAAACAAAGAGAACAGCATCATTTGTCAGCTGTTAGTTTACTGAGTCTTTTCTTCTGAATTCTCCCTCCAAAAAGTGTTTAGTTCAGTTCCTAAGTTCAAATTTCTTAGAAAATTTTCCCCCAGTGTTAAGTTATACTGATACAAATGACCATAATTTTTCTCTTAACTGTATATTTGTATATGTATATATCATGAGTTTCTTTTTCTTCCCATTGTTTATGGCAATTTACAGGGTGTCTACAGAAATAACGTTCTTGTTATCAGTGGACAGGCGGGAGTTGGAAAATCTGTATGTTGCTCTTCCATTCCCTTGTCAACACTTAACACCTTTAGCCTCATTTTTGTATTAGCACAGCCACACAGGACAACCTAGAATTGTTGATATTTGGTACCATTAGGCTAATGTGGATTAGTGTTAATTTTTTCCTTTTATCTGCATTGAGTTGCACACTTGCACACACACATATACACACTTATTGATATTCTTACACATGCAGATTTTAATTCTGTTAATGAATTTCTGCAGTTCACTTCTATAACTCTGCTATATCTAAAAAATGTGTAGAAGACTTCTAGAGTGTTAAACCATTGTCATGAAGAACCACATCTTAACATACTCTACTTCGTTAGGGATACGACATTGGTTGACACTGAAGAATTTCTTCTTTTGATTGCGTAGGCTGCTATTCATGTAATTGCATCTCATCTGGGCGCGGTGGTATGTGGGTGGAACACACCTACACCTGTA
The DNA here is from genome assembly GCA_963573325.1 of Astragalus glycyphyllos. NCBI lineage: Eukaryota > Viridiplantae > Streptophyta > Magnoliopsida > Fabales > Fabaceae > Astragalus > Astragalus glycyphyllos. The sequence goes on from OY754308.1 coordinate 41,162,326, forward strand.
ATTTGGCAAGAACATCTTTATAACTCTGGCACAGGTACATCAAGCCAGTATGCTCTTGATGAGCTAGTTATGAGAAAAGACCCGCTCTCATCCCCTTTATCCTCAAATATTTAGCTTCCTGATTCTGACTATTTTTCTTTTACATATTTTCTGATTGATTGGCAGAGACACGGTACACTTCCAAGTTGGATGAATTTGAAGGTTTTGTGGAGAGAATACGAAAATATGGATTCATACCTACTTCCTTTACCGGGGATTCAAAGCCTCCCATCATACTTCTGATAGATGATCTTCCCATGATGAATGGTAAAGCTGCTACGGAAAGAGTTAAAAATTGCTTACACCTTTTGGTTCACACAACTCAGATACCCACAGCAATATTGGTCACTGATTATGGCAATGCTGACTCAAAAGATAATAGTTCACGGTGCCTTGAAGAACTCAAGCTATCTCTAGAAAGTTCTGGGGCTTGTAAGGTTACTATATTGAAAAGTTTTCTTGTGGTTTTTTGATTTCATGTTATAATAGATTACTTATGCCGAGCACAATCTTGTGAAATTTTCAGATTGCATTCAATCCAATAACAGTGAATTCTATTAAGAAGATTCTGTTTAGAATATGTCAAACGGAGCATTGTGATGTGTCTGCTAATCATGTTGATCTAATAGCAAAAGCAAGTGGAGGTGACATCAGACAGGCAATTACTTCGCTACAGTTTTTGTGTCTGAAACCAAATCAACTGTGTTCTTTGTCTCCATCTACTTGCAGTCCCTGTGCATTAAAAGAGGAAAGTTATAAATCTGTTGGATTAGATGATGGATATTCCTTGTACTTTGGCAGAGATGAGACACTATCTTTATTTCACGCCTTAGGGAAGTTTTTGCACAATAAAAGGGAGGCTGGAGTTGCAATAGAATATGGTACTGAGTTCATAAATAGTTTAGTGAAATTTAAATTTCATGTTGTCTTTCTATCTGGGGAAACAGCTAGTAATAGGTATAACTTGAACATTAAAATAATTTTGTTTTGCAGCTTTTTAATCCTAAGTCATTTTCTTATGTGGTAGACCAGAATAGCTTTCTTATACAAGAAAGATTTTCAAGATTACCGTTAAAAATGGAGGTCCCAGAGAAGATTCTTTGTCAAGCCCATGCACAACCCGGTCCAGTTGCTGATTTTCTGCATGAAAATGGTATTTCCTTACAACATGTTGCTAATGTTTTTTTATGAAAAATTGATATATAGTGAAGACATTCTTTTCCATTTTTTAAAATTTTCTAAACCAAATAAGTGGCTTTTTAATTCTCAATTGATAATTTCTTGCAGTTCTAGACTTTTTGAATGACGAGGCAGTAGAGGATGCGTGGATTTTGTCTTCATATCTAGGTGACGCTGACATTCTTCTTGCTAAACTTCGGGGAATGCTATCGAGTTATAATGAGGCAGAGAGTGTTTTACAGTCAGCTGCTGCATCAATTGCTGTTCGTGGTGTGCTATTTGGAAATTCTAATCCACTTTCCTCCAGGTTATCATTTATATGCATGCAGTCTCTCTGCATAGCAAGACTAAATGTTTCTCTGCAATATTTTTATCGGTTTACTTTTACAGGTGGCATGCAATTCGTCGACCAAAGCTCTGGCAGGTTGAGAAATCATCATTGTACCACAAGGTAGTAAATTCTTTTTGACTCCTCTTTCTCGGTAATATTTATTATCGTGCAATGTTTCAGTTTCCATTTGATGTAGGTAGCTTGAAATGTTACTTTTAGTTTAACCAAGGGAAAAAAGGACTCTGGAGAGCATGAATGAAATATATTAATTCTAGGCTTCCTATATTAATGCTCTTTTTATACTATTTTTTTAATCAATACACCCTAAAATGTTAGGATATTTCATATTCTAGCTCGTCCTTGATTTTGTAGCTAAAGATACTAGAACCAAATGTTGCCTAGTTTGATTATTAACTTCTACTTCCTCGGGTATCGAATATAAGGAAAAAAAACTACCTTGGGCCACACCCTAAGAAAATTAGTTAGTTTCATTTAATTTTCTTAATATAATCAAAATTATAATTGCATTCTCTAAACTATCCCTTGATGGCAATTTGTTTCATAGAAATAAGAGTTATTGAAAAATAAAACCTAAACTAATAAAGGGTATTTTAGGAATGATGTAATTGAATAACATGAAAGTTAAGATTTGCTTATCAAATATAAGAGTTTTGATCCATATGTTCGATACTGAAGTAGTACCTCGCAAATTGCTTATGTTTCTAAGTACTCTTAAAATTTGACTTCTAACCGTGATCTTCCATTGCAGAATGAAATGTTTAGGCAGAGAGTCCTTGCTTGTAAACAGTTGAGTTCTTGTCATATGTCTATTATGGCCACAGAATACATGCCTATGTTTAAATTGCTTGGAAATAGGGCCGGAAGTGGATATCAGGAACTATATCAAGAATCAGAACCGAACATGGATACTGAAGATTTTGATTGTGACAAAATGAGTATAGATGACCAAGCAATGGAGACTTCTGACGATGACATAGAGGATTGGTAGATGTGAAAAATGTAATGTAGTGAGGTTCAGTTTGCAGATCTTTAATGCATATAGTTTTGTATTAGATTAGTGCCTGTGTTTTTTATCTCCACTGTTGATCGAGGCTAAAGCGATTCTTAAGGAATGGCAAGTTTTTTGTGAATAGGAGCTTTTGTGATGCATGCTTCATTACAAGCTAATTGTACCTGGTGCTCTCAATCCTTGATGGAATTATGGGTTTGGGATGTAAGTGCTTATGAGAATGTGCAGCTGTAAATATCAACTTTGTTATCATCTATCTACTCTCTCTGGTTGTACTTTTTCTTAATGGAACTGGAGTTTTACTTTATATCTGTTGCTCTTTTTTCACAGCGCATTACATTACATCTTAGATAAAACATGTTATTACCGTTTGCATTTCTAAATTATTAAAGGTTCCTAAATATAATGTGAGCACCTCCATCAGGTTTTGGGACCTACATATAAAAATAACCTTTTAAGAATATCTACAGAGCCTAACCCACAGAAGTTACCAAGTAGCTTCGCCCTTATTTATATTGGGAACCAATAAGAATCCACTATGTTTAATTTGAAAATTAAGTTACAGACAGGGTTACATGACAGTGTTGGTTGGTAATTCAGTAAGGAACAATTCATTTAACTGTCTGCTGTATAAAACCATAATTTTTGTGGTGTGAAAACTAGAGAGAAAGTACTCTACAGTAGTAGTAATACATGGGTTCATATTATAATTTCCAAGTGGTATACCTTTTTTTTTTTATATAGAAAACGAAACTTAAGAGCAAGTATTGTCAGCAGTATTACACGAAGATAGTAAATGAGGCAAGTAAGGTACTCATTTTCTTTTTCTTTTTGTCAATAAAAAGAATTAAGGTTACAACGAACTCATATCAACTTATTCAAGTCAATGTGCAGTCAATGTGCCTCATTCACAAGGCATAAAAATTACACAATAAAAAAGACAATTTAGCTACTTCACAATGCAGCTACTCCACAATGCAGCTACTCCTATCCGTAGAACTGCTAAAATTAATGTAGCTAGCTGCTAGCATGAAGTTAAAAATAAATGATATGGAGACCAAGTTCATCTCCAATTTAACACTAAGTTATTGAAAATTTCTATCAAATCAAATTAAGCCCTTGGACTCAAAGATAGATTAATATCTTGAAAAACCTTAAGCCTCTTGTCAATTTTCTTCTGAAAAATCTCAGTTGAAGAGGTATCATTCCCTTTCTGTGTCTCATTTGTATCTGGTCCCAAAAATGCAGAAAGAATAGCATCCTCAAAATCCTTAGTATCTGGTAACAAGTCCCTCAACTTGTTCTTCTCACTTTCCTCTAAAGAAAGCCTTCTTGTTTTGTTCCCTGGCACAACACCTACTTCCACACACACCTTATTATTATTATTATTATTGTTCACATCATTATTTACTCTCATTGATCCTGCAGCATTTCCAGACCTTGTTCTCTTAAGTGTATCTGAGACAGATTCCTTAACAGATTTTGCTGCATAAAATGGTGCTGCTGCAACATTAAGTGAGTTATTCACCATTGGAACAAAATCCTGTTTACTACCTTTGATTTGTGATGCTGCTGGTATGTTTTTTGTTATGATGTTGGAGTTGATGTTTTCATCTCCAAATTCATCTTGTGAAATTTTGACTGAATTTGTTGGAATTGCTACTATATGGTCCTTACAAGGTTGAGGTTGCCAAATTGATGAAGAACCAAGAAAAGCTTCAAAGAGTCTACTTTGTTCAACTCTATCACCACCTTTATTATACATCATCTCAGACTCAAGATCTTTCAGCATTTGTTGTGCCCTTTCATAGGCTTTCAGATGAGAATCTGAGCCTCTTGGACCATCTGTTACAGCTGGTTTTACTCTATAGAGAGTTTCTTTTGCCTCAGAAATTCTCCCTTGTTTCATCAAACAAATTCCCAAATTACACATTTTGTTGTTATCTGGTGCTATTGAAAGTGCACTTCTATAGGCTTCTTCTGCTTCTAGGTAGTTGCTTTGTTGCATCAATGCCCATCCCAAATTTCCCTTCATTAACAAACAACTTCAAATATCAGTTACAAAGATCAAATTCAAGGGATGATTACCAAAATTTAATTGTGATACATACAATAATTTTAGTTGATTTTGGTCTCTACAGTCGACTAATGAGGAGCTATATCACACTATTGTTGTTAGGTAATAAAATTATTGTAGGGACTAAAATAATCAAAATTTGCACATTTTATAAGAATGAAAAACATATTTAACTAAAAAAAGTTAAACTATGTGTACTAGGCTTACAAGTAATCTAGTGGCTTCTTGCTCCACAGAGACTTGAAACTTCTTCCCTTGAGATCTAGCAGTCTTAGTGCGTTTACCATTGAAAGCCAACCCTTGTTGAATTAAATATAGCTTACGCCTCAAAAGACCAATTTGGTCATCAAGCCTCCCACACCTCTGTGGTCCAAAAAACGTGACATTAATATAATTGCATATGATATGAATAACTACTAGTGTAATGAAGAGTTAAAAAATAAAAATATGGAATTGAGTGAATAATCACCTTATATAGATCTAAGAGGATATTATCCAAAGACTCTTGTGCTTGATCTGAACATCTAACTCGAAGTGATTTTATAGCTTCAATAGCTTCTTCAGCCCTATTTTGTTGTTTCATCACAATAGCCATATCTTTCAAAGCACTATCCACTCTATCACCTGCATTTATTGCTGCCCAAAACAATGGAATTGCTCTCTCCGGGTCCTTTTCCACCAACTAAATCATAGAAAAACAAAAAAATTAAAACTTACCCATTAAATTAAAACTTCAAAAATTTGACATAAGAATTAAAAAATAGGAAAAACAAAACAAAAAATTTCCAAGTACCTGAACGTTTTTGGCTCTAACATAAGGAGTATCACCAATAGGAACCTTATGAGCGATATGGAAGGATTCAGAACGAGTTCTGGAAACAGCAAGTGGCTTTGCTGGTGAAGAAGGTGCAGATTTTGAAGGTCTGAAACCTGGAGGAGCATTCCACATATCTTGCAACATTTTGAAGCTTTTGTTTTACAGTGATTTGATAGTTTATGCAGGGAAGAAAAGTGAACAGTGCTGTAATGTGATGTGATGATGCGGGAGAAGAAAGATGCAGAGAGTGTGAGAGAGAAACGGGAGAGAATGATGTAATTTCGGGGAAGCTTGAAAGGTTTTTAAGTTTCAGGGAAAAGTAGCCGTTAGAAAAAGTAGCCGTTGGTATTACAATCGGATCGGGTTTTTTTATTAGATTAGATTCTTTACAAAATGGGCCTTCGCTAACATTTGTTAAAATATTATTATTATTAGAGTAGAATTAGAATAAAAAAAGATAATAGAATAATAATGTTAATATTTAAGCACATATGTATCATTTGATATTTTTTGAAATTTAAATTTGAATCTTTTTATAATGATTTTTATTTGTTATTTAAAATGTTTAAACTTTATTCTTTTATTATCTTATACGTCAGGATTTGATGTTAATAATTAATTTTATTCTATGTTTTCACATGATTTGTTTTTTGACTGGGTGTTATTACATGATTTAGTTTTGATAGAATTTTTGTCAAGTTTTGTAGTAATGTTTTGCTATTGTGATACTGCATGACCATAATTTACTTTAGGCTAAACAACATTTTTGGTCCTTTATCTTTGCTCTAGGTTTCATTTTGGTCATTTATCTTTTTTTGATCTGTTTTGGTCTCCCATCTTTCATTTTCGTTTCATTTTGGTCCCTGTAGTTAGTTTTTGTTAACGGATGTCACACTAGCAGTTAACTGACGTGGGGTCTTAATTGTCACTGTTGACTTGAAATTCTTTCAATGATGTGGCATATAAGGGACCAAAATGAAACTTAAATAAAACATGAGGGACCAATTAAAGTAACGATTTAGTCCTTTATCTTTTTTTTGTCCCAATTAAATCCTTTATGTTTTAACTTTTAAGCACATTTGTCCTTTTCCGTTTGCCTCCGTCCAATTCTGTTAAAAAATGTCTACGTGGCTGTTACAGCGCTGATGTGTCGTAATTTATGTGTATGTGGCATATCCATGTCATTTTTTAATTTAGTTTTTATTAAAAATAAAATAAAATTTCTTCATCTTCAACCTTAGGATTTGGGAATTAGGGTTCAAACCATCAATTGAAAATTCATCCCAGAATCTGGAGAACCATGCCTCTCTCTTCTCTCTTCTCTCTTCTCTCTTCATCTTCATCTTCATCTTCAAACTTACAACAGCAACATCGAAATTCTGGAAACGCGATTCGGGGAAACATAAACGCGATTTAACAGGAACAAATATTGGAAACGAAAACGAAATTCTTGAAACGCGATTGGTGGAAACGATTGCAGCGTTTGTCTTTAGGGTTGGATTTCGAGTGCGATTGCAGTGTTTCTGAATCTGAGGGAGGAGAGAAAGAAGACGTGAAATCTGATGAACGAGGTGTTGCGTTTTCATTGATTTCGATTTGGTTTTTTAGGGGTTGATTTCGATTTCATTCCAATTTCATATCCATTCTGTTCCAGTAATCATTGCGCTTTCATAACCATTTTGTTCCAACAAATATTTTAGATCTGTTCTTCATATTCTCGTTTTGTTTTTGATTTTGTTTCGTTTCAATTTTGATCTCGTTTTTGAAGATTGATTTAGGTAAAACAAAAGTTAAAACAGATGTGAAATGATTCTGAATCGATTTTAGAACTGAAGATGATGAAGATGATGATGATGAGGATGAAGAAGAAGAAGAAGATGATTTTCAGTTGGAGTTGAAGAACTCTGTTGCTACAGATGTGAATGTTGAAGAAGAAGAAGATGATTTTTTAGATTTTTTTCAATAAAACTAAATTTAAAATGACATGGATTTACACTAAATAATCCACATAAGCATAAAATGTGACACATCAGCCCCAAAAGAGCCACATAGGCTTTTTTAACAGAATTGGACGGATGCAAACGGAAAAGGACAAATGTGCTTAAAATTTAAAACATAAAGGATTTAATTGGGACAAAAAAAAGATAAAGGACTGAATCGTTAATTTAAATAAAGATAAGGGACCCCGAGAGCATTTTAGTCTTTACTTTAGGCTAAACAACATTTTTGGTCCTTTATCTTTGCTCTAGGTTTCATTTTGGTCATTTATCTTTTTTTGATCTGTTTTGGTCTCCCATCTTTCATTTTCGTTTCATTTTGGTCCCTGTAGTTAGTTTTTGTTAACGGATGTCACACTGGCAGTTAACTGACGTGGGGTCTTAATTGTCACTGTTGACTTGAAATTCTTTCAATGATGTGGCATATAAGGGACCAAAATGAAACTTAAATAAAACATGAGGGACCAAATTGAAAAAATCAACAAATCTGCAAAACACCCCAATCTTCATCTTCTCCGGCGAGCTACCACCACCCCCGGCCAGCCACCACCACAAACAGTGACATCGCCTATCTCTCTCTCCCCCTTCCTCTCTCTCCCTTCGTCATTGAAAGTGCCAAAAAACCGTAAAACACAAATCTACATTTCCATTTCGTTCTCAATTCTTTATGATTTTTGTTGAAATATTTTGCTAATAATCAGTTTACTGCACCAATTTCGAGTCTATTGTAAGTGGTTTGGTGAACTTTAATTGAGTTTTGAACGTTTCCCCAAATTGCAAAACCCAAAATGCGTTTGCCTCTGAAAACCATGTTTTCGATTAAGTTCTTCCACTTTTTTGTGCCAATTGGTGATGGATTCTGATTCCTTGTGAAATTTCACATGAAATGCACTATCCATTTGCTTGATTTGGTGAAGAATTGAGAATTCTTGAAAATATTGTTGTGGTGTTCTTGATGGGAGAGAGGTGGACAGAGAAAGAGGGAGGAGGGAGAGAGAGAGGCGATGTCACTGTTTCTGGTGGTGGTGGCTCGCCGGAGAAGATGAAGACGAAGATTGGGGTGTTTTGTCAATTTGGCCCCTCCTGTTTTTGTTAAGTTTCATTTTGGTCTCTTATATGCCACATCATTTAAAAAATTCCAAGTCAGTAGTGACACTGAAAACGCCACGTCAACAATTAACTGTCAATGTGGCGTCTGTTAACAAAAACTAACGGCATGGACCAAAATGAAATGAAAGTGAAAGATGAGGGACCAAAACGGACCAAGAAAAGATAAAGGACCAAAATGAAACCTAGAGCAAAGATAAACCAAAAGTGCTATTTAACCTTTACTTTATTGATCGAATATTTAACCAAAAGTGCTATTTTCTCCTTCTTGCCCTCGTTTCTTACTTGGTGTAGCTGGCAGTTTCTCCTCTTCATTATCCATGTCACCAAGTGAGTCGTCTTTGACGGCTGACTCACCATTTGTTGACTTCAATAATAGTTTTCCTTTGGTAACGATACCTTTTGAGTAAGTCCTCAAATTGATTGCTCAACTATCACATTCTTTCAAATTTAGTCCATCAGTTATAAAAATATGATAATTAGTCTCTAAACTATTCAAAATTCATCAATTTAGTCCCTGATCTATCCACACTCTCTCTTATTTAGAATCTAATTGAGGGGCAAAATTGATGTATATGGAATAGTTTAGGGTCTATTTATTTGATTTTTATAGTTTAGGGACCAAATAGGAGAGATAGTGAAAAATTAGGAACTAATTTGAGAGTTACCTCGATTTATGCATATTATGGGGTTACTTTTCAGAAATGTGTACTATATTTTAGCATTGTGCAACTTTTTGCGCTACTTTCTTTCATACCTTCTCTTTTCCATTAAGACAAGGAAAACATCTCTAAAAGTTCGCGTGGATGTTTGAGGATCGGTGGTTCCTCTGCAATTGCACGATCCTGCTGATTTCACCATGAAAATGAGAAGCAACAAAGAGTAGCTTCTTGATTGACGGGATATTTCAACACACACTTTGTCTATTTCCCTTATTAGGTAGTGTGCTTCCTTAGAGTTGACAAATACATACATACTTAGTAATTCATGTTCCATAATTTTAACCCTCATACTCCAAGACAGTAGCATCACATGGAATCTTCCTCAACACTCTTTGTGAGTATTCTCAATAATCAACATGAAAACACATGTTTAGGTTCTTCAATGCAAGCTTATATAGAAAGGCGCTGGAGTACAATATTTTTTTAAAGCAAAGTGGATTGCTTAAAACGGCAATCCATAATATTATTAAGAAAGAAAAAATGAAAAAAGATTACAACCACACTTGGGAGGACATAGACAAATCCCAAGCAAAATAACGAAATCTATCTCTAATGAAGATATTCCTTTTAGAAATGAACCCTTTTACAATAAAAACTACAATAACTACCCACCACACAAAAGAAAATATTCATTTTGGCGCAAACACTTCCTTTTTATCCAAATAATCATAGTTAAGAATTTTTTCACACTTGGTTAAATATTTCAAGATTAATTGTTCATCAAAAAGGTGTTCTTATTATAATGTAAAATATTGATGGTCTAGATTTATTAATCGCTCCAACAGTCTCCCTATTATTTTTATGAACAAATAATCTTTTTATGGTATAAGAACGAAAAACCGAAAGCTCAGAATTACAAGAAGCGCAAATAAGATAGTAAGACGCTTCACCTAAACTTATAGGTTCAAATCATATAAGGAGAACGCGGGGAAGAAAAAAAACCTCCAATCAATTTGCAAGCGATCGCATACAAGGACGGATCTATTGATCGTGGTTGTGGAAGCAACTCCTTAGGGATTTCATTTCATCATTTTTGTTGTGCGTATCAATTTCTCTTAATACAACATCACTCAAGTTTTTATCCCACATTTCTACTTATTATTGCAAAAATCACATCTATTTCAAAAGTTAACCTTTTCTTTATTTATTTTGGTTATAAACAGAAAAATTAAAGGAAAAAAAAAACAAAACAGAACTAGGCTTACTTCCTAGTTCCTAGTGAAAACAACTCCACTCACACCCTCTATAACGTGCAGCAGCAACTGCGAAGGACAATTTTGAAGGTCCACAAGAGGTTTTGGGTCACAAAAGCCCCCATCTTGACCAAGAAATCTGCTCAAAGATTACAAATTTACAATTGAATAAAAACATGTAGATACTAAATACACAAAAGACTAAAAGACCCTCAACATAAGAAAACATTATCTAATAGCAACAACCATTTCCCCCTCTGCCACTACTTTCATTTTTGAAATCAGAAAATAATTCATTCAAGGTTTCTAATAGAATGTTATATTGTTAACACACAGGAATTACACATTGACAAAGACTAAGGACACGAACAAAGTAGTTTTTACAAGTTTTGGACAATCTTTACCCTTTTTGAACTTGCTTTTAGAGTTGAGATAAGTCTAATCCACATCCACATTCTAAGCATAAATATTTGCTGCCCCTACAACTTTAAATTTCTGACTCTGTCACTAATTCCACAGATAGTCTTTGTGAACATAAATACTGCCATTTTTGTACCACATACTAAGCCACAATACCGAACAAGATACGCGGTCGTCATCCATTCTCAATTATAGTGCCCGAAAACTGTCTGCTTTGTCTAGTCTTGCTGTTCCTGAGCTTGATGATTCACCCATTGCATCAGGAGATGCTGCAGTGTGTGGTGTTTCCCTATTTAGAGAAGTTGGCATCCCAGAAATCTCCTGAGAATGAATATAATATTAATAACCATTAAAGGTTAGAAAGCACGGATAGTGAGATGAGAACATGGACAGGCTAGTTTTCAAGACAATCCCTTCATCTTCAATAACAAAACAAGCGGCACTGCTTCTAATGAGAAAATAACACACAATTTAGTCGCATACCTTCATCAAATGTAGCCTCAAATCGCTTGGTCGAGCCCGACTACCGATGCACGTGATCACAAATTTTGAATAATGAAACAACACATCAGCAGCAGCTTCCTTTTTCTCAGTTAGCTGAAACCAAATTCAGTTCTTTCACGTAAATGATTCAGAGAGGATATAAATTACTCAACAGATAATAATCAGTAACATTGAACTTAATGAGCAAAACCACAAGCAACTTTGAACAAAGATGTTGAAGTTGTTGCTCATGTTCAAACCCAAAACTTCTGCAGTTTCCTTAATCAATGGATGTTGGATAAAATGTGACATCAAAGTTCAAAACAAAGCTTTATTAGAATGGATTGGCCGTTAAATCACTATTACAACTAACAAGCAGTATTGTTAATGGTTATGTTCCTAGTTTTAACGTAATAATGACCCAATTTGCCAAAAAAATCTAGCTTTACAAGGGAAACAAAAACCAATATACTCAGTGAAAATCAAAATGAAATAAGGAGCCAGCAACCACAGATCCTCGGTTAATGGATACATAAATTTTCTATGTTGCCTGCATTTGCATATATGTTTAAATCAAGGAAAATCAGTTAAGACAGGAAATAACATGGTCAATCAGCTTTAGACAACAAGTCTATGCATAATTATAGAAGGAAGTTTCAGACAATGGCGGTTTACTTCACCACACATAGAATCGACAGATGCATAGTTTAATACAGATGAGATTGAAATTTCCAGCAGTGGTAATCTCAGCAGTGGGATGAATATTGGACAACTCGGATTTCAAGTTGTATTTTAAATTGAATTTGACGAAGTTAAAACACAAGTCATCCGATCTGCATCCAACGGACAACATCCATTAAACTGAAGTGACTGCAGGGAATTTGAGTCCCAAAGCAATCCAAGCCAGGATCATAAAAACAAGATCAAAAATGGCTGCATCTTGTTTCGTAACAGTAAGCCCAACTAAGTTGAAAAACTGTAAAACCTTGGGAAAAAATCACTCACTGGTGTACTACTAATCCAAGACAAACTTGATCTACATGAGTGTGTCACAATGATCCGACCTATACTGACACAGACACAGACACACCAATTTTAATTTGAAAAATACAAGTACTTAAATTGTTGATGTCGGTGTCCGATACTATACGTGTCGGACACCGGATGCGTCTTCAACTGGGATTGTCGGTGCTACATAGGGATCCAACCCTTCTTCCTTAAACTCTGCCAGGGCAGAAACTTTATAGCACTAGGTTTTCCCTTTAATGCATATCAAATTCAACTAACACAAATTCCAATAAGACGCTGCTTTTTCCCAGTAAATAAAAGTTTTGGGGAGGGAAGTTGCTAGTAATATATTCTAAAGCCAGGAAATGTCTACTAAGTAAGGTTCTGCTTGATACTTATTGAAGACCTACCAATGAAGAACACCAGCTGAACTCGGAGCCTTAAGCTTCTAACATAACATGAATTGTGAATGATACTTTGTCACTACCGTGTATAGTAGCCCTAAATTGTACCCAGTAAAATAGTGATTTTTTTTCACAATTATGATTTAGCTAGAAGAAAGAGACAAAGGATTGTACCTTGCTGCGATAAATCAATAGAAACCACAAAAAAATCGAAGCATGTTATGTTTTGATGATGCAGGAAAAATATTTGAAACTTGATGCTAACAACAGAATCAGGCATAGAAGTTAAGAGATTTTGCAAAGCGGTTAGCGGAAATTGAATCGCTGAAGAAAGTTGAGAGAGAGAGAACCTCTTGATCTTCTTTCATGGTGAATGTGTTGTGTGAGCGATGATCCTCCCGTTCCCCTCTTTCTGTTGCGGTGCCGGTATAAAGTGATTATAAAATTATTATGACACGAGAATTCATAGCTTTTTTATAGTTTTATTTGTTTCTAAACATCTCTAAATATTATGCAGTCAATATTCTGTTGCATTTGTGTAGTCAATAGATCTGGACCATCCAATACCAATTAAACCGTCAAGATTTTTATTTAACTTTAAAAATAGATAAATGACATAAAGCCAAAGTTTTGACCGTTAGATCAAATATTAGACGGTCTTGATCTACCGACTACACGACTGTACCTATCATGACTGCACAGAATCCAGATCCACCAATATCCCTGGTACTTCTTTGGAGTTGGATTAAACCAGCCTCCTTATGATACATGGAGTGAGCTAGTATTGGCGGCTATAGAGCAGCTTTAACGCTGCATCTAAAAAGATAAATTAACTATAGGATGCGGTAAGAATAAGAAACAAGCGATGAAGACATCCTTGCTCGCGATGTTTATTGTTGAAACTAGTTAGTTGCCGACATTAAAATAGAGTACGTAAACTAAAGTTATAGTACCTTTTTTTCTCTCTCATCAAACCAAAGATTTAGGTGAAATCTGTACTCCCAATTCTTGATGAACATACAAGCTTGGGTACTAAAAGGGAATTTTTTTGAAGGATTATAACCCAGAAAAACACAACTTTTGTAGGGGCCAAAAACATATTTAGTCATGGTTAACATCTAATACTTTTATGTGAATTAGTTAAATTCATACGAAATTTGAATAAACATAAAAAATAAATACAAATAAAAATATAAACATGTAGGGTCAACAATGAGTTGTTTAAATTATGTGGCAATTTGACTATAAAAAACTTAGTTCACCATTTAACTTAACCAACCGCCATTAAAGATATTCTAAACATCTCCATCTGTATACTGATATCGTCGATACTTTTTCGGAATTATCAGAATTAGATTAAAAACTAGCCTTAGTGCCCGTGCGAGAGGTAATATCGGCGGTTATAAATATGCTAAGTTAATAATTGATAATTAAAAAAATTGTAATAATCATATCCCTAAACTAATATAGTTTTATCATTTAGGTAATTCCATTACATTCAGTTAGTCAGTCGATACTGAATTGACATTCAATACTAAGTGTAGTCTGCAATTAGCTTGGGGTTCAGTCAAATAGTCAAGAAGCTCGAGGTCGTCTGATCTAAATTGGATGGTCCAAATTTCAACTTCGGAAATTTATAATAAATAAAATAAAAACTCTCCTTAACATTATAAATCACTACCACAAATCCCACTTCAATGAATACGGTGTGTTCAACTTATTGCATCAGAACCTTCGTACCCAGTTTTCTTCAAAGCATGCAAGGGAAATGGTTGCCTTCAACCATTTGTGGTTATAAGTTTTAGTTCAAAGTGCCTGCATCCCCCATTTTCCTCATTAGTAGGTTTAGTAGGTTACTGTGTTTCTAGGGAGCACAAAGTTCTTTTGTATGAACTTGTTCCCTATCAAACACTAAAATACCATCTACATGGTACGTATATAGTTTTGTTTTTGACTTATGCTTGTGTTTGGTAGTACTGACACCTCCAGTTAAAGACATGTCTAGTGTGCGACACATTGTATTGGACACCCACACCGACGCATCAAATACTTGTATTCTTCATATTAAAACCAATGTATGTGTGTGTGTTCTTGCCGTGTCTGGTGTTTGTGTCTGTGTCAGTACTTAATAATTGTGAAAAAAATATTCATAATAACATACATATTTTTAATGTTTGTTATCTACTACATATACCAAACTTATTTGGCTGAATATTGACCGTAAAAATTCCGCATATGAACCAGGTCTCTGACTTTGGTTTAGCTAGATTTGAACCAGAAAGCCGTATCCATATTTCCACTGATAGTACATTCGATGATTTGAATGAACATTACGTAATGCAAGGTATAAACTGGTCTGGCTATTCCTTTACCTTCAAGTATTCAACAACTTCATCAATCTTTCACAAAAAAAATGTGATAATTTCGCGACAACAAAAATTTCATCAATCATCTAAGATTATTTGCATGTGACACAGGTATTTGGATCCAGAATATCTTTTAAGTAATCATTTGGCCGAAATGGCTGACGTTTACTCATATGGGGTGATGCTACTACAAATGATAAATGGGAAGAAAGCTCATGATTTGTCTATCAGCTGGGTTAGTAGTGTATTAGACATATAGTTAGTGAGAAGTTAGAGAGATAGTTAGTTGGTAGTTACAAATTAGTTTGTTAGATAGTTGTTACTAATTAGTGAGTTAGTTAGTAGTTAGTTTTATGCCTATATAAAGAGGCTTATGTAATCATTTCACACAACTCTTCTCATTTTATATCAATTCATTTGATGAATATTTGATCTCTTAATCTTTTCTCTTTTATCTTCAATGGATGCCATATTATTCAATATGGTATCAGAGCGCACATGGTATCATGTGTGCTCTGATACCATATTGAAGAATATGGTATCCATTGAAGATAAGAAAGAAAAGATTAAGAGATCAAATATTCATCAAAATGAATTGATACAAAAATGACAATAGTCTCTCTAAAATGATTACATGAAGCCTATTTTAGGCATGTACCAACTAATAACAAACTCACTTATAACTACCAACTATCTCCCTAACTACTAACTAACTATCTCTCTAACTTCTCACTAACTATATGTCTAATATAGTGTGAACTTTATATCCTCACCCCATAAAAATGCATACTTCAAAATGTAATTTATAGTGAAGCTATGAAGTAGTCATTAGAAATTAGTTGTTCTTTCTTTTTTAAGTTCTTCTCTGTGCTACTACTATTTTTTTTAATTTGAAATTTATTGTGGAAATATGTGTTGAGCAGGCTCGATCACTTATGAGAGACGAGGCAAAGAAAAACAACTAAGAAGACTTGGTAGAGCCACTCTTGAGTAGTTTGTGCATATCATAACACCCATGAATCCACAAATAAGGAGATGTCACCCAAGAGGACTTTAGGAAATTGATAATAGCCCAAAGGAGGGAAGAACAAGGTAAAATAAAATATGTCAACAAGATGAGTCCTACGTCATCAGAAATCTAGTGGGACGTCATGTTTCTCTAACTTAAGGCGGAGGTTAAGATGCACAAACAAGATTTGTGTAAGAGGCACAAAGACAATGTTACTTATATTAGGCAGTTGTTGGTAGTTTTTTGTGTTTACATTTTTTAACATGTAACTAGCGCATGGGGATCGTGAAATGTTGTAAATATTTTTACTAAAAATTTATTTAAAAATATTTTCGCTCTTTTAATTAGTTTGTAGACCTTTAAGACGATGAGATTATCAGCAGCTTCCCCATCAAGCTTTAGTCCAGGTTGAATACGTTGTTGTTGTTTTTGAGTTTCAGAAAATAATTTCAGAAAATCAATCCACCGAAGATATTACTGGATTGAGTCGCGGACTAGGTCGCTCTCTTTAAGACGTTTCGTGGCACGGCTCAAAAACCACTCTTGAATATAGCTCGTAGGCCATTCTTTAAAGTAGAAGAGAAGAAACATCGAGAGAGGAGAGAGAGCTTGAGGTATGATTTAACATCAAGCGGTGCAAAGAGTCAAGTGAGGGAGGGGCCTATTTATAGGCTTCAAAACTGACTTGGTGCGCAAGTCTTAGAGGATAAGACCGGAGTGCTTGCGCTCCAAGCTATAACGGATAGGAACAGACGCGGATAAGAACGACTCTGTTCAACGAATCTGTACGCAACGGTTAGTTCATTGTATCCGGACGGTTCAACGAATTTGGACACGCAACGCACCAAAAAATAAAATAATAATTATTTTCGTAAAAAAGAAATTACACCTCACAGCCCGAGCCCAGGCCTGGGCCCGGCCCTACCGGTCGGACGGCGGCAGCGCTCACGCGTGTGTGGTGGTCAGTTTATGTGCGTTCTCTCTATTTCACAAAATTGAGTACCCATTAGACTCCAACCTAAGTTGTGAAGTCCACACTTATAAACACTCTTAAAGTCTTATTCTATCTAATGTGGGACTTTTTCAATTCACAACTACCAAAGTTCCAACAGTTGTAGATGACCATTTTAAAGTGAAGGGTTAGGCAATGGTATGTGGATATTAAAACGACCTCATGAGGTATATTCTATTTCTGTAAAAGCATTCTCGTAGATGAGAAATAGATCCATAATTTCACAGTTGTCATTTTTGCTATGGGCAATATATGATAAAAGCTGGAAAAACATAATAAGTAAAAAGTAAATATCTTCTTTTGTTGTATTATCCCAGAACAAAGGATATTGAGAGGTACAATTTAAGAATGACAGGCAATAAGGGCTAAAAATTGCAACACCCAAGAAAATGAAAATACAATGAAACTGAACAAATAACACTTACCAACCCATGAAGTACTCAACGAAACCAAAGGTCATCACAAATGTTTATTATGATATAGGTGGCAAACACATAGAGCGTTACATGCATATCTAATGACAACTAAGCAAAATAAAATAGCCTAAAACATTTTATTTTTTTTGACACAAAAAATAGCCTAAAACATGATAACACACAACATAATACAATACAATACAACCAATCATATTCGCACAAAAATCAAAGTAAATAAGTTAATCAAATGGCAACACACAATATATGTGAATAGTTGGGAAGAAAATTGATATAGATGTAATTGTAACAAAGTGGAATAGCATCGTAAAATAATATATGTGAATATTTGATATGTGAATATATGTGACAACACACAATATATGTGAATATTTGGATATTGTAAAATAATATATTACCTTTATATTTGAATAGTTGGGAAGAAAATTGATATAGATGTAATTTTAATGCTAGCATGAAAGTACAACAACACATGTTAGTCATAATGATTGGATCACGCACACCCGAGTATTTTGAGAGTTATTGATTTTGGTTCTGAACCCTCTAAATTTAGCAATTGCCCCTTTTTTTTTAAACCCTACTTGTAGTTTCTTGAAAATCTGCTAACCACTATTGATCTTGAATATTATTTTTTTAAAAGTAGGACACTCATAACTGAAGCGCTCAATAGCATCGTAACGGCCACATAAATTTTTTCATAACGGTGTCAAATGAAAATTACAAAATAAGGTAATGGTGCAACAATTTTAAAAAATAAGCAGGGACCTAATCGTTACAAAAAAAGTTAAAGCACTTATTTGTTATCGGAAATCAAGTTAAGGGACCTTGAGAGATATTTTTCCATACACAAATAGTCCATAACTAGTTACTACTAATAATTACATATTTTTACTTCTTTTATGGCATAGGCCACTAGGAAAGATACAATTTCCCAACACCAAAATATTCAGAATCTCAAAAATAGATTGAAATTTCTTTAAATATCTATTTCAATCTTTTAAAACTTTAATTATAAGTAATAAATATTAGGGAGAGATTGGGGTTGAGGTATTCAACAAAACTAGAAATAATAGAAAATAAGAGATAATAGTTAAGAGAATCAACTCTGCAAGTGACAGCTAAGATCAATAAGCTGTTGTTTCCATCTTCGACACAACAAAACGATTTCAGCAGGGAAGAGCTCCGAAGAGGAGAAGGAGATGAGTACGATAGTCGTCTTGGATGCTTAAATGGTGGCAAAAAATGGCCAAAAAAGACCTTCAAGTAGTAGTTGGTTTTCAAGGTGTCTCCTTTTTTGAATATGTTTTGAAAGAATTGTAGAGGAGAAAGAGGAGGTGAATAAAGCAAGGTTAGTTTTACCAAAGGTGGCCAGAGCTGGCCAGAAAGGAACATAAAAGGTGGTTGTGGTTGTGCTTTATGGTGGAGAGAGAAAGGAAAAATTAAAAAGGAAAGTGAGGTAATTGGGTTTCTATGTAGTTGATTGTGAGTGCAGTCAGACAGTCAAGAAGCCCTGGGTCGTCCGATCTAGATTGGATGGTCCAAATTTTAACTTCGAAATTTTATAATAAATAAAATAAAAAGCTCTCCTTAAAAACTGGTATGTCGGATCTTGATCAGACAATTTTGAATTGTTGATTGCATGACTGCAAAACAGTATTGACTGCACTTGATTTAAATTCGAGAAATGGTGGATCACAGTTCTCTCTAGAACAGAAAAAGAAAGTTTGGTTTGAGTCTTTAATTTCAACTAGTGTACGCGTGTCACTGGTGTAAGAGCGGTTTATTCTTGTAAAAAAAATTAGAGAAAGAAACAAGAATAATACAGGTTAGAAAAGCCAAAACTTAAATAAATAAAAATAAAATACAATTGATCAGCGGTCGTACGCGGGTCAAAATAAGTAAAAAAGATAAAATACAGTAACAAGGTAAGTTAACCTTGGTCGTCTCACAAAGATCTCTAATACTAAGATTACCGCAATCAGAAACAAAATTAACAATAAAACAGGGGGTTTTGATGAAAACAATTTCTATTTGAGGGGTTACACAATTTAGATAGACAATTGATCCACCAGATTCCGGGTGCGCGTCTTGGATTTATCATCGGTTCCAAATAATCGTGCAAGACTCGTTCAAAGTTTCAGTTCTTGATTGATAATAAACTAATCAAGCAAGCGTCAATTAGTTTATGCGAATTCACACCGTTTTAAAGCAAGCGTCAAAACAATGTGTTCAATCAATCGTGATCATGAACAAGCGCCACTTAACACAATCGATATCATAACCGAATTCAATCAATCCTTTATCAATTCCTACTCGAATTAAATAAAACAAGCGATTAAATAACTCGAATAGTTAAGAGTTGCGAAAACAGATTCACATATAAACAAGCGTCATACATAAATGATTCACGTATTGCAAGTAAACCGAATTTGGGTAATTATGCATCACACAAAGACAAAAATTGCAAACAAAGAATTCAAATGTGGAACTGATAGAGAAGAAAGAATTGAAAACTAAAAACAAAGTAGACGAAATAACATTAAATACCGAACCTCAAAATCCGTAAAACGACACCCATTCACCAATGAATTGACTTCGGGTTTTAGGCTTCCATGGTGGTTACGCTACCAAATCCTCAAAATTGTATAATAATGCATAACAGAGTCAAAATGGCTCTGACTAGTGCATTTAACTAGGACAAAACGAAAACCCTAATCCACTAACTGGGTTCTTGGATAAAAAGCTCGATAAAAATAGTAATTGGCCCATAAACCCGTAATTGACTAAACTGCTTTGGTAGTTCGCAGTTTTGACATTCAATAATTCAGAATTGGGTTTCGAGCTCAACAGAATAATTGTAGCTCTGTTCCTTATCTTTCCAACGCATGCTCGCACGTCTCAGTCGGATAATCACAACCAAAGTTATATATTGCAGAGTAGACAGGGATCAATATGCAATAAAAACAAGAATTAATCAAGAA
The DNA here is from genome assembly GCA_963573325.1 of Astragalus glycyphyllos. Lineage (NCBI taxonomy): Eukaryota > Viridiplantae > Streptophyta > Magnoliopsida > Fabales > Fabaceae > Astragalus > Astragalus glycyphyllos. The sequence continues at coordinate 41,182,935 of OY754308.1, forward strand.
TTTGCTATAACGCTCAATTAAGACCCAAAGTCTAGAAACGTGCTAAGGCTCAAATATTAGGAACAAAACAATTAAAAACACCAAGTGAAAAGCTATAAAGAGTTCATTAAAATGCACTGATCAAATTCCCCCACACTTGAGCTTTTGCACTCCGGGCAAAACACACAAAACAAGACACAAAAAACAATACATGAATTTCCAATCAACCTAAAGAAGGCAAAGTCATAAGAGAGGTGTTGTTCCTAGGCTTCAAGGAGAATGACAATCAGAGATAGCACTTAGTTACAATCAAGGCAAACAAGAGAATAGAGCACTAGAGAGTGAATCATAAGTGATGAGTCTTCATAGGATATGTATTAGTAATGCTCTCAATCACTCAAGTGTTTAGGTTTGTGTTTACTCTCATATATATATAATAAGCACATGAATGAAAGTTAGCACTACCATATGCTTGACAAGCTTCTAACATACACACTTAAGAGCACATGCACATAAGATCAAAAGGTCTTAATAAGGGTTGTAATGGGGCCAAGGTCAAGGTGAGATAATCCTAAGGGGGAATTAGGCTAAAAAGAATCAAAGAGGGTAAAGAAGCAATGAAAATCAATTGTAAAGTGAGCTTGGGAGGATCCAACTTCAACAAGGTATGACGAATTTATCTAGTTTGACACACTTCTCCACACAACTCTCTCCAGACAATTTTCACTCTTTTTGACACAAAGATTAAAAGATATATACACTTTCCATTTTTTTTCTTTTTTTTTTCTTTTTTCTTTCTTTCCCTTTTTTTCTTTTTGGGGAATATTTTTCTACACAAATGTACTTGCCAAAATTTCTATTGAGAACCCAAGAACTAGCCCAAGTGAGAACCACAATTGCAACAATTTGGACACCCCCACACTTATGGATTTGACAATTTTCAATTCAAAGCTCCTTCACCCTCTAAGATTGGGTAATAAGATTGGGGCTTACACAATGGGATAAATTCAAGGTAGGCTCATTTGGCTAGTAGCTAAAAAAACAGAATTGCCTAGATCATTTCAAACATGCATGTGAACAAGTGTTTCAACAAGAATCAAGTCAAGTTCTAGAGTAACAAACAAACATGAGTGAGTCACACACAAGAAATGAGGAATGGCAAAATGTAGTCCATCCAATAAAATGCTTGATTCTCACCAGGGACATTGACTATCACAAATGATGCAAAATTTAGTGCTCATAATCAACTTATATCAAGAGCAACAAGAAATCAATCAAGTCATGTCAAAACACCTATGGTCCTAGAATAGTAACATCACTCACAACTTGTACAAACCAAGAACTCATGGAAAAACTGTGACACCTGCTACCCCGTTTGGAAAACTTTAACATAAATGGAGGATTTAAATAAAAGTATGTCTTTATAAAAACCTTAATTCAAACGAAATAACAAGTATCACCAACATGCGGAAATAGAAATCAGACCAAATAGCGAAATTATAAGAAAGCCCTGTGAAATCCCTGTGTCACATATCTCAGAGCTTTTACCACTTCATTACAACTCTAAAAAAACAATAAATAAAATCAAAACAGTTAAAAGTCTTCATCATCGCAAACTACTCCTCGGCATCCACATCGATATGTTCTTCATCACCAGCAAAGTCGTCACCTAAACGTGCACAATGGCACACGAGTAGCCACAAGGAAAGAAGAGTGAGGAAATCATATAACAAGGAAACAATCAACGGTAGTGGATACAACTTTCATAACACGCATGCACAAATAATCCTTAACTAATTTTCAGCTAATACTAGTGTCACGACCTCATTATGGTCCTAAGACTACAAGTAGCAACGACAACAACAACAACAGAATCAAGATACCTTGCCAGATCCTGCCTGACAATCAACATCATCAACAACAACTATAGGACCAGGTTACCTTGCCTGAACGGGATACCTTGCCCGATAATGCCCTACAAAACAACAACTATAGGACCAGGATACCTTGCCTGAACGGGATACCTTGCCCGATAATGCCCTACAAAGAACAATCAACAATAGGACCGGGATACCTTGCCCGAACGGGATACCTTGCCCGATAATGCCCTACAAAGAACATTCAACAGTAGGACCAGGACACCTTGCCCGAACGGGATACCTTGCCCGATAATGCTCTACAAAAACAATGGCACGAGGACTCTGAGGACCGGGATACCTTGCCCGAACGGGATACCTTGCCCGATAATGCCCTCCAAGAACAACAGGACCGAGACACTCGAACGGGATACCTTGCCCGATAATGCCCTGAAGAACACCCAAAAGAGGACTGAGAGGACCGGGATACCTTGCCCGAACGGGATACCTTGCCCGATAATGCCCCCATTAGCGACGACAACGACTACGACGAAGACAACAGCAACAATGATCACCATCACTATTCTTGAGGTGCGACTCGCCCATACTGCGACGGGTCCTTGCCCATACTGCAACAAAGTTCCTTAAGCATCATCATCAACTAGTAACATCAATTTAACCGACTGTGGTTCTCATTTATGCCTATAAGTCACTATAACTCATTCTTAATCTAATTTAACCCTTAAATGCTTAAGGACCTCGATATCAACAATTTAGTCCTTAGTTCTACCTGCTAACCTGACTCATTAACTTAGAGGTAACTAAATCGTAAGTTCATCTTTAGTTCCAACCTGTGAGCTAACTAGTTATATGATTTCAGCATTGTCTTTATCAGATATTCAATTATGTCAACTACCCTAGGGTTCATCAATCATTATTATCCAATTACTAAACAAAATGTCTTATACAGGGAGGTTAGCCCTTAAGCTTTACCAGCTCATCAACAACAGTCATAAATCACCACAGCAGGCATACCAAACATGAATACTCACACATATCATTTTAAATTATAATAGGGTCCTTGCTCCTACAAGGACATAACTAATTATTACTAAGGCATTTAAAATCCATTGCTCCTACAATGGTTTACAAGCAAACTATGTTGTCAGCGTAAGACAGAGGGATCATGGGACATCCCAGTTATGTCATTTGTACCCTACACTACCATGTTCCCTAGTCATCATCCCCCCTCTTCTTACCTGGATAAACAAAAATTATAGTATTACTGAGAGCAGGACTGATCTATCCACGGTAGTGAAATTAGTACCGAACGAGCACACGGAAAGTCTACGGGTCACTCAGGAAGCGAAGAGCAGCTGAAAACATATAAAATCAGTCCTAAATAAATTTTGAGGATTATTAAAACTGAAACGAGAGTAAAACGAAATAAAAAGAGTGACCGAAGGACGTCTCACCGGAACAAACAGGTCACAAGGGGTCCGACGTCAACTTCACCGAAACGAACGAAGGCTTAGTGTTTCCTGAAGGTCTCGACGAGTAGAATTCGAATACGACGTCCGTTTTTCCAACCGGAGACTGTGGTGGTCGGAATGGGTGGAGGACAGCTCGCCTAGACTTAAAATACACCCCAAACGGTGCTTCTTTTGATAAAACAGAGACTGAAAACGGGTTCAGAAGGTAATTTCGAGTGGGGTGGTGAAGTTTGGGACCAAATGGTGGGTTAACCGGTGAGTTCTAGAAGAAAGAAGGTTGGAGGTGCTCACTCTTATGGCTGTTATGGCTGGCTGCGGCGGGAAGTGAGTTATTGGAGATGATGATGCACATAAACCTAGACAGCTTATAATATAAAAGGAATTGGGCTCCACCATTTTATCCAATGGACTATGCACATGTACTCAAACCTACTCCCCTTTTTATCCACTAATAATAATTCTTTTTTTTTTTTTTTTTAAAAACGTGGCCAGCCTCATCGCTGATGATGAGGTGGTGTTACTCTCCTTTGCTTGTTTTTAAAATAATAGTAATAATGATAGCAAAACAAACATCTAAATACTACTAACTTAATTATATTGCTATAATAATAATAATAATAATGTATTACAACAACAATCACACAAGGACTCACTAATATATCATAACAAATAATACTAGTTCAATAATTAATAAATATAGTGAATGACTATTAGTATGTAAAATACGATGGTATCTCATCTAAACATAGGCTAATAATAAAATAGTCACACACAAAATTATCACACAATTACCGATATATGCACATAGATTAATAGCTAAAACGGGGTGTTACAATCCTATCCCCCTAAAAAAAAAAAATTCCGGCCTCGGAATTATGCTAACCTGTATCGAAGAGTTGCGGGTAAAGCTCCTTCATCTTGCTCTCCAACTCCCACGTCGCACTCTCCTCTAAGGCTCCGCTCCATATGACTTTCACTAAGGGAATACTCTTCCCTCTCAACTGTTTCACCTTTCGATCATCAATCCGTTTTGGTAATGCTTCGAAGGTTAAGTTATCCTTCAGCTGGATTGTATCTGGCTCTATCACATGACTCGGGTCATGAATATACTTCCTAAGTTGTGATACATGAAACACATTGTGAAGATTCGCCAAAAATGGCGGTAACGCAATCTGGTACGCCACTTCTCCAATCCTCTTTAAGATCTGATACGGGCCGATGAATCTGGGCGTCAACTTTTTCGCCTTCATTACTCTACCAACCCCTTTAGTGGGTGTAACACGTAGAAACACGTGGTCTCCTTCCTCAAACACGAGGTCTTTAGTCCTTTTGTCATGATAGCTTTTTTGCCTACTTTGTGCTGCCTTCATCTTTTCTTGTATCATTTTTACTTTCTCAGTAGTCTCTTGCACAAGTTCGGGTCCGAGTATAAGGCTTTCACCAGACTCAAACCAACACAGAGGGGTCCTACACCGCCTCCCATACAAAGCCTCATATGGCGCCATCCCGATGCTAGAATGGAAGCTATTATTGTACGTGAACTCTATAAGGGGTAAGAACTTCTCCCAACTAGTGGAGCCTTCCAAGGTGCAAGCTCGCAGCAAATCTTCTAAGGATTGAATCGTTCGCTCTGTCTGGCCATCTGTCTGTGGATGATAAGCTGAGCTCAGCTTGAGTTTAGTCCCTAGAGCTTCATGCAAGCTCTTCCAAAACCCAGATGTGAATCTAGGATCTCGATCTGACACTATGCTAGAAGGAATACCATGTAGCCTAACCACTTCCTTAATGTACAACTCTGTCAGCTTCTCTAATGAATATCTTATATTTATCGCTAAAAAGTGAGCCGATTTGGTCAGTCGGTCCACAATTACCCAAATTGCATCATAACCTGTCGTAGTTCGCGGAAGTCCCGACACAAAGTCCATGGAAATACTATCCCACTTCCACTCTGGAATAGCTAACGGTTGCATCTTTCCTGGCGGCTTTTGATGTTCAACCTTAGATTTCTGACAAGTCAAACAAGAATACACAAACTCAGCTATGTCCCTCTTCATTCCTGGCCACCAAAACACTTTCCTCAAGTCTTGATACATTTTAGTAGCTCCTGGATGAATACTCAAACCGCTTCTATGCCCCTCCTCAAGAATCATCCTCCTGAGTTCAGGTACCTTAGGAACACAAATTCTGTCCCCGAACCTCAAAATCCCATCAGTGCCTTCAACAAAACCAATTTCCTTGCCTTGAGAAAGCAACTCCCTCTGATCCCTGAGATGTTGATCCTCCTTCTGTCCTTCTCGAACTAAGTCCATTAACTGTTGGTGATCTTCAACATACCAAGTTTCACACTTGTAGGAGTCTTTTCACATACCAAACTCAAATCTCGAAATTCTTCCAATAGTTGCATCTGCCTGACCATCATGGCTGAGCAATGCAATGCCTTTCTGCTTAAGGCGTCTGCTACCACATTGGCTTTACCTGGGTGATAGCTTAACTCAAAATCATAATCCTTTAGAAACTCCATCCACCTTCGTTGCCTCATATTCAACTCCTTTTGGTCAAACAAATACTTCAAACTCTTATGGTCACTAAAGACTTCAAATCTCGCCCCATACAGGTAATGCCTCCATATCTTCAAAGAGAAAACCACAGCTCCAAGTTCTAGATCATGAGTCGGGTAGTTCTGCTCGTGAATCTTGAGTTGTCGCGAAGCATAAGCCACTACCTTGCCATGTTGCATCAAGACTCCCCCCAATCCTTGTTTGGAAGCATCACAGTAAACCACAAAAGGTTCCTTCGGGTCAGGTACAACCAAAACGGGTGCTGATGTCAACTTTTCCCTCAGCTTCTGAAAACTCTCTTCACACTTGGAGTCCCATAAAAAACTTGCCCCTTCCTCGTAAGGCGAGTCATTGGCAAGGCAATCTTAGAAAATCCCTCGATGAATCTCCGATAATAACCAGCTAAGCCCAAAAAGCTCTTAATCTCTGTCACATTCTTAGGTGCTTCCCACTTTTGCACTGCCTCGACTTTCGCAGGGTCGACAGCTATACCTCCCTTGGATATCACATGGCCAAGGAAACTTACTTCTTCTAACCAGAACTCACACTTAGACATCTTGGCAAAGAGCTGCTTATCCTTTAGCACTTGCTATACCACTCTAAGATGTTCTTCATGATCTTCCTTAGACTTAGAGTAAACCAAAATATCATCGATGAAGACAACTACAAATTTGTCCAAGTAAGGGCGAAAGATGGTGTTCATGTAGTCCATGAACACGGCAGGTGCATTAGTCACTCCAAATGGCATGACTTGGTACTCGTAGTGACCATAACGCGTCCTAAAGGCGGTCTTGGGTATATCTTCTGCTTTCACACGAATCTGGTGGTAGCCTGACCTTAAGTCAATTTTAGAAAACATCGAAGCTCCAATTAACTGATCCATAAGATCTTCTATCCTTGGGAGAGGATATCGGTTCTTCACAGTTACCTTGTTCAGTTGTCTGAAGTCCACACACAACCTCATACTACCATCCTTTTTCTTTACAAGCAAGACAGGCGCCCCCCATGGTGACACACTAGGCCGAATGAATTGTTTCTCCATCAATTCTTCCAACTGCTTCTTCAATTCTGCAAGTTCCAACGGTGCCATCCTATATGGCGCCATCGAGATTGGTCCTGTGCCCGGAACCAGGTCAATAGCAAACTCCACTTCTCTCGTCGGCGGTAGGCAATCCACATTTGCAAACACTTCGGGAAACTCTCTGACTACCGGTATATCCTTTTCATCGGGGGCCTTATCCAACACTACCGAGCACAACATTATAAAGGCCTGAGCCCCAGCCTTCACAAATGACTTTACACCCTTAGCATTCAAAATTCGGGAGTCATGGGGTTCAGCAGCTCCAAAGACGGCAGTCTTACTAGCACAGTTTAGCAGGACGCGATTGGTGGCTAACCAATCCATACCTAAAATCACATTTATCTCCCGAAGAGGTAAACAAACCAAATCTACAAGAAAACTCCTACCATCAATAACAATGGTACAATCCTTGCAAACTAATCTTGTTGTTACGGGTTTATCCATAGGGACGACTACAGACAAGCTCGAAGGCAGACTAGACACAGGCAATTTCAATTTTTCAACACAGTCATAAGCAATAAAAGAATGAGTTGCACCAGAATCATATAACATAATCAGAGGTACTCCTTGAATGAGACATGTACCTTGGATAAGGTCTTCTGATTCAGGTGCATCAGTTCCAGCTAGTGCAAACACCCTACCAGTAGACTTGAGACGATCAGTTTGTGGCCTTTGAGGCTTCGTATTGCTAGCAGGTTCAGTCTTAGCTTCTCCACAGTCACGACTCGTATGACCAGGCTTTCCACACCTGAAGCACAAGTATTCAGCCTCCTTGCACGCATTGGTATAATGATCCTTGCCACACTTGGCACACCTCACATATTGAGGAGCATAATGACTCCCTTCGGAAGGTTTACCAGCATTGAAATTAAACTTATTTCCCCCAGTATTCTTGAATCCCCTTCCAGTTGGTGCTAATGGTTGCTTTCCCTTCCCTTGCTGCATAGGCCTCTTGTTTCTGAAAGAAGCGACCCTCTCATTGTAGACATCCTCATATTCCCTACACTTGTGAACCAGCACACCAAAGTCTTGGACATCTAGAACGGCAACACCCTGCTTAATCTCTGGGCGAAGCCCACTCTTAAACTTGACACACTTAGAACGATCATTACCAGCTGTAGCATACGGCGAGTAGTAACGGGACAGCTCTTCAAATTTAGCAGCATACTCACCAACAGTTTTGTTACCTTGAGTTAGAGACATGAATTCAAGTTCTTTCTTGTCACGCAGATCAGCAGGAAAGTATTTCTCCAAAAAGCGGTCTTTGAATAATTCCCAAGTAACAGCCGTGCCAGCAACCTCTAAACGCTGACGAGTGTTGTCCCACCAGTGTTTAGCTTCTTCAGTTAACATGAAGGTAGCATAGTTTACCTTTTGAGAATCAGAGCACTGCATAGCACGAAATATCTTCTCATGTTCCTTAACCCAGCTTTGAGCAAATTCGGGGTTGTACCCTCCTTTGAATGAAGGAGGATTGTTCCTCTTAAAGTCAACGAGCCCTCGAAATTGGCCGTTGTTGGTGTCTTCATGGCGAGCTTGGTTACGCTCCATAGCTTCAGTCAAACGTCCCAAGGCATCCATCACAGTGCCATTGTTCGTGTTAGACATAGTTTCCTATTGTCAAGCAAGAGAAAATTGATGAGTAGCGTACTAAGAAAAATCCAACTATCTCATATCAAAGGCTATAATCACAGACAATCATACCAGAGTACACAGAAAACATAACAGACTCATGCCACGACCTGAAGAATCAAGCCGAGCTCTGATACCACTAAATGTGACACCTGCTACCCCGTTTGGAAAACTTTAACATAAATGGAGGATTTAAATAAAAGTATGTCTTTATAAAAACCTTAATTCAAACGAAATAACAAGTATCACCAACATGCGGAAATAGAAATCAGACCAAATAGCGAAATTATAAGAAAGCCCTGTGAAATCCCTGTGTCACATATCTCAGAGCTTTTACCACTTCATTACAACTCTAAAAAAACAATAAATAAAATCAAAACAGTTAAAAGTCTTCATCATCGCAAACTACTCCTCGGCATCCACATCGATATGTTCTTCATCACCAGCAAAGTCGTCACCTAAACGTGCACAATGGCACACGAGTAGCCACAAGGAAAGAAGAGTGAGGAAATCATATAACAAGGAAACAATCAACGGTAGTGGATACAACTTTCATAACACGCATGCACAAATAATCCTTAACTAATTTTCAGCTAATACTAGTGTCACGACCTCATTATGGTCCTAAGACTACAAGTAGCAACGACAACAACAACAACAGAATCAAGATACCTTGCCAGATCCTGCCTGACAATCAACATCATCAACAACAACTATAGGACCAGGTTACCTTGCCTGAACGGGATACCTTGCCCGATAATGCCCTACAAAACAACAACTATAGGACCAGGATACCTTGCCTGAACGGGATACCTTGCCCGATAATGCCCTACAAAGAACAATCAACAATAGGACCGGGATACCTTGCCCGAACGGGATACCTTGCCCGATAATGCCCTACAAAGAACATTCAACAGTAGGACCAGGACACCTTGCCCGAACGGGATACCTTGCCCGATAATGCTCTACAAAAACAATGGCACGAGGACTCTGAGGACCGGGATACCTTGCCCGAACGGGATACCTTGCCCGATAATGCCCTCCAAGAACAACAGGACCGAGACACTCGAACGGGATACCTTGCCCGATAATGCCCTGAAGAACACCCAAAAGAGGACTGAGAGGACCGGGATACCTTGCCCGAACGGGATACCTTGCCCGATAATGCCCCCATTAGCGACGACAACGACTACGACGAAGACAACAGCAACAATGATCACCATCACTATTCTTGAGGTGCGACTCGCCCATACTGCGACGGGTCCTTGCCCATACTGCAACAAAGTTCCTTAAGCATCATCATCAACTAGTAACATCAATTTAACCGACTGTGGTTCTCATTTATGCCTATAAGTCACTATAACTCATTCTTAATCTAATTTAACCCTTAAATGCTTAAGGACCTCGATATCAACAATTTAGTCCTTAGTTCTACCTGCTAACCTGACTCATTAACTTAGAGGTAACTAAATCGTAAGTTCATCTTTAGTTCCAACCTGTGAGCTAACTAGTTATATGATTTCAGCATTGTCTTTATCAGATATTCAATTATGTCAACTACCCTAGGGTTCATCAATCATTATTATCCAATTACTAAACAAAATGTCTTATACAGGGAGGTTAGCCCTTAAGCTTTACCAGCTCATCAACAACAGTCATAAATCACCACAGCAGGCATACCAAACATGAATACTCACACATATCATTTTAAATTATAATAGGGTCCTTGCTCCTACAAGGACATAACTAATTATTACTAAGGCATTTAAAATCCATTGCTCCTACAATGGTTTACAAGCAAACTATGTTGTCAGCGTAAGACAGAGGGATCATGGGACATCCCAGTTATGTCATTTGTACCCTACACTACCATGTTCCCTAGTCATCATCCCCCCTCTTCTTACCTGGATAAACAAAAATTATAGTATTACTGAGAGCAGGACTGATCTATCCACGGTAGTGAAATTAGTACCGAACGAGCACACGGAAAGTCTACGGGTCACTCAGGAAGCGAAGAGCAGCTGAAAACATATAAAATCAGTCCTAAATAAATTTTGAGGATTATTAAAACTGAAACGAGAGTAAAACGAAATAAAAAGAGTGACCGAAGGACGTCTCACCGGAACAAACAGGTCACAAGGGGTCCGACGTCAACTTCACCGAAACGAACGAAGGCTTAGTGTTTCCTGAAGGTCTCGACGAGTAGAATTCGAATACGACGTCCGTTTTTCCAACCGGAGACTGTGGTGGTCGGAATGGGTGGAGGACAGCTCGCCTAGACTTAAAATACACCCCAAACGGTGCTTCTTTTGATAAAACAGAGACTGAAAACGGGTTCAGAAGGTAATTTCGAGTGGGGTGGTGAAGTTTGGGACCAAATGGTGGGTTAACCGGTGAGTTCTAGAAGAAAGAAGGTTGGAGGTGCTCACTCTTATGGCTGTTATGGCTGGCTGCGGCGGGAAGTGAGTTATTGGAGATGATGATGCACATAAACCTAGACAGCTTATAATATAAAAGGAATTGGGCTCCACCATTTTATCCAATGGACTATGCACATGTACTCAAACCTACTCCCCTTTTTATCCACTAATAATAATTCTTTTTTTTTTTTTTTTTAAAAACGTGGCCAGCCTCATCGCTGATGATGAGGTGGTGTTACTCTCCTTTGCTTGTTTTTAAAATAATAGTAATAATGATAGCAAAACAAACATCTAAATACTACTAACTTAATTATATTGCTATAATAATAATAATAATAATGTATTACAACAACAATCACACAAGGACTCACTAATATATCATAACAAATAATACTAGTTCAATAATTAATAAATATAGTGAATGACTATTAGTATGTAAAATACGATGGTATCTCATCTAAACATAGGCTAATAATAAAATAGTCACACACAAAATTATCACACAATTACCGATATATGCACATAGATTAATAGCTAAAACGGGGTGTTACAAAAACATGCTAAAATAACAAAAAAAAATTCTTTTTTTATAGTTAAAAATTAAAAACTTAAATACTAAAAGACATCCCCCACACTTAAATCACACATTGTCCTCAATGTAAAAAACAAGCATAACTTAAGGATAAGGAAAGAAAACTCCCTCTTGAAGGTGGAGAACTTAAAGCTTGTGGGTGGTTGATATTTGCCAAAGAAGGCTCTTTTATGGTTATAGCACACCTGTATGGTCACCTTCTTCTTCCACACATCCAGAATTAAGGGATTAATTTGATGCTGAATCTTCCATACTTTCTTGTTCGGAATATCTGCCAAGGTCCATCCGATACCTTTCCTGTGTTCCTTTAGAATTGATGTATGGCAGCTTTTCCTGTTTAGATTCAAGGTTAGATGAAATAATCACAGAAATTTTTTCACTTCCCTTTAAATAAGCGCATTTAGAGTTTTCAAGGAGTTGTTTAAGCTCTACAAGATGTGGCTGCTCAATGGCAGCAGCAACTACATCCACAATATCAGCTATGAAAAGTGTATCAACCTGCAAATTATTCTCAATCTCAGCACAAACAGAAGGATTATCAAACATGTGTAATCAACCAAACCATCAAGAAATTCCATTTTACAAAGGAAATGCTCTTCCATGGGGTGTTCCTTAGCATCAAAGATCCCAAATTTTCCACTAGTGTCACAAAAATTTGCAGCTTTGTCATTTTTTGCAACTGTTTCAGGCACCATCGGAGTTTCAACAAGATTAGTTGCACTGAAAATGAGAGTATTTGGGACATTAGGATTTTCTATTTCTTGGGCAGGCAGTTGGTTTGATCTCTGGGCTTGCATCTGATTAACTGTAGTGGTTAACTGTCTAACTATTACCTCCAATTTTCTAAGTGTGGAATCCGTTGTTTGTTGGAATTGGAGATTTTGAATAGCCATCTGTTTAATGAAATCCTCTAGTGAAGGTTCATAAACAGCACCCATGTTATAGTCAACAAAATAGAAATAAGAATCAAAGATGATCAACAAATCAGAACAGAATCCAGAATAAATAGAACAAATCAGAAAATTTCAACTATATCCTATGCTCTAAAATAGAGGGAAAATTAACAAAACGTATCAAATCAAATCTAAAAAACAATAAAAACAGCACTAAAAATCTAATAAAATCAAAATAAAGATATGCTAATTTTTTTGGGATTTTTTAAGATTATAAAATATTCGAATAATTAATTAAAAATAGAAAACAAAGGAATTTCGAATTTTTCGGCCACTACACCCTTTTAGGGAGTCCTACTCCTTCATCTTTTTCTGATTTACTGACCAATTTTCGTTGGAATCTGACCAGTTCACCTAAAAACTGATTTTTTTCACCTAATCTAAGATAGAACTGAACGGAGCCGGAACCGTTAGAACCTGCAAATGCCAAGAAACAAAACTAAAAAAAAACAAATGTTAGTTGGTTAGTGAGGTTCTTAAGTCAGTAATCCCTAATTAGAGATCCCCGACAACGGCGCCAATTTGATCAGCGGTCGTACGCGGGTCAAAATAAGTAAAAAAGATAAAATATAGTAACAAGGTAAGTTAACATTGGTCGTCTAATAATGATCTCTAATACTAATATTACCGCAATCAGGGACAAAATTAACAATAAAACAGTGGGTTTTGATGAAAACGATTTCTATTTGAGAGGTTAAACAATTTAGAGAGACAATCGATCCACTAGTTTCCGGGTGCGCGTCTTGGATTTATCATCGGTTCCAAATAATCGTGCAAGACTCGTTCAAAGTTTCAGTTCTTGATTGATAATAAACTAATCAAGCAAGCGTCAATTAGTTTATGCAAATTCACACCGTTTTAAAGCAAGCGTCAAAACAATGTGTTCAATCAATCGTGATCGTGAACAAGTGCCACTTAACACAATCGATATGATAACCGAATTCAATCAATCCTCTGTCAATTCCTACTCGAATTAAATAAAACAAGCGATTAAATAACTCGAATAGTTAAGAGTTGCGAAAACAGATTCACATATAAACAAGCGTCATACATAAATGATTCACGTATTGCAAGTAAACCGAATTTGGGTAATTATGCATCACACAAAGACAAAAATTGCAAACAAAGAATTCAAATGTGGAACTGATAGAGAAGAAAGAATTGAAAACTAAAAACAAAGTAGACGAAATAACATTAAATACCGAACCTCAAAATCCGTAAAACGACACCCATTCACCAATGAATTGACTTCGGGTTTTAGGCTTCCATGGAGGTTACGCTACCAAATCCTCAAAATTGTATAATAATGCGTAACAGAGCCAAAATGGTTGTGAATAGTGCATTTAACTAGGACAAAACGAAAACCCTAATCCACTAATTGGGTTCTTGGATAAAAAGCCCGATAAAAATAGTAATTGGCCCATAAACCCGTAATTGACTAGACTGCTTCGGTAATTCGCAGTTTTGACATTCAATACTTCAGAATTGGGTTTCGAGCTCAGCATAAGAATTGTAGCTCTGTTCCTTAGCTTTCCAACGCATGCTCGCACGTCTCAATCGGATAATCACAACCAAAGTTAGGTTTTGCAGAGTAGACAGGGATCAATTTGCAATAAAAACAAGAATTAATCAAGAATTATAACGCTCAATTAAGACCCAAAGTCTAGAAACGTGCTAAGGCTTAAATATTAGGAACAAAACACAATTAAAAACACCAAGTGAAAAGCTATAAGAGTGCATTAAAATGCAGTTAAAAGCTATAAAGAGTGCATTAAAATGCACCGATGAACAATATAAATAAAAAGTAGATTAGAGATGAGATGTTTTTGTATGGGAGATAGAGATGAAATAAGATTAGATATTAGATTGCGGGTGTGAGTTTTTCTTTGAGGTTTGAAAAGTCGAAGACATAATAAAGAGAGAAGAATAGATCCAATTTCGGTAATTCTAATTCTGGAAGCCATGTTATTCTAATTTTGCAGTGGTTTAATATCTGACTTTCTAGTCATAATTGGCAAGTGTTTAGGTTGATTATGTTATCTTGTTGGTTCACTATTTTTATTATGTTATGCTGTTTTTTCTTAAATCATGTTCAAAGAATTACCGCATGTGATTTTCTAGGTGTGAAATATTCAAATCTGAACTTAATTAGAACCATGGTTTTACAATGTGGTTCGCAATGTGCATTGCGGCCGCAATATTGCTGTTGCAGTGGCTGTCGCATCGGCATCACACCACAATTGGGAAGTGATTTGTATTCACATAAAACTATCACAACCGCATCACACGCCGCAACGACTCGCAACAGGTAGCCGTCAGAGGGAGAGAAAGGGGTGTGTGAATTTAAAATTAATTTATGCTGCGATACGCACCGCAGCGACCGACATAGCCACAACCACAACAACTGCATCTACGATTGCATCTGCAGCCGCAATTTAAAACCCTCCTTAGAACTTTTTTTTGATAATAGCATAAGTGGTTATCATGTATTTATTTTCTAAATGTTTTGCTCGGATTTTCAATATTTGACTGATAATTTTCTTTTCGTTTGGTATTTTGTTGGTGCAAATGAGTCTGATTCACCAATAAATGCAAGAGGATCATTTGGTGATAGCTACATAAGATATTTTTATCAAAGTATAAGATTTATTTTAAGTGATTGTAAATTTTGAGTTGTATTCATTAGATTTTGAAATACAATTACGTTACCCTGGTTATATTTTAATGAAATTTTGAGTATATTGATTAATTTTTTTTGCAAGATTGATTAAATTTATTGAATGCTTTGTAAGATGAATAATACACGGGAAGCTAGTATAAAATCGTAATAATGGAATGAGGTAAACAACTTTCTCAATTATAAATGATAAAGGGACTTTTATAGTTCTACCTTACTGCTAGAGGGGGTTAAAAACCCCCACAAAAAATCCATGTAATATTTCAAGAGGTTTTTAACCCCCATAATAAAACCACCACTATCTATGGGGGCTAAAACCACCGCAATAATACGGCCCCAAATAGATACAGAATTATGAGGATTTTTCTTTCTGCTATGCCTTCTAAGATTAGGAAGTACGAATTTAGATATGAGAAGCGTAAGAAAAAGAAAAAACTTGAAAAGTTGAGTCAACTCAAACAAGGGCCCAATTTTTAAGATTTGAATAGGGCCTCCAAATTGTTTGGGACGGCCCTGACGATACTAGCAGTATCTCAAAACCCCCATAAAAAGATGGCGACACTCATAACTTCTGCGGTTTTGATCGAAAAACCCCGCAAATTAATTTTAAAACCCCTGTAATTTGACTTTTTTTTTGTAGTACAAGAAATTATCTTTGCCACACTAGCAAAAGCCTTTAAGTTTAATTAAAATCCACTCTTAAATTCCATTTTTCATCAATAAAATATAATTCCTTACTCACTTAAAACTTCTCTTCACTTTCCAAACTACTCTCTCCGTTCCTATTTAGTTGTCGCTTTTTGGCTTTTTACACATACCAATGAGACCAATACATTTGTTACTTTTGATAAAATTAATTCTCTTTTACCTATAATACCCTTAATGATTTATTATCCCATTTAATCTATTTCTCTCTTTGCAACAAATACTTAAGGACATTATTGTCAAAATAATAATAAATGTTGCATTGGACTTTGAAAATGAAAGTAAATAAAAACAAATTTTTTCTACAAAAGCGACAAGTAATTAGAAAGTGATAGAGTACAACACAACCTCCAATGCAATCACACCAGGTAGTATGGCATGCTTAGTAGGAGAGTTCTTCAAAATCTGTTTTGTTCTTTTATTCAAGTTAGTCTCTCTCGTAAGGACTTGGGTTTAATGGAGTGTATAAGTCCCACATCAAGTAGTATGGCATGCTTAGTAGGAGAGTTCTCCATGTGTTAGGGTACTTATCATTTGATATCAAAGCATGTGGTCGGTGTCTCAAAAAGGGCTAGCAAACAGAGGGGCTCTGATCAAAAAGGTTAAGTGATGAGCCATAGAGTCCAGCGGCAAAGTCGCACATGCAGTAGTAGTGATGATCCGTGGAAAACTTAAGTGGTTTGGTTCTTTCCCCTTGACAACCAGTTTTTAAGGGATGGTACTTGGGTTGGATGCTTACCACACTTCCACTAGACCAGACTTAAAAACACAACTAGTTTTTAAAATTAAGTATCTCTTAATCAATTGAAGATGAAAAAGTGGGCTTCACAGAGGTACCTATTTGCATAGAAAGCTAATATTCTGAGTTAGATAATGACAGAATTTATTTGTCTTAAACACTGATAATATGGGGTGAAAATGACCGCATCATCAACAATAAGCTTTTAGTGGTTAGTTACACAATATATAATCTTTAGTTACTTCCCTTGTAATTTTTTTTTGACAGTTTACTTCCCTTAATTAGAGCTACAATTTCCCAACACAACAATTAATAGAATCTTAGAAATAGCTTAAAATTCCTTTAAATATCTATTTCAATCATTTAAAACTTTAATTATTTAAAACAATTAATAATTAAATATTTGGGAGAGATTGAGGTTTAGGAATTCGACAAAATTAGGAATAATTTAAAATAAGATATAATAGTTAATTAACAGAATCAACTCTACAAGTGATAAGGAAGATCAATAAACCGTTGTTTCCATCTATGGCCTGACGAAACAATTTCAGCACGGAAGAGCTCCAAAGAGGAGGAGGAGATGAGTACAATGATCGTCTTAGATGCTTGAATGTTGGCCAAAAATAGCCAAAAAAAGACCTTCAAGTGGCAGTTGTTTATCAAGGTGTCTTCTTTTTCGAATATGTATTGATTGAATGGTAGAGGAGAAAGTGGAGGTGAAGAAAGAATGATTAGTATTACTAAAGCTGGCCAGATCAGACAAGTTTGAATTGCTGACTGTATGACTGCATAACACTATTGATTGCACCTGTTTTGAATTCGAAATATTGTGGATCACGGTTCTCTTTTAGAATGAAAATAAGAAAGTTTAATTAGTCTTAGTCTGTAATTGCAACTCGTGTATGTGTGTCATTGGTGTAAGAGCAGTTTATGCTTGTAAAAAATAAAATAGAAAGAAAACAAGAATAATACATGTTAGAAAAGCCAAAACTTAAATAAACAAAAACAAAATACCATATAAATGAAAAATACATGAGAGATGAGAGGTTTTTTTGTACGGGAGATAGAGATGAAATAGGATTAGATTTTAGATTGTGCGTGAGTTTTTTTTTGTGAGGTTTGAAAAGTCAAAGACATAAAGAGAGAAGAATGGGTCATACACGAGAGAAAGAACTGGTAAGTGGATTCACGATAGGTAAAGCAAAATAGAAGGGGAAATGCCTTATGAATAGGTATTGGACGGTTTCAAGTGAATGGTGGTGCATTATAAATCACTACCGCATGTGCCCGTTCGATGAATAGGGTTATTTCAACTTATTGCATTTGAATCTTCATATTTAGTTTTCTTCAAGGCATGCATGGGAAATGGTTGCCTCAGATCATTTTATTGTGTCTTACAAATAAATGTTACCTCTATTCTTGTGTATGAACTTGTTCTCGATCAAACACAACAGTACCATCTACATGGTATGTATGTAGTTTTGTTTTTGACTTATGTTTATTAGTTTTGTAGCACCGACAGATCCGGTTAAAGACGTTTTCGGTGTTCGACACTTATTTTGTAGGACTCCGACACCGATACTTCAATCACTTATATTTTTCAAATTAAAACTAGTGTCTGCGTATCCGTGTCTATGTCGTGTCCGGGATCTGTGTATGCGTCAGTGCTTCATAGTTTGTTAGCTTTTTGAAACCAAATATCCATACTAACAATTTCTACATTTAATTTATAGGAAACAATGGGACTACCATAGATTGGCCCACACGAACGAAAAGAATGGCTATGTGCGCAGTTTCAAGCATTTGAAAAATTATATATATGCAGGTTGTGTCCATCTTAGAAGGAGACCTGGAGATGACCCTCTCGGATCAGCTTTGACTAGATTACTTTTTTATTGAACAACAATTAGAGAAGGAGGTTAGATCATTGGTAGGTGCAATGTTGCATTGCTTTTTGTCAGTAAATCAAAGGTTCTTATATTTTTCTTAAAATTATTTATTATTGTCTAGAAAGTTATGTATCTATTGTGTGTTGTAGGATCCTTCCATCTCAATTCTTAGAAAATTGCTTAGGAAGCTGGTTGAAATAATCAAAAGTTCTAAATCAGGTGAACCAAACTTTCAAACCATGCAACTAGAAGCTAACAATTTGCAGTCTGTGGTTGATCAATATCTTCAAGTTAGGGGTACTGCTAAGGCAGCACGTGATATAGAAACACGTTTTGGGGAGCTGAATTAATGACTCATCAACAAAAGCATGACTTGAGAAAATGAGAACTTTATTTATCAGAAAGGGTTTTCTGGTTTTTCAACTATATAGAAGTGTGATAACTGGAGATGGATATAGGACAAATTAAGTAGGAATTCCACTGGAGGTTGCCCAGCAGGTTACGTTTGAAGAAAGAGTTAGCATTCATAATATTAGTTATTTGCAAAATTAAGTTAAATGATGAGAATTTGTGTGACCATTTTCTTTCTTTTTGGTTACCGTGTTTTTGGTGCACAGTTTCCACCGACTTTGCCGATGACTAATCTACGCCGGATAACCTGACTGGTCACGTGTAAACCCAACTATAATTATTCATTAAAAGAGTCTTTTATCTCATAAATTTATCTTTATAATAATTGGTTGTGTTCTTTTTTGCATTTAACAATTTTATTTTTTAAATATGTTTTAGTCCTACATTTTTTGGTTTTAGTCCTCCAAATATAGGGTCTTTTGGTTTTAGTCCTACAATTTTTTTAAAAAGGTCTTGTCAAATCAACTCTTTTCAAACAAAGCCTTATTATAATAGACTGGCGTTAAAGAACTATTACAACTAACAAGCAGTATTGTTAATGGTGGTTATGTTTCTAGTTTTAACACAACAATGACCCAATTTGCCAAAAAACACAGCTTTACATGGGAAACAAAATTTGGATAAGATACATCAATCTTCGTTGTCCATTTTTTGTTTATATTCTGTAACGGAAAAGTATAGCTTTACATGGCAAAAAAAAAAACCAATATACTCACTGAAAATCAAAATTAAATAAGGAGCCAGCAACCACAGGTCCTCGGTTAATGGATGCATAAAGTTATATTCTAACGCGGCGCCAGGACATGTCTACTATGTAAGGTTCTGCTTGATACTTATTGAAGACCTAACAATGAAGAACACTAGCTGAAATCGGACCCTTAAGCATCTAACATAACATGAACTGTGAATGATACCTTGTTACTACCGTATATAGCCCTAAATTTAACCCAATAATAGTGAATTTGTTTCACAATTATGATATAGCTAGGAGAAAGAGACAAAGGAGTGTACCTTGCTGCGAAAAATCAATAGAAACTACTAATCAAAGCATGTTATGATGATGCAGGAAAAATAAACAAATAACGAAAAATATCTGAAACTTGGTGCTAACTGCAGAATCAGGTATAGAAGTTAACAAATTTTACAAAGAGGTTAGCGGAAATTGAATCGCTGAAGACAGTTGAAAGCGTTAGAGAGAGAGAGAGAGAGAGAGAAAGAACCTCTTGATATTCTTTCACGGTGAATATGTTGTGTGAGCGATCCTCATGTTCCCCTCTTTCTGGATGGCGTACTGTTGTGGTATAAAATAGTTAATAAAATTATGAGAAACTAGCCCTATGACCTGTGCGATGCACGGGGTTGGCTAGATTTCTCTGCGTATATAAGAACCGTATATTTTTTTATTTATTATTAAATTTCTATAAATATAGGCGTGGTTGACTAAAGGAAATAAAGATTTGCTCACCATGACACCCGACCTACACCGGAAGAGTAGATGAATAAAGTAAAATACAAAATCATGCTATTGAACATTTTTTTTCCTTATAAGTAACAATTGCACTGATATGGTGTAGCCCCAAAAAAAAATCAAGTATTAGTACTCCTAACTCCAAAGAAATTAACATTAACAAATTGATTGAAAGTAAATAAATTTATTTCACAAAGTGTGTTGCACCCTGGACTTGCCCCAACACCAACAAATGCCCATGCCTTTTAAAATCTCAATGCTCATGCCACTCAATTGCAGGGTGAATTTAATTTAAAACAATTTAGCCTCTTCTATTGTTGACCATTCATCAAACAACAACACTCCAATTAAGCATTACTGTTCACCTATACTTTGGCACTCAAACAACTCAGTGGTTCCCCTTGACATTCTTCATATCCTGCCGCTGCACTACCGTGTGCATTCAGCAATCCAGGCTTTAAAGAAAATTTGATGGCAGCACCAGATCTTGCTTAATTAAGCTGTAATTTACCATTCCAACAGCAGTATCCATTTAATGTTGAGCAACCACATACTGTTTTATCTCTAGACCAGAAAAAAGCCATTGTCAAAACATGCCATGATGATTACTAACAGTATTCTCAAAGTAGGAAAAGATATTAATAGAAATATGAAGTTGGAATCCGTAGATAAAAACAACACAAAGAGTTATAGGTATAGAATCCATATTTATCAACTTACTGTTGCCACAACATGAGATAAAATAAATGCATAGTTGTTGTAAGCATCACTATCAGATTGTGAATTGAATCTCCAAAAATCATAAGTTGGATAGCTGATGACACCATATAATTGTAGTATCCATTAATATTTGGACCCCAATTTCTTGTAGTTACACTGCCACCAACACCTTAACCAAAATAATACTTCTCCATCTGAGACTGAAGACTTTGGTAACTGACCCCACCACCAAAAGAGGAAGGAATCACCATGTTCCTAGCTGGAACAATATTCATGTTATTGTTTGTGCCTCTGAAAATTTGTTCGAAAAGCAAGTAGTTCTTACTTCTTAGTCCACAATGAATCAATGGGAAAAATCTGTATACTGTGTTCAAGTGAACAATTAAAACAAACAAACAACTCAAGTTCTAATGGTGTACTGCATTACTCTAGTTCCTCAGAAATTTTCCAGGCCATTCTAACACTTAATATCTTTATTTTTGAGAATAACACCTAATAAACTCTTCACAGATTATTTTATATGGACATATCAGTAACACACTAACACACTCACCCCTAGTCAGTAAGAGCCAAAAGTGAAAATGATGATGTTTGCATCCTCAACCATCTGATCTATGAGTTAATTTTACTTTTCTCTTTAGCCTCATCAATCTCTATTTGTCCTTGCCTGCACTCTTTGCTACAAAATGATGTGTTTCCTCTGCAAAATCACAACAATAATTCCAATCAGAAATCTCAACAACAAAAAAGTTTTTAACTCATCTAAATAAATAAAAATAAAAGTCAGCATCACACTCTTAGAAACACATAATCAAAGAATTTTTCTACATATTTAAGTTTATATCTTTTTTTATATATAGATTTGTAGTACTCAATGAAACACAAAAAATCAGTATCACACTCCTAGAAACACCTAATCAAAGGATTATTCTTAAGAATTTGTTTTATATATAGATCTGTAGCATTCAAAGGAACTTGTAGCTCTGAAAGCTCAAGTCTTACAATATAGAAGAAGAAATCCATACTTACTCCAACATCTTGCATGAACAAAAGCAAGATCAGAATTAGTGATCCCATTTGGAGTGATAAAGTATCCCATTTTCCACCATTTGACCAAACAATATTTAGAATCCCTTTGTATGTTTTTGTCGAATAGTATACCTTCCTTTGTCATGAGCCTCTGGTGCGTCCTGGATGTATGCATAAAAGAAGAAACTGGAAACATTATTTAAAAGAGAAAAGATTAAAGTGGCTTAAATATTTAAAAGAAGAAACCGGAAACATTACTTAAAGGATAAAAGATTGAAGTGGCTTAAATATACATCTATCAGATAATAACAATGACATGAAATATGGCTAGGAACCATGCCAGCCATTATAATCCACAACAATATTTCTATCTTTCTCTCTCCACTCCTATCGGTAAAAGAATCAAGGAAATCAAACAACAGTGAGTGAAAGTAGATTTAGAAAAAAAAAACTTAAGCAAATGCTTCGCAAGCAATGCTGTCACAGTAATTCCCTTTGACTTGATCTGATAATTTATAAAATAGAACAAATCAATAGGTGATAATCCAGAAATCCAGGGTACTAACAGAATAATTTTAAAAAGTTGAGCATATCAAACTATCATAAACTTCCTGCAGCATGTTAAAATAAGGACTTCATGAAGAACATACAATCAATCATACAAGGCTAGTTCTTGAATTGGCCATAATGTCATCATTACATATTAGACACAATCAGAGGTGACTGAAATATCCATGAAAGCAATGTGATATTTATCTAGTATCAAGGGTAATTACAATAATAAACCAAATCCTACTATGAATGCATTACTGAACAATATGCCATAGACCAAAAAAGAAAAGGTTCAATCAGCATTATCCATGTGAATCAACAAACTATTGTGGAAAACAATAACAAAGTAAAAAATGCACCTTCTTGTAGACAGCATCAAGTGCATCGGTGGTGATATCTAGTAGAATTTCTTGACTTAGAAGATGGTGATAAAGATGCACCACTTTTATAATGAAAAGTTGGTCTAACAATCTCTAGTTTTGGTTGCATGCATTTTCTTCTCTCATTGAGTTTTGAGATCGTTCTCTTCACATTGTTTGTTACTGTGGCAGCAACAACCTTTGTTGCTTGATCTCCATCTTTGGATTCTGAGGGACCTGGTCCTTGCCATGGCTTCGCATAGTGATCAATCAAGTCATCCCTTGGACTACAAACATGTTAACTGAAATCCAGCAACATCATTTTCATTCGGAAATTAAACTTGAATAAGTTAGATCTAAAACAAACATGACAAATCAAAATATGATAAGTGTAAAATATAAGTCGGATGGATAAAAAATAGGAGATAAGGATTTCTGTTGAACATAAAACCAAGCCAGATTAATCTAGGTCAGATGAAACAACATGTAATGGTCATCAGTATATGACATTTAAAAACATGTTGAATTAATAAACTGTTGAATGATAAACAAAAAGTGACAAAGGTAGTTCAAATGATTTAGAGCCGTATTGAAGATACCTCGTACAGAAAGTAAAGTGATTTGTTAGAGATAAGAATCAGCAAATTATGAACATATGATTCACTAAAATGTTGATAAACATATAACTAACAAAATCCAAGAACAAAATAAAGAGAGACAAAGCAATGATCAAGTCATCCCTTGGAGAAGCAAGTATAATAGAAAAAAGATGCGAAAACAAAATGGCAAAGAGGGATGCGATCATTTTCAATTCTAAAACAATTTGTGGTATTCATGAAATGAAGATTATATTTGTGGGGGGTTGTTTGAAACTTTGCATCATTGTGACCCATATTTAGATTCTCAATTCTATAACAACTGCCCTCTTTTAACAAAGATTGGAATGGTTTGTTGAGTGCATCTTACGAGTACAATGGATTCTATCAAGCTGTAAATGAAAATTAGGACAATTAATCATAAGAGCAAATTACTAAAGAATTATGTCAATACATGGAAGAGGAAACACTCACATGTTCATAAAGTAAGATCATCTCAATTTGTTAACAAACAAAACAAAGAAATTTTAAAGAGGAGAAACAGAAGAAACGAACAATTATTGTTGGATGAATTTTTGTTAAAACAGAATAGATTGATGGACATGAATCAAAATTGACTTCAAAGGATAAACTGTATGAACCAGAATTTTCTTACATAGATGAATGATTGCAGTTGCATAGTTTGAAAACAATTTAGTCATCATACATCATTGCTAAAGTTGAGTAAATGAAAGTGGACTTCAAAGGATAAACTCTAACGTTGGGAATATGCAAGGGGTAGTTAGAAGTAAGAAATATTGGGATTATGCGAAGACTAAGTATGAATAAGGAAAGATTTCTACTAATATATATATATATATATATATATATATCAATCAAAGGATTCCATAAATGTAACAAAGTGTGCACTTTGAGCCTAAATGTCGTTGTGAAAGTCAATTGTAAGACCAACTTTATAAAAAAAAAACAGAGAGAAATATCTATATAGCTCTTTAGCACCATCTTAGTCTAAATTGCAGAAAAGTACATTGCATCTCCAACTATGTGACCTTGCCCCTTGTTTTGAAGCACCAGGAAAAAAGTTTTTTCTCAGTACCACTAAGTCCTTCTACAACTCTCACCCTTTACTCTGAAGGACCACAAAAAAGTGATTTCCCAGCAACAAAAACTCCTACTACAATAGCTTGCCAAGTATAGTTGATCCAATAGTCACTATTACACCATTCAAGTGTGTAAAAAATAAGCATATATTCTACCATATAATTATGAGCAATATATCAATTGATACTATTACCAAGTTGACATAAAAATGAGGAAACAATGGAAGAGTATAATAAGTTGTAGCACCTTATATGATCTAACAAAATTTAAAATGAAACATAGCTCACTTTCTAACAATTCCAAAAACCAAACCAAGGTAATTTAGAGAAAAATACAGAAGTATGTAATAGAACATTGACACAAAAAAGAAGTATAAGATACCTTTTGTGACAGAAAACAGAAGTATGTAATACATAGCACCACCCTTTACTGCATTTTATGGCCTTGCATCTTCTGTAGCAGCCCCTAATGAAATTTCCAACTGCATAAAATAATACTTGTATATCCGTAAGTTGAGTTTTTTTTTATCAAATCTGTAAGTTGTGTTGATTAGTACAAAACATGAAAAATCAAGATAGCATTCATTGGGTTTTTTTAAGTATCAGGATATGGAAATTTGGAACAAAATTGATAATATATTAACTGAAGGAGATGATCCAAATCCATGATATATATACCAAATATAAATGATAATGTGTGGGTTGAGAAAGAATCCACAGTCCTCAAACTCAACACACGAAGCCCAAATAGATGGGTTTTTCTAACCATCATTTTGTAACAACTCCAGCTTCAAATTAACTTCCATTATGACAGTATCTTCACCAAATAGAAGCCAATAATTCGGATATGCTAAAAAAATCTTGAATAGGAGCTGTTTGGAAACCTGTGAGTAGAATCAGAAGAAATAAGTTGAAATAGATTAGATTATAATGTTCAAATGCATTCACAACAATAGTTATTCTAACAAAATAAAATCAACTATTATGCACCAAAAAAGTGATCAAAGAAGAAATATATCATTTCTCCTACAATAAAATTTAGAGTTCAAAATATGTAATTAGAATTTAATAAAAAATAAGCATCATGTAAACTCATAAATCTTTTTGAAGCACTCTGTAATAGACAACAATCCATAAATATTTGATTAAAAACACAACTTGTGGCAAAAGCTATATTTGTTACTTGCAAGCAAATTATCATATTGACCCAATCATCTAAGGTTTTTCCCCAATCATTATAACATTTCATCAAACATACCATGTGCAGAATCTGTATAATGCAATCAAATCTATTTGCCTCAAATGCAACTATGGGCGTCCTCACACCGGCAAGGCAAGAACCATGACTAACCTATCGCATTGAGATTCGACCATCTATTCCTCGCCCAAAGTCGCCTCTGTTCTCTCTGCTACCCATAGAAAAAGAACCTCTCAAGTCATGGTTATGACTACATAAATGAATCCAGAACTTACCGATCTAAAGCATTGATGAAGCGTGCTACAACGAAAACCACAATATGATGGCGGCTGTCTTTCATGCATCAGAGGGGTCGGGAGTTTGGTGGCGCGTGGGACCGTGTGCGGCTGTTGATAAATGCAAGATACTGGGTCTTGCCGAACTTTATGCCGGGTTTCTAATGGTGTATTCGCCGGGCCGAAATTGACAACTGAAGTTCTTGCGAATCTCCCTGTCTCCCTGTCTCTCTGCTCTATCTCACTGCCCTCAGTTTGTTTTCCAGATTTATAGTGGAAAAATAAACGACCTGCAATGAAGGAAGGTCCTTTCATGATAAAACGAACATAATAATATTTTGGGAAATGACACGTGTCTATGAAAGTGGCAAATGGTGGCATAAATATGTGTGAAGCGGATGTTAATATTGCTGAAAGAAAGTGGAACAAAGACACGTTAGCTAACGTAATTCAAACAGAAAAAAATAGTAGAAGAAGACACGTAACCGGAAGAGTGACGCAAGAAACACGTAATGAAGTTTTTGGGGGAAAGTTGCGGAAAAAAAAACCTCCATTTCCCGCCTCTAGCAACAAGCCGCTTAGGGGATGTAGATGAGAATTGATACCGATATTCGGAATTGGATTGTGTGCATTTGTGAAGTAATCTAGACCATCCAATTTGATTAAATGGTCTTGTTTTTTAACTTTAAAAATAGATAAAAGGCATAAAGTTAAAATTTTGACCGTTTGATCAATAATAAGATGCAGTAACAAAAAGAAACAAGTGATAAATAAAAAACATCCTTGTTGACGATGTTTATTGTTGAAATTTAGTTGCCGACAACAAAATAGAGTAGGTAAACTAAAGTTATAATACATATTTTTCTCTCTCATCAAATCAAGGGTACAAATGAAATATGTACTCTCAATTCTTGATGAGCATGCAAACTTGGGGACTAGAAGTAAGTGAATTTTTTTTAAGGATTATAACCCAAAAAACACAAGTTTTTTAGTGGCAAAAAACATATTTGGCCCTTTTAACATCTAATACTTTTACGTGAATTAGTTATATGTTTTTCGTTACAAGAAAGTTTAGGTAAGTTAGGCTCTTAGAGCTCACCAAGGTCACGGCTCTTTGCGCGCGCTTACAGAGGTACTTACAGATCACCCACCAAAGAGATCCTCACATCGGCAGCCAGGGCCGGCCCAACACTAAATGAGGCCTAAAGCGAGCTTTAAAATGAGACCCTTTTATATATCCGAGCGAGTTTTAGTTGGGCAGGGGTATTTTCGTCAAAAAAAAGTCTTGTGTGGGTATATAGGAAGATGGAGAGGGTACAAAAAAAACCCTTTATATTTTAATAATAATATTTGTACAAACATATAAAAGGCCCAAAACACGCTATTAAAAATTACAAGAGACTAATAACATTGATAAAGAAAAATGTGGGGGTCAAAAGAGAGTAATTTTTTTTATAAAGACTAAAAATTAAATTCACAAATTTTTTAGGGCCAAAAGCATATTTAACTTTAAAAAACTATCGTACAAAAAATTTAAACTCCAATAAAAGTACTATTTGAATATTTTAAATGAATAATTTAAGTTAGGTAAAAATAAATATATACAATTTAAGTTGAGTAAAAATTTATGACTAAATTTTGTCAAAAAAATATATGAATAAATTAAACATTTTATTGTATTTCAATTTTGGTGTTAAATAAATTAAACAATTAGACAAGTATTTTGATCAAAAAAATGAGACAAGTGTTAACTATGGTGATCCCTGCAAACTAATGGTGTCTAACTAATCAATGGCGCTTTCAAAAAAAAAAAAGAAACCTAATCAATGGTATGTTATTGGCCCAACGAATAGCAATTGAAAAAAATCAAAAAACAATACCTAAAACATAGCCTAGAAGGATCGAACCTAGGCTGAGGTGAATAATGAGGCCCTTTCATACCATGCGACCTACAGTTAGTTCAATGATATTAAATGGATTTGCTTTTTAATAGTGCATAAGAAAAAAAATTTGGGGCCCTTTTTTCCAATAATTTTTTGGGGCCCAAAGCCCTTGCTTTAGTTGCTTGGGCCTTGGGCCGGCCCTGACGGCAGCGAGAGTTGAATTAATACTAAATTTGAATAAAAAATAAATACAAATGTAAATATAAACATGTAGGGTCATGTATAAGTTGCTTATAAGAAACCACCATTAAAGTAAAAACTACTTTAGTCAATAATGAGTTGTTTTAATTCTATGTGGCAATTTGACTCAAAAATTTTTTAGTTCACCATATAACCATCGTCATTAAAGATGCTCTAAACATCTCCATTTGTCTACTGTTATCGTCGATACTTTATCAAATTTGGATTAAACTTGCCATAGTACCCGTGTGACGCACAGGGTGATCGAGCTAATATCATCGGTTATTAATATGCTAAGTTAATAATTGTTAATTAAAAAATTGTAATTCTATCCCCGAACTAATATAGTTTTTTCATATAGGTCATTCCATTACATTGCAGTTAGTCAGCAGTTAATCAATTCTTACTTGAGATTCAAAGTCAAATACCTGAAATCGAATTTAATGTCACTGGTACTCATTACTCAAT
This sequence comes from Astragalus glycyphyllos, assembly GCA_963573325.1. NCBI lineage: Eukaryota > Viridiplantae > Streptophyta > Magnoliopsida > Fabales > Fabaceae > Astragalus > Astragalus glycyphyllos. Next base: position 41,211,808 of record OY754308.1, read on the forward strand.
ATTATGACTAAAGGCAGTAGTTTAAATCCTAACTAGATCCACTTTATAACACCATGAGACTTTAATTTAAGTTTTTTAACTACTCTAAACTTTTTGCTACAATTCTCAACACAACCTAACTTATCATAAGATTTATCACAAATATTAATCCTTTATTATTGAAGAACATGCGTCCCTTTTCAGCACTATATTTATTTTGCAAATGATAAAAATTGAAAAAATAATTCTCAAAACATGATTTTCTTCTAAACACAAATAGTCCATAACAAGTTACTATTAATAAAAACATATTTTTACTTCTTTTTATGGCATAGGCCAATAGGGAACATAGAATTTCCCAGTCCACAAAAATAATTAGAATCTCAGAAATAGATAAAAATTCCTTTAAATATCTATTTCAATTATTTAAAACTTTAATTAGTAAAAACAATGAGTAATTAAATATAGGGAAGAGATCATTGGGGTTGAGGTATTCAACTAAATTAGGAATAATAGAAAATAAGAGATAATAGTTAAGAGAATCAACTCTACATGTGAAAAGGAAGATCAATAAGCCGTTGTTTCCATCTCTGGCACGATGGAACAATTTCTGCGCAAAAGAGCTCCAAGGAAGAGGTGGGAGATGAGTACAATGGTTGTCTTGAATCTTGATGCTTGAATGGTGGCAAAAAATGGCCAAAAAAAAGACCTTGAAGTGGTAGTTGGTTTTCAAGGTGTTTCGTTTTTCAAATATGTTTAATTTGAAAGAATGGTAAGGAGAAAAAGGAGCTAAAGAAAGCATGGTTGGTTTTACTAAAGGTGGCCAGAGCTGGCCTGAAATGAACAGAAAAGATGGTTGTGGTGGTAGTTTATGGTGGAGAGAGAAAGGAAAATTAAAAAGGAAAGTGAGGTGATCGAGTTTCTGTATAGTTGACGTTGTAGTTAGATGTCAAGAAGCTTGGGGTGTCTGATCTAGATTGGACGGTCCAAATTTAAACTTCAAAATTTTATAATAAATAAAATAAAAAACTCTCCTTAAAAACCGATTTGTCAAATCTTGATTGGACAATTTTGAATTGCTCGGCTACGGCTTACATCACTAAGAATTTGGCTTAGTGAAGTTACTAAATTAATGTGAGCCATTGGATGCTCAATATTTTAATTAAAGAGGGTATTTTGGACCTATTTAATATTCTGCCTAATAATTAAATAATTAAATATAATTATTAAAAAAATAATTCCTATTTTTAAGACACCACATTTAATTTTTTCCTATTATTTCTCCCTTCCTTTTTTTTTTCGGCAGGCTTCCCTTTTCCTTCTTTCACGCTTAATTCTTCTCTTTTGTTCTTTTTTCCTTCTTCCATCTTTCACGCTTAATTCTGCACTTTCTTTCTTTCCGGGTTTTATATCATTCACTCTTTATTCTTCCTTTCTTCCTCTTTGATCAGTCCATTTTTTTAATGTTGCACCTTGTAAGTTCAAAGAAGAAAATCGATTCCTCACCTGTTTTCATGAACTTGATTTTATAAAAGAAACAATCGATTGTCTTCCTAATTTTTATGAATTACAAAATCGATTTCTCTCTCTTTTTTTTAAAGCCAAGAATCGATTGTTGACCTCTTATCTTAAAGAGGAAAATCGATTTGTGTCTTGTTTGGTTATATTTAATTACAATATATATATATATATATATATATATATATATATATATATATATATATATATTCTAACCACACCATAGCAAGTTTGTAGTTATATATATTCTAACCACACAATATATATACTATATATATATATATATATATATATATATATATATATATATTTATATATATATATACACACACAATATATATACACAATAAATATATTCTAACCATGCAATATATATATATATATATATATAGGAAGTCTCTAGCCATTCTCCACCACATTTATGGTAGTTTGTATATGTATATTATATATATATTCCTCCATTTTCTTAAGTTTTTTTATATTACGTAATCAAAAAGTGTTATAATTTTAATTAAAAGAGAATGACGGGCATAGGATTAGATCGATATTGATCAAATAAAGTATACGTTTTCTTAAACAACATCCTAAACCGCAAACTTAGGAATGGTTGTGGATGTGCATAATTAATTTAATTTTTGGAGGTGTTTTTTGTGCTTATAAGGCAACCTGGTAAAAAATTCGTGGAAAGAATGATAACCAAAGAAACACATATCCATTTGTATTTTGCAGCAACATTTCTAATTAACCTTTCTAATAGATCAAGGCCTATTATCATTGACAGGCCTATAATCATTGACAGTAGGATCAGATGCTAAAAAATTCGTGGAAAGAATGATAAAAAAAACACATATCCATTTGTATTTTGCAACAACCTTTCTAATTAGCCTATTTTCTATGCCTTTTTCCAACAGCCTTTTGTCCACATCCAGTTTTCATAATATCATTTTACAATTTCTGGCAGAAATGGTTTGCCTCGTCTTGGATAGTTCTCTGCAGTAAGTTGGTTTGGTGGTTCATGATTGCGCAGCATAGATATACGCGGTTTCTCACAGTGGCAAGCTTTCTTTGAGAGGTGGAGTATTTATCCCACGTGCTAAACGATTCAAGTTCCTTTGCGTTGCCATGTCATTCTTTGAGAAACATCATAGTGGAGATACCACAGCTTGTGCCATCTGGTTGGCGTGACATTTTTGGATCATACCAAAAAAACTTTTCCCATTGATATGGACAAGGCTTGTTAATGATTTTGTATCGTTCTGCAACAAAGCTACGGGCCTCGTTCATCAATCTATCTCCCAGAACTTCAAATTCCGAAAATGTCCCACTTTTGTTCCTTCTTGTGAATCCATCATGGCTCGAAAGATATTCATATCGCCCCATCTTTAAGTTTAGCACGTATGTCACGAAGTGGTATCGAGCAATAGCAGGTACGAGAATCTGCGATATAAGTGAGACCACAAATTACAAGCAAATAACGGAAATTGTGTGCAGCTGAAATTAAAAAAGCGAAACCAAATAAGGCCAATGATAACTTAGAGAACATTTATCAATTGCTTTCTAGCCTTAGAATTACACAACACAGATAGTTTGCACCCAAGCACATATGAACTTAGTATAGGTTAGTTGCTTCAAAATCAAAACAAGAAAGAAGATGTACAACAACATGTTGCTTCTTCACGATCAACATATGAACTTAGTATAGGCAGCCTATACGATTTAACCAATTTCCAAATCACATGAACAATATAGTCATATGTTATGATATACAGCTAAATTGATAATTCAGAATTTACCAATAACCACACCCAGCCTATAAGAAAGTAGCTGAAACATTATAAGCCAAGAACAAAATATATGATGAATCCTTTATGAAGAGCAATATCGGTTATTCTAAACAAAAACTAGTCTCACCGTTTATATTTGTTACTTATTTTTTAGTGATTTCCAAAACGGGCTGCAAACTAGTGATTTCCAAAACGGGTTGCAACCCAACTATGGTGAGAGAGGTAGCAAAGATTTTTTTTTTAAAATGATTTTCAATTAGCATTTTTATGTTTGCAGGATCATGGTTGATGAATGTGGTATATGCAATATTGGTTAATCAATCACTAACCACATGAATACGGTATTTTGGTTAATCAATCACTAACCACATGATAACTGTATTTTGGTTAATCAATCACTAACCGCAATATTGAACAACGTTGGTTAGGTGCCGTTAACTACAAATTCTTAGTGCGTAAAAACAGAAAACCCCTATCCAACAATTTTTTATCAGTAACATACAATATTTGAAGCACAAAAAACTAACCTTTTTCAGGTTGCGAAGTGGTTAGAGACGACGGTTGCGTCTTCGAACTCGTTTCGATTGCTGGTTGCGTTGTCGATCTCGTTTTTCAGCGTTCTAGGTGGAAAAACACGAAAAAAAGGAAAGAAAAAAACACAAGTTTCAGCCATGAAAAAAACGAAAACGAAAATAGTTCAACCATGAGAAAACGAAAACGCAAAAACCTGAGAAGGAAGATAGGTAGACAAACCGATTGCGTTTTCTGGTTGACGAAAAACGGTAACGAAGAAACCTGAGAGAGGTGGCAAAAACCTTCACGCAAAAACCTGAGTTTTTTCTTCTGGGTAACGAAGAACCAGTATGCGTTTTGGGGTTTTGGTGATACGTTTCTCTCTCTATTCAGTTTAAATTTTAATTACTAATAATTGATCCCTATAATTATGGAAGAAAATATGGGATTGGGTAATCAGTTTTTTTTTCCTATTTTTAATCATGGATTTTACCACCTTGCCCTTTAGTAATAGTTACTAAGCATTTGGCTTAGTAACATAAACTATACTCGAATTGCTCACTGCATAACTGCACAACAATATTGACTGCACCTGATTTGAAATCGAGAAATAGTGGATCACGAATCTCTTTAAGAATAAGAAAGAATGTTTGGTCTGAGTCTTTAATTGCAACTAATGTACATGTGTCACTGGTGTAAGAGCGGTTTATGCCTGTAAAAAAATAAAAGAGAAAGAAACAAGAATAATTGTTAGAAAAGCCAAAACTTAAATAAATAAAAATAAATACAATATAAATAAAATGTAAATTAGAGATGAGATGTTTTTGTACGGGAGATAGAGATAAAATATGATTAGATTTTTGATTCTGGGTGTGAGTTTTTTTTTGAGGGTTTGAAAAGTCAAAGACATAAAGAGTAGAATGGATCCAATTTCGGTAATTCTAATTCTGGAAGCCATGTTATCTTAATTTTGCAGTGGTTCAATATCTCTGACTTTCTAGTCATAATATAGGCAAGTGTTTAGGTTGATTATGTTATCTGGTTGGTTCACTATTTCTATTATGTTAGTTGGCCGCTGGTTACGGTAAACACACATTTATGTTTTGCTGTTTATTTTCTTAAATCATGTTCAAAGAATTACCGCATGTGATTTTCTAGGTATGAAATATTGAAATCTGAACTAAATTAGAATCATGGTTTTAAAATGCGGTTCGCAATGCGCATTGCGGCCACAATATTGCTGTTGTAGTGGCTGTCGCATCGGCATCGCATCACAATTGCGGAGTGATTTTTGTATTCACATAATCGCAACCGCTTCACACACTGCAATGACCCGCAACAGGGCGTACCTGCCTCTCTCTACGAAAAATCCGAAAAATCAGAGGGAGAGAAAAGGGTGTGAATTTGAAATTAATTCACACCGCAATACGCATCCCAGCGACTGTCATAACGACAAACACAACAACTGCAACTACGACAGCATCTGCAATCGCAATTTAAAACCCTCCTTAGAACTTTTTTTTTATAATAGCATAAGTGGTTATCATGTATTTATTTTCTGAATGCTTTGCTCAGATTTTCAATATTTGAACTGATAATTTTCTTTTTTTGGTATTGTGATGGTGCAAATGAGTCTGACTCACCTATAATTATAAATGCAAGAGGATCATTAGGTGTTAGCTACAGAAGATATTTTTGTCAAAGTATAAGAATTATTTTACGCTATTGTAAATTTTGAGTTGTATGTCATTAGATTTTTAAAATACAACTACGTTATCTTAGTTGTATTTTTAATGAAATTTTGAGTATTTTGATTGATTTTTTTGTTACAAGACTGATTAAATTTATTGAATGCTTTGTAAGATGAATAATACACAGGAAGCTACTATAAAATCGTAATAATGGGATAAGGTAAACAACTTTCTCAATTATAAATGATAAAGGAACTTTTATAGTTCTACCTTACTGTTAGATAGGTTAAAAAACCCCACAAAAAATCCAAAAATCCATGTAGTATTTCAAGATGTTTTTAACCCCCATAATAAAACCACCACCACCCCTGGGGATAAAACCCCCACAATAATACCGCCTCAAATAGATATGATACCAGCAGTATCTCAAAAGCCCCACAAAAAGATGGCGTCAACTCCTGCGGTTTTGATCGAAAAGCCCCGCAAATTAATTTTAAAACCCTTGTAATTTGACTTTTTTTGTAGTGAAAGAAATTATCTTTGTCACGCCAGCAAAAGCCTTTAAGTTTAATTAAAATTTACTCTTAAATTCCATTTTTCAACAATAAAATCTAATTCCTTAATCACTTAAAACTTCTCTTTACTTTCCAAACTACAACACAATCTCCAATATTAGTGTTAAAATATAAGTAGTAAGTCCATTAGTTAGTTAGTAAGGCCCATTAGATTGTTAGGTTATTAGATAGTAAGGTCCATTAGTTGGTTAGTATATAAGGTAGATGGTAGACTCTCTCTAGTTTTCATGGATGCCATTTTTTTCAACATGGTATCAGAGTAAACATGGTATTCTCCATGAATCTCACATTTTTTTAATGTTTTATTAGTTTTTTCCCTCCATTCATAGTTTTTTCTTCGTTTTTTCTAAAATGGCGTTCTTCATTTTTCCCTTCGGTTCATTTTCTCTATTCTTTGATTCTTGATTCTTATATTAAACAAGATCAATCGTAAGTCATCATGATTTTGGATTTCTTGTTTTCTCTGAAATTCACTCTCTCTTGGCGATTGCGTTAAAGATTGCGTAACCGTTGTCTGATTGCAATTTCGGTTTCGCATCTCTGTAAATCCCCCTTTCTTCCTTGCAATTTCATTCGCAATTGTTCCTCTTTTTTTCCCCCGATTTCTGCACCTGCGATTTCGGTTTTCTGATTGCAATTTCGATTCTGGTTTCTAATTGCGATTGTCTCTCTGAATTTGCTTTCGTTTCTGATTTCATTGTCTGTTCAGTGTCTATGTGGTTCGAAGCATCAATAGTCACAATACCGTTTAATTTGTAAAGCGTCTGTGGATGGAAATGGGTTCCTACTGTGAATTTTCGTGAGATTGCATCTCCATGAGGCGCCCTATATATGTTGTCGTTTTGGAGATTGAAAAGTGAAGTGTGTTTGTTACTTCAGATTTCAGATGGTCGATTATATATTCCACTGAGTCCAACTTCTGATTTCTTTCCATTCTCAATGTTCGGAAGGTGTTTGATTCATTGTCTGATATAAATGTGGAAGCCTTGTGGGTGCCCAGATGATGTTTGATGAAATGCCTGCTACTTTAACTTGGATTCTGATTATTATGAAGATAGTAAGTATGGTTGCTCTTATTTCTTAAGCTTGGTTTGGATGCTGACAAGATATTGTGTTTTTTTTATGAAGATTGATTTAGCTTGATGGGGCTGAATTGTTTGTTGTGTTGTGTTGTTGCTCCTTGTTTGAGCCTTACTTTTGAAGATAAACTAACACTGAAGAATGATGAGAATGACATTGTTAAAGTCTAGTTTTACTAGTATTTGTGGTTCAGATGAGAAGTCAAAGTAGGATAATACACTTATCACAAATTAATTGAAATGTCATGTCCCTATGTCTCTGGTGGTTCATCATTAGGAAGCTATGTTGTCATTCTTTGGAATCATAGTTTTTCTGTGAAGGTGTTTTGGTGATGGTAATAACAAAATGTGTTGAAGTTGACATTGAAGATGGCACAACGAATTTGTACGAGTTGGATTGCACTGTGCTCACTATGTTCAAATGTACTGCTGTGCGTATCTATCCCTTGTTTTGTTTTTGCTGCCTATTTTGATTAAAAGGTGTTTAGTACAACTACCTTCCTTTGTTATACTACTATCATTGGTTATTGATTATTCTCGTTGGTGTTGATACAATGGTGTTGTGATCATTGCAAATTGGGTAGATATAGTCTATGTCTTGGACAACATCAGCAGCGTTGACTGATATGTTTTTTTATTAAACCTGAGGCATTTGCTCTCTTGAGGTAATGAACGCCTCCACGCAAGCCGGCACATAAGAAGCATACTATAATGATAGCATCTGGGTTAACTAGTGCTCTAACTTGCCACGAGCTAGTGATCTACAACAAACATAAAGGGTATGTCTGGGAGGGGGTTTTAGGAGGGGAAGGGAGGAGAGGGCATATTTTTCAATTTAGAATTGAGAAAGCTATAAAATGTCTCTAAACATGAATCAAGTGTGATTAGAAATGTTATATTGATATCTATCTACTTGTTCTTTTAATTTTTTTTAAATCTCAAACACATATTAAAATATTGACTAATCTTTTTCAAGTCCTCCCCTCCCTTCCCCTTGCAAAATCCCCTCCCAAACATACCCAAAAGGTTGGGTTTGATTTCTATAAGGGTTGTGTGTGCTATTTGTTTCTACCAGTACAAGGTTGTGGGTTACAATACCCTTTATGGTTTTGGTGATATTTTGCCTTATTGGCTAGTTGTTAGTTTCTATTTATGGTGGTTAAGCATGATGCTTCTGCTATAAATGGTTGAGCATTGAGATTTTGCTTCTGTCTTGAGTGATTGAGTACTCTTGATGGTTAAGCGTTGTTTGTGCTTCTGCCAAGTGGTTAAACTTTGAGGTATAGTTTCTGCTTGGTGGTTAAGCCTTATGCCCTATGGCCTTGTTGATGTTTGCTTCTGCCTTATAATGGTTAAGCATTTTGCTTCCTTCAAGTGATTAAGCCTTGAGTTGTGACTTTGGCTTGATGGTTAAATGTTGGTTTGTTGCTTCCTCCGAGTGGATAAACCTTGAGTTGTGGTTTCTATTCGATGGTTAAGCTTTTGTTGACTTCTTTGACACTTTGATGGTTATGCCTAAGAGTGGAGTTTGTTGATTGCTTTGGAGTGAATATTGTGGAGACGCTGGATTGGATTGTTCTTTATTTTTCTTCTAGGAGCTATGCACCTCAACTGCTACCAATTTGGATTGTTCTTTATTTTTCTTTACTTTTATAGTATTTTGTATTGCTTATCTCAAGCTGGAAGTGTTGTGAACACCTTCCAGCTCGCGGGAGTCTGTTAAAATATAAGTAGTAAGTCCATTAGTTGGTTAGTAAGACCCATTAGATTGTTAGGTCATTAGATAGTAAGGTCCATTATTTGGTTAGTATATAAGGTAGATGGTAGACTCATTTAAGGTTAATCTCTTCTCATTTGTAATATCTTACCACTTTCAATATAATAGATCTTTAAGGGTTTTCTCTCTAGTTTTCATGGATGCCATGTTTTTCAACAATTAGATACCTAAAATCGAATTTAATGTCACTGGGTACTCTGTTACGAATTTAGGCTGTAGTTTAAATCTTAACTATATCCACTTTACACCATGAGACTTTAATTTATTTATTTTAACTTTTTGCTACAATTCTCAACACAACCTAACAGTATGGGTGGTGTGGTTGGAAATGAATCGTCGTGTGTTTCAAAAGATTAGTTCTAATCATGTTTCTATAGCTAATAGTATCAAACATACCGTGTGGAGTTGGTTTGCTGGGCGTCTAGGAAAGAGTTGTAATATGACAGTAGCCCAATGGTGGACTAATCATTTGGACTGTATAAATAATATGTAACTGTTGACTTTGCTTGTGGATGGTTGTAGGTTTGTAGGTTTGCATTGTCAATGGTTGATTATTTTTGCTTCGTTGTGTTGTTGTTATTGTTGACTTTTGATGTTGCTGTTTTTTTTAGGTTGCTGGTGCTGTTGTTGTTGTCTCGCTGTTGCGATTTTTGTTGCTGTTGCTGTTTTGCTACTGTTGCTCCTGCGGTTGTTGTTTTGCTGCTGTTGCTGTTTTGTTGCTGTTTGGCTGCGGTTACTGTTTTCCTACTGTTGTTGTTTGCTATTTGCTGCTGCGGTTGTTTGTTGATTTGCTTCAACTTTGGTTTATTGTGGTTTGCTGTTGCTGTTTGTGTTGGTCACTTATCACACTTCTCTATGCTTTTCATGAATTTTTCAAGCCAACAAGTGCTCCGAGTGAGTGTGTTCACTCATAGGTCCGGTCTAGTCACCAAAATAGTCACAAAAATTTCGCTTTTACCTTGCTTAGAAATAGCCTTCCTAGATTGTGCTTCACTTGATTACAAAGATAAAACAAATTTGACAATTGATTCATTGATCCACATTTGGTGATCAGGGCATACTTGAGATTTTTCAGTTGCTTCACTTTTTGAATTTTCTACTCAGCAAAAACAACCTAGTTTAGATATATTACCCTGACTTCAGGGCATACTTTTGACTTTTCAGTTGTTCCGCTTTTTGAAATTTCTACTTAGCAAAAACAACCTAGTATATGTATATTACCCTGACCAACTTGCTTAATTTCTATTCTTCTTTGTTGTATCAAGTTTAGCACAATTGTTGGTTGACTAAAACAAGCTCAACTTTGACTAGCTTTTGAACTATTTGGCTTCTTTTCAAGATATAGAGTTTAAGTGTAAAAACATATGTGGGTTTAGAAAACAATTCAAGCAAAAAAAAAATTGTGCTTACGTGTATAAATTCATCATAGAACTCAGTCCTTATTTGATTTTTTTCCAACTATTAATAAGTGCTGCACTATTACATTTATCTCAAAGAAAACAGCAGCAATACAAAACATGGGAAAGAAATCCAGTCTCAACCAATGTTATTAAAATCGACCCGGTGACCGACCCGGTCAGGTCATTGGGTCATTGGTCGGACCGAGGGGTTACTAGTTGGCCCGCATGACCCGTGACAATATAAAAATAGGCATACTGTGTATAAATTCACACACTGAGCTATGAATTTTTTTATACCGGTTTTTTTACCAAGTTTTTTATATACCTTTAAAATGCCCAAAAGAATATTTTTAATCTTATTTTTGATTTTTTAGTCTAAAACAGACATTTAGACATTTTAAAATTTTACAGTCTAAGATTATTTTTTTAAGGTTTTTGTGTCAATTTATATTAAATTGAATTAACTCATCAAATTTAATAAAAAGAAAAAAGAATTAACTCATCAAATAAGAGATGTATACATTGCAATGAGCATTTCATATCAACATGTGGTATTTGCCAAGTGGTATTCACGCTACTGTGTGAAAGACTTGGTCTGGGTTCGATTCCCCTATGCTACAATTTTTTAATATAAACAACAGTTCTATTCATTGCTTCACAACCCGTTCCGGGTCGGGCCATCTAGCCGGGTCACCGGGCCAACCACCAACCCTATTGGGTCACACCGAGCCAACTACATGTTCAATCCAATTGCTGACTCGGGTGGGGTATCGGGTCACGGTCCGACCGACCCGGTCGGTCCGGGTTGAACAACACTACTCTCAACACTACATGAAAATTGAATAACAGAAATTTAAACAGCAAAGGGTAAAGTACCCCCATGCTTGGACTAAGCATTGTCCTCAATGATATGAAATTAAAAACACATGAGAGGGGAAAACTCACATTGACTAGCATTTGTTGTTTTTCTTCTTATTCCAGTAAAACAAAAATGAAGGTAAACTTGTGGGTTGCCTCCCACACAGCTCTCCTTTATGGTCATTAGCTTGACCTTTGCCTTCTATAGACTTATTCTTGGGTCCCATTGCTTGAAGCATAAAGACCAAGTGACACATGAAGAAGGAAAGCATATTTCTGGATCCCATGGCTTGTAAAAAGGAAGTTGTGTAAGCAATAAGATCCTATTTTGCATTCCTCCTAGATCAAATGTTATTTTCACAAAGGATGGTGAGAAGTAAGATAAAGGGCACAAGATTATGACATCCACACATGAATTTAAACCATTATACTTATCCATGGAAGAAATTTTGGTTTCCCTTATGCTCTCCATTTGATGGCATATCTCTTTTGAATCATCTTGCACTACCACATTACCATTATTTTGATCTTCTCAACAACAATATTTTTCTCAATTTCTATTTCATGTTGTTTTTTGAAAATTCCTTGTAAGCAAGGTGGTGGTGGTGGCAAAGATGCCTCAAAAGATTCCCATTCCTCCTTTGAGATTGTAATTTCATTTTTGAAAATTCCTTGCAAGCAAGGTGGAGATGGCAGCAAAGATAACTGAAAGAATTCCCATTCCTCCTTGGAGAATGTAAATTCACTCTTAATCATAGTAAAAAGAAAGGAAAAAAAACATTTAGTCTAACCGATACCGAAAATTCAATCAATATCACAAAGTCCCCGGCAATGGCGCCAAAAACTTGATAGGCCGCAAGTGCACGGTTCTATCGCGTAGTAAAAATATCGATCCCACAGAAATTTGTAATTACCGATTTTGTTTTCGATTTTGATTAGCTAAAAGGAATGATTTTAGAAGAAGGAAGGTTTGTTGATTTTAAATTCAGAATTATAAAGAGTCTCAGGTTATTAATTTCATCACAATGATGAGGAAGCCATGTAATTCTTTAGACCATTTACCAAACTTATAACGTAATATATTTCAAAGACAAGACAACGAATATAACAAATGTCTCCTTTCAGAGTACAAAAGTGTGTTTTGAACTAACAATCAAGCCTATTCTCATGGTTGATTGTCACCAAAACCCATTAAGCATAACACCTTTATAATGTCTCAAGAGTTTCAAAACTATTCTCATGTTTTGAATCCCTTGTCTAAATTCATAGTTCCAACATCAATACTTCACCTTTCGGTTCTTTGTATGATGTTTAGGATTAGAATTGAAGGACAATGAAATTAGATTGAAATATAAAACAATTGGAGTGGAGAATAGTCTTTGGGACTTACTAGGGACCTATCATTGGATTACTCCCAACAACCCAAGACTCTGTATCTACTCACTCATATTCATAATGTAAATTGCAATAAGATAAATAGACATAATTGTAAATGACTGAAATCTAAATGACAAGAAATAAAGTGCAGAAAGTAAGAGCTGAAATGTAAAGTGCTGGAAATATAAAGAGCAGAAAAATAAAGAACAAGAAGATAAAAGAAAGCAAGTAAACAAGAACTAAAATAAGAAAAAACTTAGATTAAACTTTGGAGTGAGATTACAAGTATGCAAAGGTACCATTACAGCTGAAATGAGGTCCTATTTATAGCCTAGGATCAGTAGACAAAGGATTAAATTCGAATTACAAGCCATAATGAAAGAATTGGAAGAGTTTTGTAACATTTGTTTCAATTCTGCAGGAGGCGCACACACCGTGCTCATTGTGAAACTTTTGGAATTCTCAGCAGCAACGGGGCGCATGGTCCGTGCTCAGACTTAAGGTGAGTTTCTTCTTTTTTTTCTTCCAAGAGTGCGTAGAGGGCGCGCGGACCATGCTTGAATGCATACAGACCGTGCTTGAACACTTGACACTTAGCTCTATATTGCTTGATTTTGCTCCTTTAGCTTTGCACTTTTGGTCCTTGCTTTAATTCACTCAAATTCTTCCATATCTTCATCATTTGGTCCTGAAATAGAAAACTAACACTTTGTAGTAAAATAGCTCCAAAGTAGAACTAAAATCCCACAATTCTTATTAAATTCAAATGCTAAAATCACACTAAATTAAGACTTATCAGCTGTTAGCTGGGATTTTGAAGGATGTTTTTAGTTGCTTAGTTTGTCGCTGTTTCGTTTGTATTTCGTTACCCGCGTAATTGGCTTTGTCGCATTGTTCTCATTGGGGTACTCTTTTTCCTCCTTGGGTCTTTTTTCCACGGGGTTTTGACTCAAGGAGCTTTTAACGAGGCCCAAATTAATTGTACGGGTTGGAGTATCCCCCTATACTCCCGTTAATCCAATTTTTCACTTATAAAAAAAGAAAACTTATCGTAAGATTTATTTATCAATATAAATCCATAATCAACAACACATGAACTAACTTCTATTACAATTTTAGCTTATTACAAATATTAATTCTTTATTTTTGAAGAACATGTGTCACCTTTCAACACCATAATTATTTGGTATATGATAAAAATTGAAAAAGAATATTTCTCAAAACATGATTTTCTACTAAAAACAAATAGTCCATAACTAGCTACTAGTAATAAATATTATTAAATACATATTTTTAGATCTTTTTATGGCATAGGCCAATAGGGAAAGATACAATTTCCCAACACAACAAGTAATAGAATCTTAGAAATAGCTTACAATTCTTTTAAATATCTATTTCAATCATATAAAACTTTAATTATTCAAAACAATGAATAATTAAATATTTGGGAGAGATTGGGGTTTAGGTATTGAACGAAAATAGGAATAATTGAGAATAAGAGATAATAGTTAAGAGAATCAACTCTGCAAGTGATATGAAAGATCAATAAACCGTTGTTTCCATCTACGGCACGATGAAACGATTTCAGCGCGGAAGAGCTCCAAAGAGGAGGAGGAGATGAGTACAATGATCGTCTTGGATGCTTGAATGATGGCAAAAAATAGCCAAAAAGGACCTTCAAGTGGCAGATGTTTATCAAGGTGTCTTCTTTTTCGAACATGTATTGATAGAATAGTAAAGGAGACAGAGGAGGTGAAGAAAGAATGATCAGTTTTACTAAAGCTGGCCAGAGTTGGACCGAAATGAACATAGAAGATTGTTGTGGTGGTGGTTTATGGTGGATTAAGAAAGGAAAACTTAAAAAGGAAAGTGAGGTGATTGGGTTTTTTTGCAAGTGATTGTCGGTGCAGTCAGACAATCAAGAAGCCTGGGGCCTTCCGATCTAGATTGGGCTGTCCAAATTTCAACTTTGAAATTTTATAATAAATAAAATAAAAAACTCTCCTTAAAAACTGGTTTGTCTGATCTTGATCAGACAAGTTTGAATCACTGACTGTATGACTGCACATATTTTGAAGTCAAAAAATTGTGGATCACAGTTCTCTTTCAATATAAAAGAACAAAGTTTAGTCCGAGTCTTTAATTGCAACTTGTGTATGTGTGTCATTGGTGTAAGAGTAGTTTAAGCTTGTAAAAATAAAACACATGTTAGAAAAGCCAAAACTTAAATAAATAAAAATAAAATAGCATATAAATGAAAAGTAGATGAGAGATGGGATGTTTTTTTGTATGAGAATAGAGATTAAATAGGATTAGATTTTAGATTTTCGGTGAGTTTTTTATTTTGTGATTTTGAAAAGTCAAAGACATAATGAGAGAAGAATGAGTCATACGCGCGAGAGAGAGGGAGAGAGAACTGGTAAGTGGATTCATGATAGGTAAAGCAACATAGAAGGGGAAATGCCTTATGAATAGGTATTGGACGGTTTCAAGTGAATGGTGGTGCATTATAAATCAGTTCTGCATGTGCCCGTTCAATGAATAGGGCTAGTTTAACTTATTGCATCTGAATCTTCATACTTAGTTTACTTCAGAGCATGCATGGGAAATGGTTGCCTCAGATCATTTTATTGTGTCTTACAAATAAATGTTACCTCTATTCTTGCTTATGGACTTGTTCCCAATCAAAAACAACAATACCATCTACATGGTATGTATGTAGTTTTGTTTTTGACTAATGCTTATTAGTTATGTAGCACTAACTGTTCCAGTTAAAGGCGTTTTCGGTGTCTGACAGACCCCGACACCGATACTTCAATCACTTGTATTTTTCAAATTAAAACTAGTGTCTATGTGTCTTTGTCGCGTCCGTGACTTGTGTATGCATTGGTGCTTCATAGCATGTTAGCTTTTTGAAACTAAATATTCATACTAACAATTTCTACATTTAATTTGTAGGAAACAATGGGACTACCTTAGATTGGCCCACACCAGTGAAAAGAATGGCCATCTGCGCAGTTTCAAGTATCCCTTCTGGTAAAAGGCGACCTAAGATAAGCCAGGTCCAATAATTGATCACTTTTTTTTGACAAAAAAATGATAACGACAAGATTCGAACTCGCAACCACTCGCTGATAACAATAATTGATCACTTATATATATATATATATATCATAATCATAATCATAAGTATATTAAATCATAAGTTTGTCCACGTAGGCATCCACCTAGGACCAATCAAAAAATGCCATGCACATTCTCAATAAAATACGTGGCATTAGAACCTTTCACAGTCAGCAACATAATCATACGAAATTAACGACCCAGATTTGATCTAACAGTAGCAAATGACTGAGATGAAAGCATAAATAGCTGATTCAAACAAGAGGGATGCGAATTCAGAGGAAACAGAATTGATTGGAATCCTACTGCAACAAATTCCATTTAATTCTAATAAACCCTTCCGTACATTTGTGGATCAAAATTTAATCCTCCTAAAAACACATTTTTACCAAGCAAGCCATCCAAAACACAGCTTTACACCTGCAAATAGAAACCACACGAAATCATATGCATTGGTCATAGTTCCACATCAAAAAAAACAACATTGGACAAATGAATTTACCTGATTCATACTTTTGTGATTTTCTTTTACGATACGAATATGTCAACCTTGATTTTTACAATCTGCTCTTTCCCCTGAAGTAATTCGTATAAAGTTTCTTGCAGCAGTAGTATTGGCTTATAAGGTAGATCAATGTCTTACTAATTATTTCTTTTCATTGTTTCAGGAAGCACCCTATGTTGTTATTGCCCATATCATTGGCATCGTTTCACTAGCGCGTAATATTCATAATCATTGGCATCATTTGTTCCCTTCAATAATAAGATTGAAAATTTCTAATGTTTCATTCAGATCCCTTCAATAATAATATTTGTGGATTTCTAATGTTTCATTCTTACTTTATGAAGTTTCGGAGTTGATGTGAAAGTTCAAGATCACACTGGAACATCAGTGTTCGCTCTTAGGGGAGAGTCGGCTTTACAGTTCTACGAGGAACATCTACGTTCCCCCGATCATCCTGATCCAGTAATATTATGTTACACTTACAACTTATGCAATTGAAACTTTCATTATTTAACATTATATTTTTTTAACTATAACAGATCCCTTTCCCTAAATGCAAGTTGGTTTGGAACATATCTCTTTAGGATAGATTCTACCAGAAGAATCACAGTCAATGGTAAAAATGGCTTCATTGTTCCTCAAATATGCATGGAAAAGGAGATCATCGATCAGTTTGTCCTCTACATAATGGACGAAGAGGTAATATCTGCATTATTTGTTCCACCTAGTCAGAAATATGTGTTGTAATTCAATCAATTTCATAAGTAATCAGCTCGTGATTTCTTTCTGGATTTTACACAGGCATACTAGTGCTCTACAAAATGATAGATCAAAAAAGATGGATACACAACGATCACTCTCCTAATAGTGCCTGTGAATTATATTTGTAACTTAAGATTAGTACCACCTAATAGTGCCTATGAATTATATTTGTAACTTAAGATTTCCAGAAGCATTCATGTTTACTGCGTCAATTGCAAAGAATCAATTTAAGGTATTAGGATTTAGATTATTCACAAACCCCACCATATCAATATGTTTAATACAGTAAATTAAAACATCATATTGTATATACCCCTTCCAATTAGAAAAAACAATTTTAATTCGAAATCTCAAGAGTATTTGAGATAAACATATGAACATGTACAGGCGCAATTTTAGGGATCTGATTACTTCATCAGCCCTGGATATTTTAAACAGGAATATGTATTATTAATTAGGCAGCATGATTATTGGATCAGCATATAATTTTGATTTGACAGCAATTTATGGAGGTAGTAAATTAGTTCCTAATCATCCTCATAATTCTGTCAGGAATATTTGTAACCCCTGATTTTTAGGAGGTACAAATCAGGCAGTCAAACAAATCAGACAAGCCACAATGTCATATATATAAATAAATCCTAAATGTTATTCAGATAAACCCTAAACCCTCATACCTGAGTAAGTTTAGCCCTTCAACGTTTCCTGCCTACAGAGATCCAAGTGAAATGGTGATGACTATCCAATTGAATAGTTTTTCATCTATGTGAATTCGGGTTGAATAACACAAGCAAACCGAATTGGAAAAGTAAAAGATAAAAACAAGAAAGAAGAAATGAGAAAATATGGAGGAGATAAGAAATAGGAATGGCGCCACACTTTTAATTCATTGAGAGAAAGAAGAAGTGATAAGCCTAGGGGAATGATCGCCACAAGAAAACTTGGTTTCTTGATAAGATCTAAACAATGTTCAATAAAGAACAAAAGAAAGACATACTCTCACAATACACAAAGTATTTTTCATAAAATTCTGAGTTCTTATTCTCATAGATTGCTCCCCTTATATATAGGAAAAGATAATGATGGCGGGCTGATTCAATACAAGGCAATACAACGGCCACAAATAACTAACAATAATTCCTAGTGGCTTTTAGTACACCATAGTGGATGAATGGTTACAAAACAACCAAGGAGACCTAAAGACACATTCAACAAGATAACAATGGGTCACTTCCTCTCATTTTCATGCAAATTTCGTCCACTTCCCTTAGGCATCAGCCCACACCTTTATTTCTAGAAATTATAACAAAAATACATTATTATTTTAACTAATAATCTGTCTTCGACTTCCAGCCCATTTTTCATCGTGATAGTTACCGAATCTGAAATAGTGGCAATAACAAAAAATTGTAGAAGTATTTCTTATCTTTCCATTGGATCAAGAATCATGCTAATCGGACTGCTGGATCTTTAGATATTACCAAAACAAGACAGATGTGTTATTTTGAACAATGCCCACATTCATTTCGTCCCTGATTTTATTCATGTTAGAAGCATCCATTCTAGGTTATCATCATTCCCTCCTTCTTCGAGAGAATTCGACCTCGAATTTTTTAGCTCTAATACCTCCGGGGTCAAAAACAAGTCTTAAGAATGCATCATATGTATTTTTCACCTTTGAGAAACTTGCAAGTTTACTGGACAGATATGCTTGCTCATTGTTACTTTGGAGTCCAAGACATAATTACCTTTCCCAAGTTCGCCAACGGCAGACACTTGTAAAGAACATTCTCCTTCATTCGCTGTTCTTTTCATGACGTCATGCAAAAAAATTGTTTGGCAAATGAATGAAATTAGATGAAACCCAACACTTGACTACACAAATCAACTTAGAAGAAGGTATTAGTGTAGACGAATGCCATGAATTCCCAAGTCCTTTTTCAAGTGTTTTCCCATCTTTTGTTGTCTTCAATCCATCATTTCCCTCTTGAAATTCTATAAGTTCTTGATGAATCATAGAAGATCCACCAACTTCTTCCAAGTCTTGAGGTACTCGTGTCTTTTGAAAGTCAATTTCAATTTTATCAAATACTCTTGATTCTTCTTTTGAAAACACTTCTTCAAATTCTTTTGACAATGAATCATCACAACTAAACAAAGGGTTAGAGTAAAGAGAATAATCAGAAGTAAATAAAGGGTTTGAGTAAAAATCTATGATTTCTTTCTCAAAAATACCTTCATATTCTTTCTCTTTGTCTCCCAAATATTTTACCTCATCTTTTGAAGACTTTCCTTCATTGCTTGAACTATTTTCTTCCAATTGTGTAGATCTTTTTTGCACTCTCTCTTGTTTTTCTTTTTTCTCACTTTTCTCTTTCTTTTCATTCTCCTTTTCTTTATACATTTTTTCGGCTTTACGGAGATCCGCCCAAAATATTTCCATACTAGCAGCAATCGCTCTTTCCATTCTCTCCTCTCTTCTCATTCTTCTTTCACTCACTTTATCATCCCTCTTTTTTTCTCTTTGGATTTTCTCCTTTTCTCTGTCTATTTTCTCATGTCTTTTCTTCAACCAATCTCCAACCTTATACTTCTCAAATGAATTTTTTAGACATTCATTTTTATTATAGATGTCTCTATATATAGAACTCCACATGATGCAAAGAAAAACAAATTATTCAACCCAAAAATCTTGGCTTTGATACCACTTGATGACTATCCAAATGAATAGTTTTTCATCTATGTGAATTCGGGTTGAATAACACAAGCAAACAGAATTGGAAAAGTAAAAGATAAGAACAAGAAAGAAGAAATGAGAAAATATGGAGGAGATAAGAAATGGGAATGGCGCCACACTCTTAATTCATTGAGAGAAAGAAGAAGTGATAAGCCTAGGGGAATGATCGCCACAAGAAAACTTGGTTTCTTGATAAGATCTAAACAAGGTTCAATAAAGAACAAAAGAGAGACATACTCTCTCACAATACACAAAGTATTTTTCATAAAATTCTGAGTTCTTATTCTCATAGATTGCTCCCCCTATATATAGGAAAGGATAATGATAGGCTGATTCAATACAAGGCA
Organism: Astragalus glycyphyllos; assembly: GCA_963573325.1. Lineage (NCBI taxonomy): Eukaryota > Viridiplantae > Streptophyta > Magnoliopsida > Fabales > Fabaceae > Astragalus > Astragalus glycyphyllos. Next base: position 41,231,833 of record OY754308.1, read on the forward strand.
ATACAACGACCACAAATAACTAACAATAATTCCTAATGGCTTTTAGTACACCATAGTGGAAAAATGGTTACAAAATAACCAAGGAGACCTAAAGACACATTCAACAAGATAACAATGGGTCACTTCCTCTCATTTTCATGCAAATTTCGTCCACTTCCCTTAGGTATCGGCCCACACCTTTATTTCTAGAAATTATAACAAAAATACATTATAATTTTAACTAATAATCTGTCTTTGACTTCCAGCCCATTTTTCATCGTGATAGTTACCGAATCTGAAATAGTGGCATGAATAAAAGTTGTAGAAATATTTCTTATCTTTCCATTGGATCAAGAATCATGCTAATCCGACTACTGGATCTTTAGATATTACCAAAACAAGACAGATGTGTTATTTTGAACAATGCCCACATTCATTTCGTCCCAGATGTGTTAGTTTATGAACTGTACTGGCGCAATTTTAGGGATCTGATTACTTCATCAGCCCTGGATATTTTAAACAGGAATATGTAATATTAATTAGGCAGCATGATTATTGGATCAACATATAATTTTGATTTGACAGCAATTTATGGAGGTAGTAAATTAGTTCCTAATCATCCTCATAATTCTGTCAGGAATATTTGTAACCCCTGATTTTTAGGAGGTACGAATGAGGCAGTCAAACATATCAGACAAGCCACAATGTCATATTTATAAATAAATCCTAAATGTTATTCAGATAAACCCTAAACCCTCATATCTGAGTAAGTTTAGTCCTTCAATGTTTCCTGCCTACAGAAATCCAAGTGAAATGGCCTCCTCAAGCAAAACGGCAATTGTTGCACACAAGAAGGTCCAGCACGTGGCTACTCCACCAGAGCAAGAAAGCTGCGCGATCGTGGTCAAGGTGCTCAGGAAGTGGAACGTCTACACCGCCAGAGGTGGGAATCAACCTGTTGCCATAGAGTTGGTTTTAATCGACAAGGAGATATCATTTCTTTATTAATATCCTAGACATAGACTAAGTTTTCATGTGTTTTTATACGGAATAATATTAGATTTAAGTATAAACAGAGTATGCAACATGATAATACATATAGTCAGTTCAGTTAACTTCAATGATGCTAATTAAGAAGTGATGCAGTGTTGGGTATTTGGTTTTCAGTCCATATTACAAAGAAGGAACTAATAATAATTCATGTTTCAATATACAATTTTTAGCATCATGTGGCCGAGATCAACTACATATTTGTTCTTGGCAAGAATTTTTTATAAGCTTACATTTATGGTCGCTAAAAAAGAAATTATTAGCAAGATATTTTTGTATTACCAACCTGGACATAAACTATATGCATATTAGTGGTATTCTAGGTTGAACCAATCAGGACATTGCATGTTAATATATTTTTATCCACAGATTCGTCCTTAAACATATTCAGTGACATGACTTTATCACAACTCAAATACGACTACTCCTATGATGCTCACAAATATTTGAAACAAGTTATCATATATTCTGTGGTAAAGGGCACAAAGATACAGGCACATATCGACAAGCCATACATCTACAAGCATGGTGAGATTAGAGATTGGATGTTTTTTTCCGTGAGATACATATGAGGTAGGATTAGATTTTAGATTGTGGGTGTGAGTTTTTTCTTGTGAGGTTTGTAAAGAGAGAAGATTGGGTCATGAGAGAGAGAGAGAGAGCCACAAATATTTTTTTAAGAGAGAGACTAGCTATTTAGTAGATTCACGATAGGCAAAGCAAAAACGTAGGGGAAATCGCTTTTGAATAGATATTGGACGGTTTCAAGTGAATGGTGGTACATTATTAATCACTACCGCATGTCCAAATTCAATGACTAGTGTCAGTTCAACTTATTGCTTCGGAATCTTCATTCTTAGTTTTCTTCAAGCCATGAATGGAAAATTGTTGCCTTCAACCATTTGTGGATATATGTTTTAGTTCAAAGTGTCTGCATTCCCCATTTTTCACAATAGTGGGTTATTGTGTTTCTGGGGAGCATAAAGTCCTTGTGTCTGAACTCGTTCTCTATCAAACACTAAAATACCATCTACATGGTACGTATATAGTTTTGTTTTTGACTTATGCTTGTTAGTTCTGTAGCACTGACACCTCCAGTTGAAGACATGTCTGGTGTCTGACACATATTGTATTGGACACTGACACCGACACATCAAGTACTTGTATTTTTCAAATTGAAACCAATGTATGTGTCTGTGTCCTTGTCGTGTCTGGGGTTTGTGTCTGTATTATAAAGACTTGATAATTGTGAAAAAAATATTCATGCTAACAATTTTTACGTTTAATTTACAGGAAACAATGGGACTACCACAGAGTGGCCCACACAGATGAAGATTGCGACAGATTTAGCTAGAGAAATGACCTACCTACACTATGCTTGTAAGACTTAATATATTTAGGTCAACCTATGATAATATATAGGGACATCAAAGCTTCAGACCTTCTCCTGGATTATAACTACGAAGCCAAGGTATAACAAACATACAAATTTTTAATGTTTGTTATCTACTACATATATAAAACTTATTTTACTGAATATTGATCGTAAAAATTCGGCAGATGAATCAGGTCTCTGACTTTGGTTTAGCAAGAATTGCAACAGAAAGCCGTAGCCATATTTCCACTGACGTAAAGGGAACGTCCGGGTAAGTACTATACTTTGTTACAACAACTAATCAAATAATTATTAACTACAGTACATTCGATGATTTGGATGAACATTACCTAATGCAATCTATAAACTGATCTAACTATTCCTTTACATTCAAGCATTCAACAACTTCATCAGTATTTCACAAAAAAATGTGATAATTTCACAACAACATAAACTTCATCAATCATCTAAGATTATTTGCATGTGACACAGGTACTTGGATCCAGAATATCTGTTAAGTAATCATCTAACAGAAATGACGGATGTTTTTTGAGTCCAAAGGACTTTAGGAAACTGATAGTAGCCCAAAGGAGGGAAGATCATGGTAAAATAGAAGATGTCAACAAGCTTTGTATTGAGTAGATCAGTCCTACGTCAATAGAAATCTGGCGGGACGTCGTGTTTCTCTAACTTATTTAAGGCGGAGGTCAAGATGCACAAATAAGATTTGTGTAAGATGCTTATCTAAAAAAAAAAAAAATTTGTGTAAGAGACACAAAGACAATGTTACTTATATTAGGCAGTTGTTGCTAGTTTTCTGTATTTACATTTTATAACTTGTAACTAGTGCATGTCCCCGTGCGACGCTTGGAGATCGTAAAATGTTGTAATTATTTTTATTAAAAATTTATTTAAAAATATTTTTGTTATTTTTAATAGTTTGTTGATCTTTAAGACGATGAGATTATCAACAACTCCCTCATCAAGCTTTAGTCCAGGTTGAATACGTTGTAGATGACCATTTTAAAGTGAAGGGTTAGGCAATGGTATGTGGAAATTAAAATAAATATATTGTCGCTTGTTAGTATCAAGATTTTAGATCTCCTTTTTATTGTATTATCCTTCTTTAGAATAAGAAGAACAAAGGATATTGACTGGTAAAATTTATGAATGACAGATAATAAGAGCTAAAAAATCGCAACACCCAAGAAAATGAAAATACAAGGAAACTGAACAAATAACACTTGTCAACCCATGAAGTACTAACGAAACCAAAGGTGATGTCAAAAGTTTAATATTATATAGGTGGCAAACTTACAGCGTTACATGCATATCTAATGACAACTAAGCAAAATAAAATAGCCTAAAACATGATAACGCACAACATAATACAACACAACCAATCATATTCGCACAACAAATTGTTATAACAATTTGTTGGTGGGAATAATGCTGCAATAAAGAAGAAGAACCAAACATAGAAAACCATTAGTACGAATAATTGTTAATATCATGAACAAAAAAGAACAAAAGAGAAAGTGAATTTATCATTGCGCAAGACTCCAAGGCGTGTATAACACTAAGCTTTAGGTTCGATTCGCCCCCACCAATCACTCTAGATTGGATGCAATAGGATGACTGGCGAATCCCCTTCAGGATACAATGGAGTTCCTTGACATGGTTTGCACACCCACACCAAGCATATATTCAACGGTATTTTACAGAACAATAGTTCCGTAACTTCAATTTGCGCATAAGAGAAGAAAGAGAATGATTTGGAATAATGAATTTGGTGGAGTTTTGTCTTAGACATATGAACATTGTATATGTGTATATGTGAATATATGTTTCTACTTGTAAAGTTGTTCTATATATATAGACCAGCTCATACCATTTGGTGAAGATAAGTGTCTCTTCACTACAAATGTTCATGAAAGAACACAAGTACTAGTGAAAGCCACCAAAGGACACACCTTTAGAACAAGAAACATTGTGTCTCTCTTTCACTTTAGTGTTATTGGATTTCTATTATTTTGGAAATCCCCAACAATCCCCCACCATTTTCAAAATAAACCCAAATCCCATTATTCCGGAAATCACATGCTTTCGGCTAAGGTATCTTACGATTTGAACCTTTACTTAGTAAGTCAATGTTTCGCTCATCCCCGAATAGATTGGTAGACAAGCTTTGAACCAATTATTCATTAGAACAAGCATCAATTACCTTACACATGAGATCTCGATACCATTGAACGAATTGTAAAGTGACACATTTGTTAAGGCCTTGTGTCAAGTATCCTTTTCATGAGAGCTTTAAGAGTCAAACCCTTAATCTCCAAGAAGCGGCCCCACTTCACTCTCATATAGGTAGACTCTATCGGAAGCACTCCCATAATAAGCACTTCAGCACATACATGCTATAGGTCTATTAAGAGCAAAAGCTCAACCTTCAAATTAACTTTATACTTATGGTCCAAGTACTTATAAACTTTGGGATGTATCTATTGTCAAGTACTTGCAATTACTCTAATAGTGTACTTACACCATTGAACTCAATACTTAATGCTACTCAAGTGTGAGTTGGGTTTCCACCATTGGTAATTATTTAGATATGGGCTTGAAACTCATCCCCAATGATGTTTAAAACATCATATCCCTCGTCAATCCTTTCGTCAAAATATTGCAAGATTATTTCCTTTTCTCATAAAATTCTGAAGAACACTTCTTCACATAGCTAAACTTTAATCCAATGTCCTTTGACATTTCTGTTAATATACTCTTTGATAGTATTGAATAACTAACACAAAAATGGACCACCAGTCTCATTGCCTTTTATTGTCTACTTGGAAGCCTTTGGTACGTTGACGATCACTTGTGCCATTGGTTTAGACAAAAATTTTATAAGCATTCAATACTCATTTCATGTTAGAGTTCTACATCTATTTCATCCATCTTAAACTTTTTAAGATATCATTTATTGAATGCATTAAAAATACATAACAACAACCAATGTAACTATTTATTTAGATATGGAAATATCTTTACACATATCTAAGGTGGGTCAATTATATAAATCACATACATGCATATTAACAAATAAGTTCTATTTATTAACACTTTAAAATTCACGTCAACTTCATTAGAAGCATTTCCATATGGCTTAGTGTACACAAGGGAAATATGCACCATATATTCTACTAGTTGAATATTAAACATGAACTCATCGTAATATTTAAATGTACTTGTCAAAATAAATAAATAAATAAATAGCATTTAAATGTATCAAGAAATTGGAACAGTATAACATAGTATCCATGGAGAGTGACTATCAAAAACAAATACAAAATAATGTCACAACATTTTCCATTCTGAGAAAATAAATAGTAATCACAATTTTTACTATTTAAAAAGATTTAAACGGTATTAAACAATATAAAATTATTAAAAAATAGTTTTATATATTAACTAAATATGAAACAAAGTTACTCAAAACTAGAGGTTAATATAAACTCAATGCAAAAAACGGCATATCAGACGGAGCTTTATACAGTCCGCTCTCCTGCACTCTCTCGGATCCGAGAGTGGATGTCGTCCCGCTGTACTGTTCATCATCTTCTACATCAAGTGGGTCAAATTTGACCCAGATACGCAGAAAATGGGTTTCTGACCCTGTACATTTTTAACATACTTTTCCCTCGTTTTAGCACCGTTTTAAGCGATTCTTGAACCAATTTGATAGTAAAGAAAACAAGGATTACAATGGTATAATTTTTAGATCATTAAAGCCTCAAAATCAAGTTCAAGTATGTACCCAAAAATCGAAATCAAAACGGTTTTAAGAAATGATACGGGCACCACCCATTTTGAAACAACATGATTCTTCACAAAAATATGTGTACTGTTTCGTTAATTTTGTTTATTGAACCAACATGTTGGTAATAAAATATCAAAATCATGTAAAAATTTTAGGAGAAAGACATCAAAACGGTTCATAAAAAGTCAAGAGACATTAACCCAAAAGGTGGTAAAACAAAACTGTTTGCAACCCATGATAAACCATTATGATCTTTCATCAAAAATTTGCTCCACGTAAAAACAATCTATGGCTCCCTGATTCAAAATTTTATTGTTTCTTCTTAAACATTTATAACTTAACTTTGAAGCATATTAATTTAATTCTCGTGGACAAATTTGGATATTTGACAATGATTATTATCCACCAAAATGCAACAAGCTATAATATTGAAATGTCATGTACTTTATTTATCGTAAACTACACAATTCCATACATAGAATAATAACTAGTGCAATATTATGTAATTGCATTCATAAGCGTGTACCTTTCACCACGAGTATAAATGAATTAGTTTATGGTGAAGTATGAGGGTTCATCTCTCCCAAATTGTAAGAGGAAATACATCTTCCAAAGTTGCATCATCAACACAATTGCAAATTCGAACCTAAAGATTGTTAGAACAATTTGTTGGTGGGAATAATGCTGCAATAAAGAAGAAGAACCAAACATAGAAAACCATTAGTACGAATAATTGTTAATATCATGAACAAAAAAGAACAAAGGAGAAAGTGAATTTATCATTGCGCAAGACTCCAAGGCGTGTATAACACTAAGCTTTAGGTTCGATTCGCCCCCACCAATCACTCTAGATTGGATGCAATAGGATGACTGGCGAATCCCCTTCAGGATACAATGGAGTTCCTTGACATGGTTTGCACACCCACACCAAGCATATATTCAACGGTATTTTCCAGAACAATAGTTCCGTAACTTCAATTTGCGCATAAGAGAAGAAAGAGAATGATTTGGAATAATGAATTTGGTGGAGTTTTGTCTTAGACATATGAACATTGTATATGTGAATATATGTTTCTACTTGTAAAGTTGTTCTATATATATAGACCAGCTCATACCATTTGGTGAAGATAAGTGTCTCTTCACTACAAATGTTCATGAAAGAACACAAGTACTAGTGAAAGCCACCAAAGGACACACCTTTAGAACAAGAAACATTGTGTCTCTCTTTCACTTTAGTGTTATTGGATTTCTATTATTTTGGAAATCCCCAACACAAATAAAAGTAAATAAGCTAATAACATAATAACAGACAATATATGTGAATAGGTGGGAAGAAAATTGATATAGATGTAATTGTAAAACAATGGAACACAGCTAAAGATGTAAAAAGTGGATAAGTGAATGTAGATAACAAAGACTGCACAATAGAGCCTTCTTAAGTTATAATACTTCTGATAATATCAATCACAGGAAGATTGGCCACTAGGGATCTTCTCATTCGACTTGGTATCATTGATGGTGTTCACAGTTCGGCCTGCCCTCTCGCTTTTACCGTGGACGAGTCGCACAAACATTTATTTTTTGGTTGTAACTTCTCAATTAATATCTGGAACAAAGTGCATAACTGGCTTGGAATTGTTGAAGCTATACATGTTGATCCTGTACAACACTTTATGAAGTTTGGATCGGTTGTTTCAGGTAAAGGGAAAAATCAAGTTAAGCATTTGATTTTCGGAAGATTGAACTATAAGGCTTGCAAGATGTTTTGGGACTAAGTGCAAGGACTTATTTTGGTGCTTATGACAAGTCTATTCAGATGATAATTATCTGCATAATTATGCAACATTTTTTTACTTTGTTGTTTTGATGATGATCCTAATGTCAGAAGTTTGGAAACAAGTATGGTTGGGGAATTGGCTGGTGTTGGCATTCGGGTGTCTTCTGTGTAGCTCCATGTTGCAATTGATTGCATGAGTTGCTAGCTGGAAGCATGTGACTAATTGAAGGGAGATGGTATGATGGCTTACAATCAGGGGAGTCTGATGGTTTTGTTGGCTGGAAGCAGTGTACTGATGGCGCTATTTTCTTTGATGGTTTGGTTGATTTTGGTGCCTGGTGTCGCATTCTTTTAGTAGTAATCGAATCCAGTAGCATTTTGTAGTCTGCATCTTCCAATAGTCTCAATTACATACTTTTTCAATCAAATCTTCAATGCTGATTGACTACCACTCTGATAACATGGGCCCTAAAATGCGTCACTCCAACAAGAGAATCCATAAGCTCACAGCCTATCCAATTATACTGGACCACTAAGAGACTTGGACACCACATCTCCACCCAAAACCTTAAGGTATTAGGTGTATGGGTCCCATCTCTTATATGTCCTTCATCTAGCTCATTCCTAGCTGATGTGGGACTAACCACTCACACTTGAATTTTCAACAATCTCCCCCTCAAGTGTGAACTGGACCACTAAGAGACTTGGACACCACATCTCTACCCAAAACCTTAAGGTATTAGGTGTATGGGTCCCCTCTCTTATATGTCCTTCATCTAGCTCATTCCTAGCCGATGTGGGACTAACCACTCACACTTGAATTTTCAACAATAAATAGAATTCCAAACTAATCAAAAGCACCTGCACACACACAAAATATGTGAAAAATAGACTCATCTGCCCTAAAATGATAGTGATGCATGCTCTATTGTTATGAATGTTGTTTAAAAACACATCTGATGTGATTCCAACAATTTAATCATTTATTTTATTCAATTATATGGTAGTTTTTAATACTAATTAGACATCTTCGTTCAATAAAGAAAATGTATCGGTTTTTTTTAAAAAATTTCTTGATATTAAGTTATGGTTTGTTTGATCATTTGATAATATTATTTGGATATACTATTTTAACAGCATACTAGGTCTATTGTTAATTTGTTAAATTGGTTCACTATTACTTGATAGGCCCGCTATACCGATGGATATCCGTGCGTAACGCACAAGTATTAAACACTAGTTAAAAAGGAAACTGGGGTAGAGAAATGGTTGGTCATGGTTCTCTTTCTAAATAAAAGAAGAATTAAAGTTTGGCTTTGAGTCTATAATTACTACTCAATTGTATGTGTGTCACCAGGGTAAGAGTGGTCTATGCTTCTAAAAATAAAAAAGAAATAAGAATAATGAAATTAAGAAAAGCCAAAATATAAGATATAATGAAAAAAAATGAGATGTTTTTGTACTGGAGATAGAGATGAAATAGAATTAGGTTTTAGATTTTGGTTGTGAGTTTTTTTTGTGAGGTTTAAAAAGTCAAAGGCATTGAGAGAGGAGATTGGGTCATACATGAGAGAGAGGGGGGAGGAGATTGGAAATATTAAAGGAAACAACTAATATTTTTTAAGAGAGAGACTAGATGATAAGTAGATTCACGACACGTAAAACAAAATAGAGAGGAAATGCCTTTTGAATAGGTATTGGATGGTCTCAAGTGAATAGTGGTGCATTATAAATAACTTGCGTATGGCTTCGTACGACGCACGAGGTGAGTTCAACTTATTGCATCTGAATCTTCATACTTAGTTTTCTTCAAGGCATGCATGGGAAATGGTTGCCTCCAATCATTTTATTGTGTCTTACAAATAAATGTTACCTCTATTCTTGTTTATGAACTTGTTCCCAGTCAAACACGCTGCATTGCCATCTACATGGTATGTATTAATTAATGTATATAGTTTTGTTTTTGACTTATACTTATCAGTTATGTAGCATCGACAGTTCCGATTGAAAATGTCTCTCAATGATCTCTTATTATCTTCTACTACCTAGCCAATCTTCTATTTTCTTTCTATTTCAATTGTTCATTAAATGAGTGTTTTATCCCATAAATTTATCTTTATAAAATAATTTGGTTGTGTTTTTGGATATAATAATTTGATGCCTTAAGTATGTTTTTAGTCGCTACAAATAGTGTATTTTGATTTTATTCCCTGCAAATTTGGGCAATGACCTTCCATCTCACAAATTTAAAGGTTTCAATTGTTTCACTTTCGATGGTGGAATTTAAATCTCAATGGATGTAATCTTTTAAAGTTCTTTTTTATTTTAGTTGAAACTTGTCACGGGCTTTTTGGTTTATGATTTGTTTGTCAAATATGTACCAGGTGATGGAGATTATCAAGAGAATTCCACCGGAGACCAAAAGAAAACTTGCTGGAAAAGGATATTTTCCTCAAGATGGATATGTCCTGAAGTGTAAAAAAAAAGAAGATATGCCCTGAAGTATCTTCCGGTACTGCCAAACTGCTTGTCTGTACCAGTAGTTTCTGATGGTGTTAGTGCGATCGATATACTTTATGAACTCATATCCGAATTCAAGATGAAATAGAAAGCGCAAGCGTACCTTTAGGATCAATGTAATCTTAATGAGAAGATAATGATCTTGATATTAGGGCAATGACCTTTCAATTGTAGATTTCTTAATTCCTTAATTCTTCTTCCAATGAGATAAAAATAATCAATATTTTCTATATTGTGTTGTGCCTACAATTGGGGACCATAACTCCTTATTTATAAGAATCTCATGCCCTTTCATGAAGGGTCATGATTATTCAAGTTTTCTTATTTCTATTTCCACCCATCTCAAAATAGAAATAAGACTTTTGATATCTATACAATATTTTTCATGACAATTATATCCTTAGCCATAAACCTTATAATAAATAGATCACTTTAATTTAACTAATTAAAATAATGGTCCCAACACATTAATTTATTACATGTATGACCTAAAAATTTTTAGCAGTAGTCACTTAAAAACTAGAATTAGTTATGTTTTCTATATTAAGTTTGTTCTTTGTGCAATGGTGTGTGTATTCAATAGGCCGAACCACTCTTGAGAGGTGGGCTGACGGCGGATGGTGAACTAAGATAAACGAGGTCTAATAATTTATCACTTTTATATATATATATATATAAAAAAGTGATAAATTAGGAAGCAGTGAGAGGTGAAATAGTATTTCATTTAATTAAAATCATTAAAATGTTTTTCGATAATACATGTTAGAAAAGCCAAAACTTAAATAAATAAAAATAAGATACAACAACTAGTGGAAAAACAGGATTTAAAGTCGGATATTTTGGACTTTTAAAGTCGGACGCTGGTCCGACTTCTATAAGGGGACTTAGAAAGTTCGGAGATTTAAAGTCGGATAGACGTCTGACTTAAAAAGTCCTTTTTCAAGTCGGATCACACTAACATCCGATTTCAAAAGTATCTTTTTTAATGTCGGATGACAATAATATCCGACTTTAAAAGTCTTTTTTCTGAATCATTTTTATGCTTAACCCCGCTGGTATGAACATTTACTGCACTTACTTTAGAGTAATTAAAGTATTACACTTTCAGCTAGTCAAGAGGAACACATGCACAAATTCATTGGTTACCTACATATCAAGTAAAATATACCTTACATTTGATTTCGGGCTAACTAAAAAATTCAGTGCATAGTTGATGTATATAATTTATTAGCATATGTGAGAACATACTAAAAAGCATCTAACTTGAGATGAGAAACTCGTACGCTTGTATGAATTTGCTAATATATCACATTATGGCATTTATGTAGTGAACAAATTCATTAAGTAGGTACTAAAATATTCAACCACATATGTATAAGCCAAATTCTGGGAGCCAATTGTGCTCCCTATGACAATAATGATAGTTAAAATATTTGTAAACCAATTTACATGCTATAAGACCCCAGGGAGCCAATGGTGGTTTCAGTGGAGTCATCTTCCTTCACTGCACCATTCATGCCAATTAAGCCAAATTTTGGCTCCTGCACAAATGAAAATATTGTCATATCAGATAGGCTAAGAACAGATCATGATGCCCAGGAACAGTTCCCTCTTCCTAGAACATGCTAACATTTCTTGTTTTTTATCTTCTGACATGTCCATAATAACAAAGAAAGTGAAGCCCAATTTTTGTTCAACTAAATGTTTTAAAGACTAAAACAAATTAATGGCAGCATAAAATTACTATTTTTCAAAACCCCCAAAACCAAAACCAATTCTTGACATTCCAATTCTTTTTTGCTCATTCAATACTTCAATTAAATCAAAACCCCAGAAACCAAATCCTCCATAAATTACTATATTTCATCATAAAGATACAGATGGATAATATATCACAATAACCTAAAACCATTGTATATATACCTTCTACACATTTAGGCCCTCACATGACACTTTCCCAGATAGTTCCTCTATCTCCCCTACTCCCATTAGCAGAGCTTTGTGTACGCAATCTTCTAAATTGGCAGCAATAATATTTCATTATTAAAAGGAACATGAAAAACAATATATAAATAATCACTTAAGCAACATGTCTCTAATTCAGAAACTGAAACAAAACCAGCTTCAACTATCAGTAGATCGTGCCATAAGCATGCATTGGTCCATGAAACTGAAAGTGAAAACATCAGCGATGGCAGGTTGAGGCATGTGCGAAAACGAAAAATGTACCTTTTGATAACTTTAAAAGAATCGGGTTGCTTTGACGAAGAATCAGCACCATTTGTGCGAAAGGGTATGGTATCAGTCCTCTGGGAACTGACATTGCCTATCTACAAACGCTTTCGATGCAACCTATGGCAGAAGAATGCAAAAACTGCCAAAAAAATTCAATAACCAAACCTATTGACACCCCAATAATAAGTCCCTATTAACTCCTCTTTACTACTTTGCTATTCCTTAAAGATCATCTTCATCCAATCTATTGATTGTACTCCTTCCAAAAGTCTTATTCTTTTCCTAATTTTACACTAGTGAACATAAATAAAAACCAGATTAGAGATGGGATGTTTTTGCATGGGAGATAGAGATGAAATAGGATTAGATTTCAGATTGTGGGTGTGAGTTTTTGTTGCGAGGTTTGAAGAGTCAAAAACATAAAGAGAGAAGATGGGGTCATACACGAGAGAGAGAAGGGTGGGAAAAATTAAAGGGAGGGGAAATCCCTTTGGAATAAGGTATTTGACGGTTTCAACTTTCAAGTGAATCATGTCTTAGTTTGATTAATAGGGTGAGTTCAACATATTGCATCTGAATATTCATATTTAGTTTTCATCAAGGCGTGCATAGGAAATAGTTGCCTCCAACCATTTGTGGATATAAGTTTTAGTTTAAAGTGTCTTCATCTAGCGTGGCCATTCTTTTCACTCCATTAATCAGGTATTTCCCTTTTAAACGTGGATCCACTAACGCTCCTAGGTCGCCATCCGCTGTCAGCCCACCTCTTAGGATGCAATGTAATGAACAGGCCAAACCTCTCTTGAGAGGTGGGCTGGCAGAGGAACATGCACTAGTGCAGATTTGACATTTAGTATCGGTTGTTTTGCACATTTAGTATCGGTTGTGGAACCGATACTAAATGTACAATCATTTAGTATCGGTTTTTTACCCGATACTAAATGTACTACTAAGGTACTGTTAGGGTACATTTAGTATCGATTGTACATCAACACCCGATACTATATGTATTACTAAGGTACATTTAGTATCGGTGTTTCTTTATAACCGATACTAAATGTACCTTAGTAATACATTTAGTATCGGTTATACAGAAACACGGATACTAAATGTACCTAAGTAAGTACATTTAGTATCGGTGTTTCTGTATAACCGATACTATATGTATTACTAAGGTACATTTAGTATCGGTTATACAGAAACACTGATACTAAATGTACCTAAGTAAGTACATTTAGTATCGGTGTTTCTGTATAACCGATACTATATGTATTACTAAGGTACATTTAGTATCGGTTATACAGAAACACTGATACTAAATGTACCTAAGTAAGTACATTTAGTATCGTTTTTTCTGTATAACCGATACTAAATGTATTATATTTTTTAATATTTATTTTGTTTTTATCCATACCGACATATTATTAACCTGTTATATACAGCGATAATTCCAGTCATCAACACATAATAAATATATCTTACAAAATAACAATTGTTCAAAATAACAAATTATTAATAGTTTTTGCGAACTTATGGGCCCGAACCGAACTGTTAACCAATTACATAGTTTTTTACTGAACATTTAAAGTTACATAGTTTCTGAGCTTATAAAATTAGTTTTTTTTTTTGCAATCACGAACCGTCAATCGGATTAATAGTTTTACCGAACTGTCAAAAGGTAATAACTAAGTCTAGAGCTATTACGACATTTAAAATCAAAATGAACCAAATACAGTCAAACTTTAAAACCCAACATTGCTGAATCAATTCCCTATTTGCAAAAGAAACTATTCCCTATTTCCTCTATCTCCTTGGGTTCCCTTAACCATTGTTTAATCAGCAGATCTGTCTACCTTATAGGCTTCATGCTCTTCCCCACAATAATTGTAAACACAATAATAGCTTTTAACTTATCCTTCTCTTCGAGGTAAAGAGCCCAAATGTCACCGTAGATCGTGATGCCCGAAGTAGCTACAACCTACAATCAAGTAATGCAGAAACATTCATCAATAATTCAAACAACCACACAAACATATTTCAAATTCTGGTGTTGAACAACAGAAACAATGGCATTTCAAATTCTGGTGTTGAACAACAGAAACAATGGCAGAAAAAAATCCCTATCAAACCAATGGCAGATTGGCAGCAAGCAACAGAAACCTCAGCACCATATAAATCCTCAGCAACAATAATTAAGATCAAAACTAAAAAGCACAATAAGGCCTAGTCACACCAGTTACTAGTATTCAGCAACAGTAAGGCCCAGTTTCTAGTACAAAGAAAATACAATAAATGTGCTTGGCCCTATTTCTTGTAAAAGCAATTGGATGTAGCTTTTACATTAAAGAGGTAAATTAAAATCCAAACAGAAACTTCCTCACTTCAAAATCACTTTTAATTCAAAAGGTAAATATAACAAGCAACGTTCACATAACCAAATGCTATGTATGCAATTAGGCATTATTAAGACTGATATAAATAATGCTTTGAGAAAATATTAATCAAAACAAAGTGGTTGCCTTAAGAAAAAGTGGTCAAATCCCAAGAAAGCAAATGAAACAAGTTACCCAATACCAATCAAATATGTATTCAAAAAGAATGCAGCAATGGTACATTACAATGGTAATATGAAACTATGTATGGTTAGATATGAACCCAGATGTCAAAAAAGGGATTTGAGAAGCATTTCTATATAAGATACACTTTCAAAATGAGAAGGGACTGTCCAAGCTTCAAACCATAAGTCCATAACATTTCAAAATGAGTTCTCTTTCCTTTCATAATTATAAATGAATGACAATCTGTTTTGGTTCTATTTACAAAATAACTAACAATTTCAATAACCAGATCACTAGGACAGCAAGCCAAGAATTATGAACTTTTGTATCAAATCCATAAACAACATAAAGAACTCTACAAAAGATAAAGAATTGAAAATGGGTAATACTGCAAAAGATCTGCTATTTCATCTCACCCAACGGGCAACAACCATCAACAACATAAAGCTCATGCATTAACTTCTCAACATAAACAGAGGAAAGGGTGCTTTACTTACATCATAATTGTTCAAAATAGTGTACCTTTTGCTCTGTACGTATCTTGACAAATAATTCTGCCCAAAGCTGACGAATCTCTTTAATTTCCTCTTCGGTGTATGCCTGGGTGTTATCAAATACCTACAAGTTTAAAAGTGACTAAAAATTCAGAACATTACTTCATACTATAATGACACTATTAGTACCAAATTACCAATTAAAGGTAAAAAACTGACATAAACTTTATCAAACTACTTGGGACACACTGCAAAGAAGTCAAGACATATAGTTGCAAAGTGATGTTTAGCATCCAAAGAGATATTATTGACAGGGATAATACCTTCTCCCAATTATCAACAATACCGGCAGTTAAAATGGTCAGCATAAACTTCATCACATAATAGCCGCAATGATAACCATTCGTTTGTATTGGCATCTACACAAATGAATTAACAAAGTTAACCAAAAAACAATATAATATATATATCATATATGAATTCACTCAAAATTAAATCAACCCAATATTTAAACTACTTACTATAGGGTACAACCACTTGGCGGCCGATGTAGAATCCCCTTTCACACCTCTAATAACAACATAAATATAAATTAGGTATAAAATTTCAACCCAAAGTTCAAATACTACAATATAAAGCATGATAAACAATTAAAAACTTACTTGCTAAACATGTCTTTGATTGTTTTTCCTGGTTGGCGACTGTAGGAACACATCCAGACCACGGTATTTTGCTTCGGGAGTAGGACAACTAGTTGCCAATGATTGCTGCAACATTGATAAACATAAAATTTAGTAACATGCAGTGATACAAAGACTGCTAATTAAACAGTTCTGTCAAAATTGCACAACCAAAAAGACACCATGGATCAATTACTAATTCATGTACCTATGGAAAAATGGAGCCAAATATATTTCCTTATTGGTAGTAGTCAGTGTCCGTTGAATATATTCAGAAACATCCTGTTTGGTAATGTGACCAGCTTTCAAGTTCATCTTATGTGGACACAGAAATCCATACTGATCATCACCCTTTTCAACAACTTGGCGATACAAATATCTATTAATGGCACGTAAGAAAAACTATCAAATTGACTAATATTAGAAACGCGAGAAATTTACATAATCAAATAAACCTTACTACTTATGTGCACCATATGCTCAAGTGGGCCAACTCATGCCACCCTTTACCAGAAACCATTTCGTTGATCGCTTTGCCTCCAATAAAGCACGTATATTTTTCATGCTCCAACTCTATCTTGGCATGTCTATCATCATCATAAGCAATCAAAAGTATCTTTTTCAACCAATCAATTTTCTCCTCCTCCCCCTCCTCCTTCCCCTCCTCCTCCTTCTCCTCCTTCACATTAGATGGTGAGCAGCTCCCCTTAGATCCAACAATGGTCATGGGAATGGGAACTTGAACAGCCGCATTTTGACATAATCCTCCACATGTTTGAGGCCTCTGAATAATTAAAAATACGATCTCAATCAATCTGTTTACAGTGAAAAATATACTATATAATTCATAAACATATACCTCTGCCAAAATCTTCTTAAGTCGTTCTTCCACCATCCCATCCATCTTATCCAGCACTTGATTCATGAACTCCTCTTTATTGAATCCTGAAGAACGATGCACACGTCTAAAGTATTTCTTTAGCCCGACACCTTTTCCAGCTGCGCGACAACGACCGGGATGCTCGGGTGTTCCAATGGCAGCGATCAAAATATCATTCTTTCCTTGCGGAACGAAAGATCCTTGGCTGCTCATAACAGTAAGTTCGTCCTACAACAAAAACATGTTCACGTGTTAGAATCGACGGTAATGTGTTCTAGTTTCATTTTCCAAAATATGTCATTTTGTCAATCAACATCCAAAAAGTTTGTAACTGATGCTGCATACATGAAAGAATTGAACCCAACAAAAATATTTTACTTACAATCTTAGATGCAACTGCTGCTGACTCCTCAGATACAAAAGATCCAGACTTGTTTTTGCGGCCAGCCTTCCATAGCTCATGTCGCTCTAGAGATGTAGGCTCAATCTCCAAAATAGGATCACCAGACTCCTCCTTGCCTTTTTTTTTTATTATTTCTTCCTTCAAATTCTCCTTCAACTTTGTATAACCGCCTGGCCCCATTGTGTGTTTGTATATATTTTTTTTTTGAGTATTCTTGGCAGATTCTCTCTTAGCTTGTTACAAAGAACAAACACCACCACATATATAACAAATCCATAATATTGTTTAAGAAACTAAAATATTTGTGGTTAAAACAATACCACAAACTCCGGAGTAGTGCGACTTTTAACATATGCAGCCCATGTCTCGGTAGATATGGCGCTATACTTGTGACATGGAGTAGTTTGACCGTCCGCATCCCCATTGCCAAAGACATATTCATTGTTGAGTCTTGTCTTGAACTGTTTCCAGCAACCACCGATATGAGACATCCAGAACTTGTGGAATTCCTCATTTTCGGGAACATCATCCCAAGCAATCCTTTTTGTTTCGCCATCAACTTGCTCCCAGGAAAAGGGCAATATGCTTATTTTTGTTCGAGCAACCACCCCTAAATAGTTCTTGAATTTGTTAGCATATGGACCAATAATTTTGCCTTTACTATCAACAGCCACTCTATATTTTTCACCAGTTGGGAGCCGATTAGTGAACTTTTGTAATGATGTCGGACGTCTAGTTTTCTTTTTTGGAGGATCGGCACTGGGATCATCCATGATATCTGTTTGAACAAAGAAAACAAAATATATTAATCAATTGCAACCTGCCATTCAATAGAAATATGCAGAACAGTTATGCAAATGTGGGTCACTCACTCTTTACTCTTTATGACATTGACTCTCTGAACTGAATATATTAATCAATTGCAACTTGTGTTTTATTATTGAAAGTATCTGCTATACAGAGCACAACTCTGTTTTATGGATTTCAGTTTTTAATGGTCACCTTCTACACAATTGAATTAAACAATATAGTGGTTTCTTCTAACACTTTGAAAAATAACAAGAAACAAATTAAGCCACTAAAAACAAATCTAACATAAACAAGAAACAAATCTAACAAAAACAAAAACCACTAAAAACAAATCTTGCATCCTCAAAAATCTGAGAGTAATAACAAAATTTCATTCAATCAACAACTACCATAAAGTCACAACCATCATTGTCATTAAAGTTCAACAATACAATTTCATAGATTCCAAAAAAAAGAACAAATCTAAACTCATTCGTATAAAATCCCTTCATTATGATCATTGCGAGTGGCATGTTCATCGTCAACTTCATTGTCATCAACTAAAGTAGGCACTTGTGTTAACAAACAAGGTGTTTCAGAAATTGCAAGACTTGAATCTTCATCACTTCCTATTTTTCCTTGTAGGACCACTGACCACTTCCTGTTAGAAGGATCTTTCACATAGAATACTTGTTTTGCTTGGTCAGCCATGATGAAAGGTTCCTCATTATAACTTACCTTGTCAAGGTCCACTAGTGTAAATCCCATTTCGTCGGTATGCACACTATTTTTGCTAGTGTTAACCCACTTGCATTTAAAAAGTGGCACTTTAAATTTACGGTAATCAAGTTCCCAAATCTCATCAATGACACCAAAGTAAGCAATGGATGCGAGTATGGGATTAGCATCCTTTGAACTAGAGAAGTGCATTGAGGAAGCCATGACCATAACCCCACTGTTTTGCGTGGTACTCACCTCATCTTTCGACTTTGTGTAAAAGGTATAGTTATTTATGTCGTACCCGCTCCAACACACGACATTAAAGCAAGGGTCATGTGCTAACCATCTCAAAGTCTCAGAGGCACTTGGATCTTTCTTAGTTTGTGATTTAAACCACTCTATGAATGTGTTGTTATGCTCGTTCAATAATTGATAATTATTCATTTGATGGTTTTTGGCCTTTACTATCTTTTTATGATCAGACAAGTAAGGTATAACTTCCTCTGTGTTATTCAAAACATACAAATGTGCTTGAAGCACTCCAGCCCGACCCATGATCTTAGTGGAACATCCATGTGTACCTTTACCTTGGCATCTCCCTGCATAACGAGACTTTGGTAGTCCTACAGATTTCGCTTCTGACAAGTAGTCTGAACAAAACTCAATAGCTTCTTCTGTGACATACCTTTCGACAATGGATGCTTCAGGACGATATTGGTTCTTCACATACCCTTTCAAGATCTTCATGTATCGCTCGACTGGGTACATCCACCTTAAATAAACAGGGCCGCATAATCTAATCTCCCTAACTAGATGAACAATTAAATGAACCATGATATCAAAGAACGAGGGAGGAAAAAACATCTCCAACTGACACAAGATAATAGCAGCCTCATTTTCCAACTCGTCCAATTTTTCGGGATCGATGACTTTAGCACATATACTATTGAAGAATAGACACAATCTAGTTATGGTATGTCGGACATCTTTCAGCAAGATGCCACGAATCGCCACAGGTAGTAGTTGTTGCATCAAGACGTGGCAGTCATGCGACTTCAAGCCAACTAATTTGAGATCTTTCATTGAAACCAGTCGCTTTACATTTGAAGAGTAACCATGTGGCACTTTGATTCCCCGTAGACATTCGCAAAAGCTCATTTTCTCTTGTTTTGACAAGGTATAATATGCTGGAGGCAAATATGTGCCTTTGCCTCTTTCCACTGGATGTAATTGTTCTCTTATGCCCATCTCACGCAAATCTAGACGAGAATTTATACCATCCTTTGTCCCTTGAATGTTGAGAAGAGTCCCGATGACACTATCACAAACGTTTTTCTCGATGTGCATGACATCAAGACAATGCCTTACATCAAGATTGGACCAATACGGAAGATCAAAGAACACCGATCTCTTCTTCCACTTGCTTTTCTCGTTGGACTGCTTCTGCTTTTTACCGAATACAACTTTGATGTCCATAACCACTTGATAAACTTCTTCACCGGTCAACACAATCGGAGCAATGTCATTTTCTTGGTACCCATTAAAAGCTTTTTTCAACTTACGATATCTGTGATTAGGTTTGAGAAATTTCCGATGCCCAAGGTAAACCGTCTTCCTTCCATGTTTCAGTTGATGGTGGCACGTTCTTTCTGCACAAATAGGACAACCTTTATGCCCCTTGACACTATACCCAGACAAGTTTCCGTATGCTGGAAAGTCATTGATCGTGCAAAATAACATGGCTCGCAGCTTGAAAGTTTCACTAGAATACCCGTCAAACACATCCACACCTTCATCCCAAATTGTCCTCAAGTCTTCAACCAATGGACTAAGGTAAACGTCTATGTCATTACCTGGTTGTTTCGGACCAGAAATCATCATGGATAACATCACATATTTGCGCTTCATGCACAACCATGGAGATAGGTTGTAAATTACAAGGAGAACAGGTCACGAGCTATGATTCGTACTTAAGTTACCATATGGATTCATACCATCTGAAGCAAGTGCGAGCCTAATGCTAGGAAAAGAAATTTTTCTATTTATTCTAACAGAAGGGGTTACAAGCCTAAACAACCCATTCCTCAATTCAGCTTTCCCAATCATCTTCTGGCAGGGGTCGTCCTGTATTAAACATCCCCTTCTGTTAAAGTGTACATCACAGTCAATATCAACTACAAGTTTTGGAATAGAAATGAGATTGAATGAAAAGTTTGGGATATAAAGAACATCATGTATGCAAAGACCATTATCAAAACAAATAGTTCCAGCAAATTCAGTGGTTACTAGACTTCCATTTGGTAATCTTAAAGTGATAGGTTTAATTCTTTTTAAACATTGAAAATAGTCTATGACAAAGCATACATGATCAGTGGCCCCAGTCTATTATCCAGATTTTTGATCTATTTGAGTTAGGGACAAGAAGGATAATACCTGATTTGATGGTGGTGAAGTGGTTGATGCTGCCAGCATTGCCTGGATTCTGCAATAGAGCCAACAGAGCCTTGTGTTGTTCAGGTGTGAAGCTAAGCATCCCAAAGCTGTTCTTTCCTCCATCTTGTTGTTCTTCTTCATACTCAGTGGTGCCATTGTCTTCCTCTTCATGCTCATTTGTGCAATTGTTGATAGCCCCAGTGTTTGGAGGATACCCATGCTTCTTATAGCAACTATCAATCATGTGGCCAGTCTTGCCACAGTGAGAACAAACCATTTTGCCTCTGCCTCTTCCAGCAGAGGACCTTCCACCACGATCATTCTTACCTTTTGTGCCATAGCCTCTCCCTTGATAATTTGCAGCAGCAAGAATCCTAGGTTCATCTATAGCATTTTGTCTCTCTTCTTGAATCAACAGAGAGTACACTTGTCTGGTGGTGTAGATTTCCTCTTGTCGGACTGAAATTCTGAAGATATCCCCTTGGTAAAATTGATCTTTTAGATCTTTCCATACTTCAGCAGCGGTGTCCATCCATAATATGCTTTGTGTGATTTCTGGAACTATAGAATTGTTGATCCAAGACATTACCATTGTGTTGCATCTGTCCCATGCCATGGAGTTTCTGTCATCATCAGCAGGTCTTGGCATTGAACCGTCAACGAAGTGCATCTTGTTCTTTGACTTTAAGGCCATAGTCATGGATCTTGACCAAGTATGATAATGGCTCCCGTTCAGATGACGAGTGACAATCGCGATACCAGGATTGTCACTCAGATGCATGAAATAGGGACTCAGCATATCGGTTTGATATGCCTTGTCTTTGTTCTCTTTTTCAGGTTCACCGATCTTGATGCTTGATGTGGGATCTACTTCCGCCATTAGAGAAGGGAAATCAGCAAGAAAGAAAAGGGGAAAAGGACACAGTGCGAGAGAATAGGAGATGGAAATCGTTGAATCGTGAGATTCAACAATCGAAGGACAATCGAAAGGAAAATTTGAAGCGATGAGAGAAATTGTTGAATCGTGAGATTCAGCAATCAAGAAGAAACGAATTCGAATCAAGAAATGACGAAAAATGGATTTTGACCTAGAAATCCAGAAATTGAAATAGCGAAGGATGAGAGAACAGAAATCGAAACAATTCGACGAAGATAGACGGAAAATGCAGCAATTAAAGCTACTGATACCATGTGAAAATATGAGATTGATGCTCCAATGGAGACTTAAGCAAGAAAGCTCAAAGGTGATTTGAGTTTCTGGAGAAACAGATTCAAGATATGAAAAACATAATTCTTCATTGATTCAATTGAGAGTCATTTTAGACTATATATACAGAGAGTATTAACTGAATCAGTTGAGAGATTAAACAAACTTTCTCAACAGAAAAAAAACTAACTAAAGAACTAAAAAACTAACAGCAAAGAGAAAGTATCACTTAACAAAAAGAAAACTAACAACACGCGTAATTATTAAACTAATGGTTGAATCTGATGTGGCAACTCTGCTGCTGATGTGGCATGGTCAAATTCTGTTTGACCATTATCTTCAACAAAGGTTTCAATTGTTTCACTTTCGATGGTGGAATTTAAATCTCAATGGATGTAATCTTTTAAAGTTCTTTTTTTATTTTAGTTGAAACTTGTCACGGGCTTTTGGTTTATGATTTGTTTGTCAAATATGTACCAGGTGATGGAGATTATCAAGAGAATTCCACCGGAGACCAAAAGAAAACTTGCTGGAAAAGGATATTTTCCTCAAGATGGATATGTCCTGAAGTGTCAAAAAAAAATGCCCTGAAGTATCTTCCGGTACCGCCAAACTGCTTGTCTGTACCAGTAGTTTCTGATGGTGTTAGTGGGATCGATATACTTTATGAACTCATATCCGAATCCAAGATGAAATAGAAAGCGGAAGCGTACCTTTAGGATCCATGTAATCTTAATGAGAAGACAATGATATTGATATTAGGGCAATGACCTTCCAATTATAGATTTCTTAATTTCTTGGTTCCTCTTCAATGGGATAAAGAGAATCAATATTTTCTATATTGTATTGTGTCTACAATTGGGGACCATAACCCCTTATTTATAAGAATCTCATTCCCTTTCATGAAGGGTCGTGATTATTCAAGTTTTCTTATTTCTATTTCCACCCATCACAAATTAGAAATAAGACTTTTGGTATCTACACAATATTTTTATGACAATTATATCCTTAGCCATAAATCTTATAATAAATAGATCACTTTAATTTGACTAATTAAAATAACATGGGAACCTATAATTAAGAAAACAAGCACACAACATCCTATAATTAAGGAGACAATCTCAATAGTTGATTTTAATCTAACGGTTATAATGATTAGTTCTCATTTATCACGGTAAGAACTAGTTCTCACTTGATACGCTCCCTATATATATAAGTGATAAATTAGGAAGCAGTGAGAGGTGAAATAGTTTTTCATTTAATTAAAATCATTAAAATGTTTTTCGATAATACATGTTAGAAAAGCCAAAACTTAAATAAAAATAAGATACAACATAAATAAAAACTAGATTAGTGACGGGATGTTTTTGCACGGGAGATAGAGATGATGAAATGAGATTAGATTTCAGATTGTGGGTGTGAGTGTGAGTTTTTATTGCGAGGTTTAAAAAGTCAAAAACATAAAGAGAGAAGATGGGGTCATACGCGAGAGAGAGAAGGGTGGGAAAAATTAAAGGGAGGGGAAATCCCTTTTGAATAGGTATTGGACGGTTTCAACTTTCAAGTGAATGGCTGTGCATTATAAATCACTACTGCATGTCTCAGTTTGATGAATAGGGTGCGTTCAACTTATTGCATCTGAATCTTCATATTTAGTTTTCTTCAAGGCATACATAGGAAATCGTTGCCTCCAACCATTTGTAGATATAAGTTTTACTTCAAAGTGCCTTCATCAAGCGTGACCATTCTTTTCACTTCATTAATCTTGTATTTCCCTTTTAAACGGGGATCCACTAATTAACGCTCCTAGGTCGCATCCGCTGTCAGCCCACCTCTTAGGGTGCAATGCTGCAATGGTGCATGTATTGAATAGGCCGAACCTCTCTTGAGAGGTGGGCTGACGGCGGATGGCAATCTAGGAGCGTTAGTGGATCCCCGTCTAAAAGGGAAGTGCAAGATTAACAAAGTGAAAAGAATGGCCATTTTCGCAATTGCTAGTATCACTTCTGCCAAAAGGCAACCTATTATAAGCCAAGTCTAGTAATTTATCACTTTTATATATATATATATATATATATATATATATATATATATATATATATGTTCATAAACTTATATTTGGTTAAAGTTTTGAAAAATTATACATATGCAGGTTGAGTCTCATCTTAGAAGGAGACCTGGAGATGACCCTCTCGGATGAGGACATCAGCTTTTAGTCCCATCAAGTAGAAGCTAACGATTTGGAGACTGTGGTTGAAATGTTGAATAATAATCCCACCGTCTCATATTAAGTGTCGTTTAAGGTTATGCGCGGGTA
Organism: Astragalus glycyphyllos; assembly: GCA_963573325.1. Lineage (NCBI taxonomy): Eukaryota > Viridiplantae > Streptophyta > Magnoliopsida > Fabales > Fabaceae > Astragalus > Astragalus glycyphyllos. Next base: position 41,257,064 of record OY754308.1, read on the forward strand.
TTAAGAAAATGATTGGATATGCTAATTTTTATGGTAAAAAAATATGGTAGGACTAAAACACTCTTATACTTTTATTGGTTGGTGCAAAGGCACGGTTACTGATATTCTAAAGTAAGGGTAGTTGGAAAGTAATAATAATTATTGTATTGGGATTATAAAGTGACAGATAATTTGAGACAAAGAAAATAACAAACAAGACACTTAATACGAGACGGAGGAAATATCTTCTAGTTAGGGGTACTACTAAGGCAGCAGGTGATATAGAAACACGTTTTGGGGTCAATAGAGAGCCGAATGACTCATCAGCAAAAGAATGGCTTGAGAAAATGAGAACTTTATTTATAAGAAAGGGTTATGGTTTTTCAACTATATAGAAGTGTGATAACTGGAGATGGATATAGAAGGATAAATGAAGTAGGAATTCCACTGGAGGGTTCCAGCGGATTACGTTTGAGGAAAGAGTTAGGATTCATACTATTTGTTATTTGTAAAAGTTAGTTGATGAGAATTTGTGTGTGAACATTTTCTTTCTATTATAATCTAATATCTATTTAATCAAGAAAAAACTTACAAAATCTAATCTAATCTAATATCTATTTAGCTAATATCTATCAAATCTAATCTAATATCTATTTAATCAAGCAAACAACTGACAAAAAAATAATTTTAGATATCTTAATTTTTTGACACATCATCACTTTTGTAGAGAATAATATATTTAATTCTATTTTCTCTTCCTTTCTCACTCTCTTTCTCCTTCAATCACACATTTCTCAATATTTCTCACTTTTTTACCCACCTACTATTTGTAGCCCCACGCCCTTTATTTAAAAATTTTCTTTTCCCAATTTTTTTAATCTACTTTACAATATAATATAATTAAATTAATATGAAGGGGTCTACATTTTACTCCTATTTACTATCTAATCTAATCTAATGTCTATTTATACAAACAAATCACACTTAAATTACTCAAACAAGTCTCCCTATTTACTTAACAAGTCATCTAACTAAGAACAACATTATAATTTACTATCACTTTTTTTTCAAATTTCTTCTCCCTATGCACTTTCTTCTCACTCCTACTTCTCCCAATGTTCTAATCAACTAAACTAATCAACTGGAACTACGAGATAACTCACTGATATTTAAAAAACACGGGATAACTGCACTGGTATATAAAAAAACACGAGATTAATATCTAACTATCTATTTATACAAACAAGCCACACTTAAATTTTCCAAACAAATCAAAGTTATCTAATCTAATATCTATTTATACAAACAAATTACAATGCTATCTATCTAATATCTATTTATCTAATCTTTATCTATCTAATCTAATATCTAATTATACAAACAAGTTACACTTAAATTATCCAAACAAGTCTCCCTATTTACTTTACAATTCATCTATCTAAGGACAACATTATAATTTACTATAACTTTTTTTTTTCAAATTTCTTCTTCGAATGGACTTTCAGCTCACTCCCACTTTTTTTCCAACTTTCTCCTATACTTATTTTCAAATTTCGAAATTCAAATCAAACACACCCCACCTTATTTTCCCACTATCTACTATAATCTACTAATCAACTAAAATAATCAATTGATACTACGAGATAACTGCACAAATATATAAAAAAAAATACGGGATAACTTCACTGATATATATAAAAAAAGACGAGATTAATATCTAAAAAAAAGAAAACTTAATGACTATTTAAACTGCCGATTAATATTTAAAGCACATGTGACAAATATTTGTCACTAATACCTAAAAAAGAACAAATAATTGTCACGGGTATATAATAAAACACAGGATAAAACTTTTTTTTATTGATAATCAACTATCTATCTTTTACTATCTACTATAATCTATTAATCAACTAAAATAATCAATTGAAACTATGAGACAACTGCACTGATATATAAAAAACACGGGATAATTGTACTGATATATAAAAAACACGGGATAACTGCAATGATAAAAACATGGGATAGCAGTACTGATATATAAAAAAACACTGCACTGATATATTTGATAATCTACTATCATCTTTTACTAATCAACTAAAATAATCAATTGAAAGTTGAAACTATGAGATAACTGCACTGATATATAAAAAAACACGGGATAACTCTACTTATAGTTAAAAAAACACGGGAACACTGCAATGATATATATATATATATATATATATATATATATATATATATATAAACACGAGATAACAATATTTTATATATATAAACAAAATCTTGTACTAATATATAAAAGAACACAAGGTAAATGCACAGATTGTTTTTAAATGATAATTTTACATTTTTAGATTTTAATATTTATCTATTTTTTTATTTGAGACTCCTTTTTTTATCTATTTTAAATTTGTCTTTATTTTTTCACGGGGTATTGTCCAGACTGTTTAAATTATGTCTAATTTCATTCATAAAAAGAACACGGCAGCACCCGTACGTATGCACAGGTATCCTACTAGTTCTCCATTAAAAGAGTTTTCTATCCCATACGTTTGATAGTACTAATCAATATTTTACGAAGTAAAATAGAGAGTCAGTTAAGAAATATGATTGACTTATTATAATAAAATATAAAAAGAAACAAGTATTATAACAAAGATAGGAAATAGTATTTACAAAGACTAGAGCTTAATTCAATTGTTTGTTAATAGTGTTATATGTATTTTAAGAACTGAACCTGTAGAATTGGATGATCAAGGGATGGGCCGTCTGATACTGTAGAATGCTGACCTGAACGTGCGGGGGGTGTATCTACAAGAACACTCCGACGCCCAAGTCAGCTATATCGAGCTACGGTACTATCTAGTGAATATTCGAATGAATTGCGTACCTGACACCTGGTGAATGACGTTATTTATAGTGATTAGTTCGGATCATTGTCGTTGGATAGCCCAGTTGCGTTGGGGGTCCAAGTATCAGTTGAACTGATCCTTCCCTTGCTGGGTTGGATTACCACTTAATGGATTGAGCCTAACAACTGGCCCAGTCCAGAACAAGAACATACTTATTTTCGGGTTTTGTAGCAAAGTAACATTCTTTCGATCAAACTTTTTTGCTTGATCTTTTCTCAAAATTTCAAAGCTTCAACTTGAAATCTTCTAAGTTAGATATTTTTATTCAAAATTGTTTGAACATATTTAAAATTAGAAATATACTTCTTTTTCATTAAAGATTACATTTTTATAACAATTAAAAGTACGCTGAAAACTTTACGAAAAAGTGACACTAAATTTTTAACTTGTTTAAATCATACCATATTTCAGCTACCTCCTTTTCTATTTTGTAAATACCAACTTCTCAACAAAATTAAAGATTTTCTCTTTCGTTTTTAACTAAAAAACCATGGTTTTAGCCACTGGCGGAACCTACCTATATTTGTGGGGGTTCAAATGAATCCCCTGAAAAAATAAAATTAGTATCAATACCTTTGAAAAAATGTTTTTGCATCCCCTGAAAAATATATTTTGCACCCAAGTTCTTAGTTTTGCTCCTAATTTTGCACCACTCTAATGCACCACACTCACACTCACACTCTTATATTTTATTTTAAAAAACTTTCTCTCTCTCTCTCTCTATCTCCTTGGATCCGTTCTTGTTCTTCTTTTGAAGCTGACACTAGTTTTGCCTGTTGCAACAATAACTGTAGAAAGAACTTTCTCTTCTATGAATATTATGAAGAATAGGTTGCGTAGTTGATAAGACTTTTTCGTGAATTCGTCTTACAATCGTCCTAATACAATGTATCAGGTATCGTATCTACAGGGATTTGAGAATATTAACAAGCCGTTCAACTATTCTTATGCCTAAGTGAAGTGTAAAAAGAGGATAGTTTTGTTGTTTGCTTAAGAACATAAACTAGAAATTTGAAAGGTGTTGTGATTCAAATACTTAAAAGCATTGGAATTGAATTTCATCAACTTCATTCCATGGCATAACATGATTTCTAAACTGAATCTATATCAATTCTAATTTTGGTTCATCTTACCAATCATCCAACTCAGTTAATTCCTTAATCAAAGTTGAAACATCTATTGATTAATATAAATGAAGATTACTCTACCATTTAATATATCAATAGCATTAAGCTTGGGTAAAACAAGACTACAAAACTTAATCTATTCCTAGATGTTTGTTGTTGTAAATGATTCTATCTAGCTCAGATTTTACAATCAGTTTCCCAACCAATTACATCATCCATAATCATTTAATAAGTGATCAATTTATCAAAAGCATGAAGTTCAAGACAAAATCATTAAACCAAACAAGATATTGAACATAGATTCATATAGAAACTTTGGATATACATGAAAATGAAATCAATTACATCCAATCCCAATAAGAAAAGAGTTAGCTATCCAATTCCATGGAAGCTTTACAAAGATACATGAAGAAGAGATGAAGAACAATCAATGGTTACCACTTTTCCAAGCTTCCCTATGATGAATCTTCACTTCTTTGTTGATTTCCTTTATACCCAATGTTTTTCCTCTTTTTTCGATCTCCCCTCTTTCAAAAAGAACATCAAAAGTTCTTTTATACTAGTTGAAAAGTGAATAAATTCGTAACCTCCTTAAGGCAGTGTCCTGGACACCACTTTCGTTGCTGGACGAGCCCTTTGTATTTCAGCTTTCCTGCTCATGAAGAAACCTCAGCTTGCTGGACACAATAGGGCTTGCTGGACGAGGAAGGATTTCCTGCACTTGATGAGTTTCTGTCCCTCATCTTGCTGGACAAGACCTATTCCTGCTGGACAAGATGTGCCTTCTTTTCTCATGATGAACTTTACTCTTCCTTCTTATCTCAACTTTCTTTGTATTCTTTTCACAATTCTTCCACTTCATTTTCATCTATTAAACACAACAAAAAGGGATTAAAATGCAACACAAAGTCTTAAATCTAAACCTATAGTTGCTAAATTCAAATTTGGTGAAATCAAACTCTTTTTGGGTAAAACATATTCAATTTATATCAAATGATTCAATAAGTGCCAATATTTTAAATCAAAAAGTAAGTATCATTGGCACTTATCAAATTCTCCCCAACTTAGAACTTTGTTTGTCCTCAAACAAAAGTCCTAGTCCAAAAGTATTTTCAACACTTGTATCATCACAACCAAAAGACTTTTCAACAATGATGATGGTTTTCAATCAATCAAGCTCATTTCAAGAAAAAAAATCTCATCCACATCCTTTGCAAGTGAAAAACAATCAATTCAATGAAGATTTACGATGCCCACAGCTAACACAGAATCAATCAAAATACAATTGATACATCATCATGTAAGTTAACCTGTTATACAATCAATTGTCTTTCAATCAGGAACAACACATTTCTCACCAGATAGTGTATGATTCTCTCAACTAACCAGGTAGGAGTGCTCTCACATCATTCACTGAATCATTTCAATCAATTTTGTTACCTATCTCACAAGTCAATGCATCAGTCAATTCAAACATGGATCACTAGGGTCTTTTTAGGGTTGTAATGAGGCTGGGCTACAAGCAGTCTTGGTTTTTCTGGATAATAAAATATACTTTAAGATTAAAAGAGCAACCAAAAATTCTATTGCTATATACTATTTACATACTACTTGCAATCACTCAAATTTTATACAAGTGCACTATAGATAACATATCTCTTTTTGTATTTCTGTTTCTTTTCTCTTTTTTTATTTTATTTTATTTTTTAGAATAACTCCTACCTTCTTTTGAATAAAGAAACATACATAATGCCCTAAAACCCTTTTAGGTCACACTAAACTTTCTCCCCAACTTAGCATAAACCATTACCTAATAGTTGCTCTCTTATCCTAAAGCATGGGTAAGGAGATTTCTTTTTCAATTCACAGGTTTGATGGTTCTGTCTCAAGAAAGAAATTTTTCTTTTAAAGCTCAAAGTTGGGTAAGCAAAGGTATTAATATCATTTGGTTGGCTTTTTGGCTCAGTGAGTTTAAAGAAATGAACTGCCCTGATCTTTTCCATGTATTCTTGACTTGTGCAATAACATGAGACTCAAACAAAATCAATTTCTATGAAACAATGAAGATTTATAATTTGTGCTTGTGTTTCACTCATTCACACAAAATGTATATGTCTTGATTTCAAACAACTTCATGTTATTCCAAGTTAAAATCCACTTTTGATTGTGCAATGTATCAGATTTTACTGACAATGAGTGCAACCACATGATCTTACTTTGAATTAAAGGTTTTCAAAAAACCTTTTTCTTTCTAGTTTCTCAAAATGTAAGCTTGATTTTTCGAAAACCACCACATGTCAGAAATTCCTTTACACATATCCTTTTGAAACCTGGAAATCAATCTCTAAACCTTAACCCAAAATGTGTTTTCAACATAACACAAAAGTTCGTTTTACTCAACACCAAAACAATTCCAAGTTCCAAACAGAAATTCAACCAAAACAAATCCAAAACATAATTCAAACCAAACATAAGTAGTTAAGTGCTGAAAACAAGGTAAATAAAGTACTGAAATTAAATAGCTAAAATATTTAAAGCATGTAAAATGAACTCAGTAAGGTGGCTGATCCAAGTCTTTGGGCTATTCCATGAAATCATCCTCAACTTCTGCTCCTCTTGCATCTCCAGTATCACCTTGAACATGAGTATCAACTCCATCATGTGCTGCTTCCTTCCTCTCCCGGGACACAGGACCGTCCTCAGGCCATGCTACATGTGCAACAAACTGAGCTGGTGTAGCCCATGGTTTCTCTCTGCAAATTAGTTCATGAGTCTCACAACACAAGTTAGTATCTATTTCAATACTTTGTTCAATTTCAGAGTCATGAACTTGCAACATTTTCTTCAAAAACTATGATAATTCCATGAACCAATGTTGCACAAATATTCACAGTATAATTGCACATGAGTAGATATAGAATTGAAAACAAAAATTAGAAAATTACACACATTCTAAGTGAGACCTAGTTTGTGTTTCATCTTCTTCCTTTGAATACACAACATTCACCTTCATAAAAGAAAACTTTTTTCCTTCAATAACATTACTCCTCAATCAAAATCACAATTCAAAATCAACTATTCCTCATCCCTTGATTTTCCTTTTGTTTGTTCTCAATTTGCACACTCTTTTGGTGAAACATACGAAGACTAATTTTTCTCCATAAATTAACTAAAAAATCCTTTGTGGCATTCAACACATTCATCATACTGTAACATTTTATCGACCACAACCAAGAACTTTGAATAAGGAAATCAACGACCATACACGGGTATAGAAATTAACATGGAATTTCAAGATGCAATCAAAATGCACTCTTTAAATCACCCTTTTTACATGGAAGTCATTCATTACAAATTGATTCTTAGGGATTTCAAAAGTTATGAATAACAACCAAAGCCTATTTTTAGGGATTTCCAAGAGCATGTAAATCTTTCATATTGCACATTTTTAGGGATTTCGAATTATAACAACAACAACAACCTAGAACATGCAATTCTTCCATTCAAGGCAAATTGAACCTTCTCTATAAATTTCGAAATTAGGGTTTTGGGATTTCAATTGTTGAACAAATTTGTTATATAAACTATCCCTAAATCAACAACAACAAAAAGAATCAAGATCAAATAAAGGATTAGAAAGAAATTTACTTACTTGATTTGTGACTTGAATGAAGAAATTAGTTGTTGCAAGAGTGAGAGAGAAGAAAACGTTGAAAGGAGAAGAAAGTGAGAGAGAAGAAAAGCGTAGAAGAAAAACGTGAAAAGGGGCTGATTCTTTTTCTCTCTCTTTTTTTTTTAAACGTTAATATATGGCTAAGCCAAAATGGGTCGGGTTGAGCTAAAACAAGTCAGAAACAAATCCAATATTTGGCTAAGCCCTCTCAGATTCGGCTCAGCCCAATTTGACAGCAAAAAATTTTAAAATCTTTCTGCATAATTTGGCTTAGCTCGCTCAAGTTTGGCTCAGCCCAATTTGACAGCAAAATTTTCAAAAATTTGTCTGCATAATTTAGCTTAGCATATTCAGGTTTGGCTCAGCTACATCAAGTCAGAATGCTTCTTGAAACATTTTCTTTTCATTTCCCACCTTTCATTGACTCACCTTAACTCAACATTTTCTTTTCACATGCTTTAAATCACAAACAAACAAAATTACAAATCAACTCAAATAAAATGAACAAAACACACATCTATGAAAAAAAAATTAAAATTGCAAGAGAAAAGGTTAGAAAATTGGGTTGCCTCCCAATAAGCGCTTCTTTTACGTCACTAGCTTGACGCAGGATTTGGACTCAAGGATTTTTAAGATGGATCACCATGGCAACCCTCTTAAAATCCTCTCCCAAATAAGGCTTCAATCTTTGTCCATTCACAATCCAAGTTCTTTTTGAGGAAGGTTCCTCCAATTCAATTGCCCCATAGGGCTTAACTTCTTTAATTGTGAATGGACCAGACCATTTGGATTTCAACTTACCAGGAAATAATTTCAATCTAGAATTAAACAACAGAACCTGTTGTCCTGACCTGAATTCTCTCTTGAGAATCTTCTTGTCATGATATGCTTTGACCTTCTGCTTGTAAAGCTTTGAAGATTCATAGGCCTGCAACCTCATTTCTTCGAGTTCATGAAGTTGCAGCTTCCTTTTCTCACCTGCATCTTTCAAATCAAAATTCAACATTTTCAAAGCCCAATATGCTTTATGCTCTAATTCAACTGGTAAATGGCATGATTTGCCATAAACCATTTGGAATGGAGTTAAGCCTATTGGTGACTTGAAAGCTGTCCTGTAGGCCCATAGAGCTTCATCTAACTTCACTGACCAATCCTTCCTAGATGCTGAAACTGTTTTCTCCAAAATTCTCTTTATTTCTCTATTTGAAACCTCAGCTTGCCCATTGGTCTGAGGATGATATGGTGAAGCTACTTTGTGTCTGACACCATAATGCTCCAATGCCCTTGCAAGTTGGGAATTGCAAAAATGAGATCCTCCATCACTTATCAACACCCTAGGTGATCCAAAGCGAGTAAAAATGTTCTTTTTGAGGAACTTGATCACCGTCTTTCCATCAGCTTTGGGTGTGGCAATTGCTTCCACCCATTTTGACATGTAGTCAACTGCCACCAAAATGTATTCATTTGAATATGATGAAGGTAAAGGTCCAACAAAATCTATTCCCCAACAGTCAAACACTTCAACCTCCAAGATGCTCTGTAGTGGCATTTCATGCCTTTTTGATATGCTACCAGATCTTTGGCAATTGTCACACTGCTGCACATGAACATAAGCATCTCTAAATAATGTAGGCCAGAAGAAACCTGCCTGAAGGACTTTAGCTGCTGTTCTTTCTCCATTGTAATGTCCTCCATATGGTGAATTGTGGCAATGCCACAAAATATTGGCAGCTTCTTCTTTTGTCACACACCTTCTTAGAAGGTTGTCAGCTCCAATTTTGAACAAGTGAGGATCACCCCAAACATACTGATTTGCATCCCTGAGGAACTTCTTCTTTTGATGCCAGTTTAGATCTTCAGGAATAACACCTGCAGCCTTAAAATTTGCCAAATCTACAAACCAAGATCTTTCCTGCACAACTAGCAATTTCTCATCAGGAAATTCATCAGTAATTTCAGTTTCTTTTATGGTTACCTCTTCATTTACCAGTCTAGATAAATGGTCTGCAACCAAATTCTCTCGACCGGCTTTATCTTTTATTTCCAAATCAAATTCTTGTAACAACAAAATCCATCTAATCAACCTCGGCTTAGAATCTGATTTGTTTAACAGATACTTGATAGCTGCATGATCAGTATAAATGATAACTTTGGAACCTATCAAGTATGATCTAAACTTTTCTAATGCATACACAATGGCTAGCAGTTCTTTTTCAGTTGTTGCATAATTCATTTGTGCATCATTTAAAACCTTGCTAGCATAATGTATTGTATAGAAAACTTTCTCCTTCTTTTGACCCAAAACTTCTCCTACAGCATAATCACTTGCATCACACATAAGTACAAAATCAAGTTCCCAATTAGGTGCAGTGATTATGGGTGCAGAAACGAGTTTTTGTTTCAAAAGTTCAAAAGCAGAAAGGCAAGAATCATCAAACTGAAATGGTGTATCTTTATTGAACAGATTGCTCAATGGTTTGGCTATCTTGGAGAAGTCTTGTATGAATTTTCTATAAAAACCTGCATGTCCAAGAAAGCTTCTAACACCCTTCACATTTGTAGGTGGAGGAAGTTTTTCAATCACCTCCACTTTTGCCTTATCTACCTCTATACCTCTGGAAGAAATTTTATGGCCTAACACAATTCCTTCTGTCACCATAAAGTGACATTTCTCCCAGTTCAGAACCAGATTTGTCTCCACACACCGCTTCAGTACGGTGTCCAAATTCTTCAAACATTGCTCAAAGGATGCTCCAAAGATAGAAAAGTCATCCATGAAGACTTCAATACATTTTTCTACTAGATCAGAGAAAATAGCAAACATACATCTTTGAAATGTTGCCGGTGCATTACACAGTCCAAATGGCATCTTTCTATATGCAAAGACACCAAAAGGACAAGTGAATGCAGTTTTCTCCTGGTCTTCGGGATTGACTGCAATCTGGTTATATCCGGAGTATCCGTCTAAGAAACAATAGAATGCCTGTCCAGATAGCCTTTCTAACATTTGATCCATGAAGGGTAATGGAAAATGGTCCTTCCTTGTTGCATTATTCAACTTCCTGTAGTCTATACACATCCTCCATCCAGTGACAGTGCGAGTAGGTATCAACTCATTCTTTTCATTCTTCACAACTGTCATGCCTCCTTTCTTTGGAACTACCTGCACAGGACTTGTAACACCCCGGAAATAATTTAATTAAAATGGTTGATTGAATTATTAAAATAATTTGGAGGCGGGATATAGATAAATTAAAAGGTTAATATTTTATATGCGTAGGAGGTGAAACGAGTAAAGGAGGTGGTGACGTAGAGAGCCCAGTGTTTACTGAGCCCTCAACTTAAACCCTGGGGGTTTAAGCCAAACCCTCATTCGCAGCAAGCAAAAGAAAAACGAAAGTGAGAGTGAGAGAGAGAGCACGCGGCGCAAAGAGGGAGAGAAGAGGAGGGTTTCGCGAAGAATTCAAAAGGAGATCGTTCGTGTTGCTGTGGTTTTGTTCGTGTCTCGTTCGTCGTGTTCCGGAGCTTACGTTATTCGAGGTAAGGGTGGGCTTAACCTTGATAATGGGTTGATGATAATTATGTGTGGGTAGTCTAGGGTTTTGTTGAATTGTTCGTGTTGTTGCATATCGTGTTTTCGTTGAGATTGGTGCTTTGATGATTATTGCACGTTATTGTGATTTGTTTCGTTATTTGTTGTTGCGTGATTGTTGTATCACGATGATGGTGTTGTTATTGTTCGTGTTTTTGTTGTTGCTGTGCGTGGTTGATTGTTGTTGTCGCGTTGTCGAATTGTCGTTTTTGTTGTGGTGGTTGCGGTGTCGTTGCCGTTAGGGTTTGGTGTTTGGCAATTTAGCGATTCTGGACACAGGTTCGGTTTTTCTAAAACTGGCGCTGTTTGGTTGATCCAAAAATTATGAGGTTGATTGTTTTTGAAAATAGACTTAACGCCGGTCGTTTTGGCACTGGTTTCGTCAAATTCGGAGTTGTATAGCTCGAGTTATAGGCGATACAAGTTAGGTTAAAATTCTGGAAACGATTTGGGTATAGATTCGGTATTTCGGTGACTGGGAACGTTGTATTGACCGAAAAATTATGTGGTTTATTTTTATGGAAAATAGACTTAATGCTTGTTAATTTGGAACTGGTTTGGTTGCGTTTAGAGTTGTGTAGCTCGAGATATGAATTCCACAAGTTAGAGTAAGATTCTGGAAACAATCTGGACACAGGGTCAGTGTTTTGGTTACCACGTTTTCAAAAGAACTCCTTTTCGAACGAATCCAATTTCTTTGAAAACTAGACAAAATTTTCCCCAGTTTATGCACAAGTTTCATGCAATTTGATTGAGTTTTGGTCACTTTGGAATTGCTTGAATTTGAAGGACAGAAACTGTCCTCTTTTGCAACTAGCCTGTGTGCCTTTCGAAAACTGTACCTATTGGACACTCTCCGTCAAAAACTGAACTTAGGGATGATAACCAGACCCATAGGGCTTTCCAACAAGTATTTATTTGTTGAAATCCGATGTCGTTTGCTATTTTAATTAATTCGCTGAAGTAGGTGCGATGTGCCTAGGCGCTGTGCGCCAGTCTTGTGCGTGGTGTGCGTGCGTTATGTCCGCGTTGTGGAGCCGTCTGGTGTTAATATTTCAGGTGCGGTGCTGGTATGCTCAGGAGAGTTTAGTGGTAGCTGTGATGCTACAACTTGGTGCTATTTTTGGTGAAATCATTTGTTTTGATTCTGGTGATATAGTATTTATTTTAAATACTTGTTATGGTGAGTTGGTGCATAATCATGGTGTCGCATTGTCATATGCATGTTTTGGTGATATAGGCTCTGCCTCTGGTGTTTGTTGGTGATATGCCCGTCGTGGCTCATTTTGGTGATCGGTACCGCATGCATATGCCCACTGGAGGGGTTGCATATCATCCCATTGTCTATGAATGTTATAATTTTGGTGGTTCACTGTCAAATGGACTTTTCCTTTGGTATCTGGTGTTGTGATATGGTGTAATTGTATTGTGTTGCTGTAGTTACCTGATGCTAGCATAATTTTATCATCTGCTTATTACCTCTGTTAGACTCACCCCTTCTGCTTGGAATGTTGCTCTCATGCGGCAACGCTGCAGGTGATCGCTAGTGCTCGTGGAGGAATTGCTAGGTTTTGCTTCCTCTCTCGTTTGGGTCTGTGTCAGCTCTGATATGTAGCACCGGGGAGTCGTTAGTTATCGTTTTGAACTATTATTTTAGTTATTGGAAATTGTTTTAATTAATTTTGGAGATGTCTTTAATTGTTAATTCTGGAGATGTTTAAACTGGTTAATATTTCCGCTGCTTGGTGATTTCTTTTATATAAATTATTTTGGAGATTTTTTTTTGGAATAAATGGTGTTTTTTTTTATATTTTAAAATGGTGAAAAATGTAGCGCCCTTCGAGGTGACTCTGATAATTGTCTATTTAGTTGTAATAGTAAAAGAGGGGTGTTACAGGACTAACCCAAGAACTGTCAGAAATAGGATAAATCATACCTGCTTCAAGAAGCTTGACCACTTCTTTTCTGACAACTTCTTTCATTGTTGGATTTAACCGGCGTTGAGGTTGTGTCACCGGCTTGAAATCATCTTCCATCATTATTTTGTGCATGCAATAAGATGGACTGATGCCTTTCAAATTTGATAAGGCCCATCCTATAGCTTCTTTGTTCTCTTTTAGGATCTTGATCAACTCCTCCTCCTTTGTAGACAATGAACTGCTAATGATGATTGGCTTTTTGTCCCCTTCTTCCAAAAACACATATTTCAAATGAGACGGTAAGACTTTCAATTCCAGCTTGTGGTCATTGGATTTATTCTCCACCCGCAATTCTTCCAAAATTACTTTATGAGGAGGAATTTCCTTGAAATTATCAAGGTCCTTCAAGCATCTTTCTATTTCTTTTTCCTCTTCTTCATTCAATTCTTCAAAGGTATTTATCAATGCTTTTTCAAGAGGACTTGGAGAATGGACTTGCTTATTTGCTTCATAACATAAGTCATCAATTGCATCAATCATGAAACAACTTCCTTTATCATTTGGGTGGTGCATTGCTTCAAATACATTAAAGTCTACCTCTTCATCTTGCACCCTAACCTTCAACTTGCCATTATCAACATCAATGATTACCTTGGCAGTTTTCATGAATGGTCTCCCCAAAATCAAAGGAACCTCCATATCTTCCTCCATCTCCATAACTACAAAATCCACTGGGAACATGAACTTGTCAACTTTTACAAGAACATCTTCCACTACACCATGAGGATATTCACAGACCTGTCAGCTAGCTGCAATTGCATTCTTGTTGGTCTAACCTCTAAATCCCCAATTCTTTTCAGCATAGAGAGAGGCATTAAGTTAATGCTAGCCCCAAGATCCATAAGAGCTTTACCTATTGAAAGATTGCCAATAGTGACTGGTAGTGTGAAGCTTCCTGGATCCTTGGACTTTAGAGGTAAGGATTTTTGAATTATTGCACTGCAACCTGCTTCTAGTTCAATTCTCTCCTCTTCAATGAATCTCCTCTTCTTGGTGAGTAATTCCTTCATGAATTTTGCATATGTAGGCATCTGCTCCAAGGCTTCAGAAAATGGGATATTGATCTGCAATCTTTTGAATATCTCCATAAACCTTGCAAACTGCCTTTCCTTATCCTTTTTAGTCGGACCATGAGGGTAAGGTAGATTTTTCACTGGTGGGCTCTTCACTCTACTTTTCGCTCCTTCTACCTCATGATTCTTTCTCTTTTCATCTTTCTTCTCTTTTTCTACTTTTTCTTTTTCTATTACACGTTCTTCTTTATTTACAATCTCTGTATTTTCTCCCTCAACTTTCTGTTTTTCTACTTCTTCCACAACACTTTCCTCAACAGCTAAATTATCCTCAATACCCTTTCCAATTGTGAGACCACTCCTGGTTGTTATAGACTTGCAATGCTCCTTTGGATTGGTTTGGGTGTTTGCAGAGAAAGTTCCTCCTTGTAGATCAGATAACTGTTTTGCCACCTGCCCCAGCTGGGTCTCTAGGTTTTTGATAGATGCATCTGTATTTTTCTGATTTTATACTGTTAGCTGCACGAGTTGACTCAGAGAGTCCTCCAACTTTGAAGTTCTTTCATATACATTTGATTGTTGACTGTATTGTTGATAAGGAGGTCTAGAAGGTCCTGCATCTTGCCTCCACCCTTGATTTGAGTTCTGGTTGTTGCCTCTGGAGTAGTTAAAGTTTTGAAATTGTCCTGGTCTGGACTGATTTCCCACATAATTAGCTTCCTCCTCCGGTGGACAATAACCTGTAGGATGATCAATTTCACATGTATCACACCTCATTGCTTTTTGCTTTGATGCGCTCTCCTGCATACCCTTCAACTGTTGTGGTAAAGCAGCCATCTGCTTTGTAAGCTCTTCCAATTGCTGAGTCAATAACTTGTTTTGACCCAAAATTGCATCATTGGTGCCCAATTCAATCACTCCTCTTCTAGCTTGAGGACTTCTATTATGTTGACTCTGATGATCATTTGTGGCCATTGATTCTATAATTTGAATTGCTTCTTCAGGAGTTTTTGCCATCAAGGAACCTCCAGCAGTAGCATCCAACAGTAGTTTGGGTTGTTGTTGCAATCCATTGCGAAAGATGTGTACTTGGGTTTGATTATCGAATCCATGATTTGGACATCTTCTAAGCAATGATTTGTATCTCTCCCAGGCTTCACATATACTTTCATTGCTTCCCTGCGAAAAAACTGAAATGGTTGTTTTAGCATCCATAAGTTTAGATTGAGGGAAATACCTGGTCATGAATTTTTCTTCCAATTGGTTCCAATTAGATGTCACTGCTTGTGGTTGATCAAGGAACCAATCTTATGCCTTCCCAATTAGAGAAAAAGGGAATAGCCTCAGAAACACAGATTCTTCTTCATCTTCTGTGGCTCCTACTGTACCACACAACTCATAGAATTTGATCAAATGCCCATAAGGATCTTCATGATCGAGACCTGCAAAAGGATTAGCATAAAGAAGCTGTAAAAGCCCAGTTTTCATTTTAGTGGCTTTGGCTCCTTCTGGTGCTCTAGCTACTCTAGCAAGATGCTTTGGACTTTGATGTGCAAAGTTCCCTGCCATTGTTGGTGTGTTGGTTGAGGTTGATGTAGTTGAGATAGATGCTTCCTCTTGTTGTTGCTTTAGTTTTTCTTGTTGCTTCTTTCTTCTTCTTCTACTATTGAGTTTCCTAACTGTCTTTTCTATCTCAGGATCAAATAGTAATTGATTAGCCGGAACCTTTCGTCGCATAAAACAAAGTAGCAACTAAATACAAAGATTAGCAACACACGGATTTATAAAGTAAGGAATTCTGTTCACAAAGTATATATACAAGTTCACTAAGAGCATAAGATATGTCGCTATGCTCTTAATATTAACTCGAATCCCCGGCAACGGCGCCAAATTTTGATAAGACTTTTTCGTGAATTCGTCTTACAATCGTCCTAATACAATGTATCAGGTATCGTATCCACAGGGATTTGAGAATATTAACAAGCCGTTCAACTATTCTTATGCCTAAGTGAAGTGTAAAAAGAGGATAGTTTTGTTGTTTGCTTAAGAACATAAACTAGAAATTTGAAAGGTGTTGTGATTCAAATACTTAAAAGCATTGGAATTGAATTTCATCAACTTCATTCCATGGCATAACATGATTTCTAAACTGAATCTATATCAATTCTAATTTTGGTTCATCTTACCAATCATCCAACTCAGTTAATTCCTTAATCAAAGTTGAAACATCTATTGATTAATATAAATGAAGATTACTCTACCATTTAATATATCAATAGCATTAAGCTTGGGTAAAACAAGACTACAAAACTTAATCTATTCCTAGATGTTTGTTGTTGTAAATGATTCTATCTAGCTCAGATTTTACAATCAGTTTCCCAACCAATTACATCATCCATAATCATTTAATAAGTGATCAATTTATCAAAAGCATGAAGTTCAAGACAAAATCATTAAACCAAACAAGATATTGAACATAGATTCATATAGAAACTTTAGATATACATGAAAATGAAGTCAATTACATCCAATCCCAATAAGAAAAGAGTTAGCTATCCATTTCCATGGAAGCTTTACAAAGATACATGAAGAAGAGATGAAGAACAATCAATGGTTACCACTTTTCCAAGCTTCCCTATGATGAATCTTCACTTCTTTGTTGATTTCCTTTATGCCCAATGTTTTTCCTCTTTTTTCGATCTCCCCTCTTTCAAAAAGAACATCAAAAGTTCTTTTATACTAGTTGAAAAGTGAATAAATTCGTAACCTCCTTAAGGCGGTGTCCTGGACACCACTTTCGTTGCTGGACGAGCCCTTTGTATTTCAGCTTTCCTGCTCATGAAGAAACCTCAGCTTGCTGGACACAATAGGGCTTGCTGGACGAGGAAGGATTTCCTGCACTTGATGAGTTTCTGTCCCTCATCTTGCTGGACAAGACCTATTCCTGCTGGACAAGATGTGCCTTCTTTTCTCATGATGAACTTTACTCTTCCTTCTTATCTCAACTTTCTTTGTATTCTTTTCACAATTCTTCCACTTCATTTTCATCTATTAAACACAACAAAAAGGGATTAAAATGCAACACAAAGTCTTAAATCTAAACCTATAGTTGCTAAATTCAAATTTGGTGAAATCAAACTCTTTTTGGGTAAAACATATTCAATTTATATCAAATGATTCAATAAGTGCCAATATTTTAAATCAAAAAGTAAGTATCATTGGCACTTATCAGTAGTCGGATGGAGATACATAGATGAACGATTGTTTGGAGACATACATTGAGAGAGATGTATTCAATAAAATTGACTGAGTTATTATTCAACGATTTCAGAAATATGAAATCACGTAGAGAACAATTATGAAATGTATAATTTATTTATTTAAACATATTATAGTTGTTTTTAATTATATTTTTAGCAAATTGTGTATTTAAAAAATTTGACACCCCTAACCCTGGGTCCTGGGTCCGCCACTTTTAGCTCCAGTAGATCAGTTGAGAGAGTTGAGAGAAAAAGTTGGGATTGTATCGGTGCCAGCGGACAAATGTTAAACCCAACAACAGTAGATCAGTTCAAAATTAGTGGTGTGTGGTCATTAAAATATTTAATAAAACTAGTGTAATTTTTTTTTTGCATTTTTAAGAATTAATTAATATTTTTTAAGAACTTAATTAAATTAATATTATTTGAAACAAAAACTAAATACAAATAAAAAATATAAACAACTGGGCTCATATATAGTTCTTTATAAATAACACCCATTAGAGCAAAAACCACTTGAGTCAACTAAAAACTGCTTAAATCCTATGTTGCACTTTGGACTCACAAAAATCACTTTAGTTTACCCATTTAGTTTACCCTATTAAAGATGCATGGATAATTTGCTTAGTAAGTTGAGTAGGAAATATCTTGATATTTTTAGGAAATTTAAACCTCAACTTAATATAATATAATATAATATATTAGGTTCTAAATCTACTTTTGGTTTGGTTGAATTCGCACTCTCGATCTAATGTTGAGAATATATATTTTGGTTGAATTCGCACTCTCGATCTAATTCCATTTTTTGTTGTGTTGTTTTACATGATATATACGGCTAACTATCATGTAAAACAACACAACAAAAAATGGAATTTCAGAAATTTGAGGGGATGAAACTATTTCCCTTCCAAAATAATTTATATTAGTTTCAATTAATTAAAATTATATTTCTCAATAGAAATTAGCTCATACACTAATTTTCGGGTTGAATTTATAAAAAATACAATTCTCATTATATTAATAAGATACAACGTGAAAATGTTTTTAAAAATATATTATTGCTTTCAAATTGATTTTCGTTTTAGATATACTTGATCGAACACTTCTATTATTAATATAAAGATGATCGCGAGTCAATTCCTTAACTCTAATCCCGCATTTTCTAATATAATCAAATTAACTAATAGTGCAAGTATACATTGTCCATTTGTAAATCATATTACTAATATAATTAATACTATGATAAATATTTCTTCAAAAATTTGAAGTGTTACATAAAGATACAGTTTCCCAACACCAAAATAATTAGAGTCTCAGAAATAGATTAAAATTCCTTTAAATATCTATTTCAATTCGTTAAAACTTTCATTAGTAAAAACAATGAGTAATTAAATATTTGGGAGAGATTGGGGTTGAGGTATTCAACGAAACTAGGAATAATAGAAAATAAGAGATAATAGTTAAGACAATCAACTCTGCAAGTGACAAGGAATTAGGAGGAGGAAATGAGTACAATGTTCATGTTGGATGCTTGAATGTTGGCCAAAAATGGCCAAAAAATGACCTTCAAGTGGTAGGTGGTTTTCAAGGTGTCTCCTTTTTGAATATGTTTTGATAGAATAGTAGTGAAGAAAGAGAAGGTGAAGAAAGCATGGCTAGTTTTACTAAAGGTGCCCATAGTTGGACCATAATGAACATAAAAGTTGGTTGTGGTGGTGGTTTTTGGAGAGAGAAAGGAAAAATTAAAAAGGAAAGTGAGGTGATTGGGTTTCTGTGCAGTTGATCGTGGGTGCAGTCAAATAGTCAAGAAGCTCGGGGCCTCCGATCTAGATGTGACTGTCCAAATTTCAACTTCGAAATAGTTTATCTAATCTTGATCATCTGACAGTTTTGAATTGCTGACTATATGACTGCACAACAATATTGTCTACACCTGATTTGAATTCGAGAAACGGTGGATCGTGGTTCTGAGTCTTTAATTGCACCTCGTGTATTTGTGTCACTGGTGTGTAAGAGCGGTTTATGCTTGTAAAAAAAAATAATAAAAGAGAAAGAAACAAGAATAATACATGTTAGAAAAGTAAAAACTTAAATAAATAAATAAAATACAACATAAATGAAAAGTAGATTAGAGATGGGATGTTTTTGCACGGGATACAGAGATGAAATAGGATTAGATTTTAGATTTTGGGTGAGTTTTTTTTTTTTGAGGTTTGAAAAGTCACAAACATAAAGAGAGAAGATTGGGTCATACGCGAGAGACTAGATGGTAGTGGATTCACGATAGGTAAACCAAAATAGAAGGGGAAATCCCTTTTGAATAGGTATTGGACGGTTTCAAGTGAATGGTGGTGCATTATAAATCACTACTGCATGTCTCAGCTCGATGAATAGGGTGAGTTCTACTTATTGCATCTGAATCTTTATACTTAGTTTTCTTCAAGGCATACATAGGAAATCGTTGCCTCCAACCATTTGTGGATATAAGGTTTAGTTCAAAGTGCCTTCATCGAGCATGGCCATTCTTTTCACTTCATTAATCTTGTACTTCCCTTTTAAACGGGGATCCACTAACGCTCCTAGGTTGCCATCCGCCGTCAGCCCACCTCTTAGGGTGCAATGCTGCAATGGTGCATGTATTGAACAGGCCGAACCACTCTTGAGAGGTGGGCTGATGGCGGGTGGTGATCAAGGAGCGTTAGTGGGTCCTCGTCTAAAATTGAAGTACAAGATTAATGAAGTGAAAAGAATGGTTATTTGCACAGTTGCTAGTATCACTTCTGCCAAAAAGGCGACCTAAGGTAAGTCGAGTCTAATAATTTATAACTTATATATATATATATATATATATATATATATATATATAAACTTATTTGGTTAAAGTATTGAAAAATTATATATATGCAGGTTGTGTCCATCTTAGAAGGAGATCTGGAGATGACCCTCTCGGATGAGGACATCAGCTTTTAGTCCCATCAAGTGGAAGCTAACGATTTGCAGTCTGTGGTTGAATAATGTCTACCAGTTACTGCTAAGGCAGCACGTGATATAGAAACACGTTTTGGGGTCAATAAAGATCTGAATGACTCATCAACAAAAGCATGGCTTGAGAAAATGAGAACTTTATTTATAAGAAAGGGTTATGGTTTTTCAACTATATAGAAGTGTGATAACTGGAGATGGATATAGAAGGATAAATGAAGTAGGAATTCCACTGGAGGGTTCCAGCGGATTACGTTTGAGGAAAGAGTTAGCATTCATAATATTAGTTATTTGTAAAAGTTAGTTGATGAGAATGTGTGTGTGACAATTTTCTTTCTATTATAATTGTTCATTAAAAGAGTTTTCAATCTCATAAATTTATCTTTACAATAATTTGGTCGTGTTTTTTCTTTCACATAATAATTTAATGCTTTAAACATATTTTTAATCCCAATAATTGTAGGGTCTTTTAATTTTAGTCCCTGCAATTTTTTTTAAAAAAATATTTTAAAATCAACTTTTTTCAAATAGGTCAATCTATTACCAACTCAGAAATAGCTTATCTAAAAAAAACCAACTCAGAAATAGATTAAAATTTGTTTAAATGCAAGGGCACCCCAAATGCCCTATGCTTTGTGAATCACAAAATTTAATTGCTTATAATTGGAATGAATTGGAATATGTATTACGGAAGCATGTCCGTCATTGGATTAAAAATTTCAACGGATTTCTCTTTGATAAATATGTTTTGAGATGGTTAAATGAGTGTGTCATGTTTTGACCATTTTAACCCTATTTGAACTACTTCAAAAATACTTTTTAAAGGAATTTTGATTAGAATATTTATAAGACTTCAGATACTCATGATTATGAGAGTAAAACTGTAATAATCGAACTGGTATTATTATGTGTTCTTGCCTTCTATTTTTAAATTTGGGGATAGGTCGTTTATTGGTAAGAACTAATTAAGTATTGTTCTGTGGACTTGTTAATTATTCCAAAGGTCATAAATGCATACTATGTTTACTTTAGTAGCATGGGACAGCAGACAGGTATTGAAAAAGTAAATTTTGAGACACTTAGATTTAGGTCTTCAAATAAGGCCTTCATTACCTTATGTTGGTTATGCATGGCCTTGAGGTTTCTACATTTATCACATCTATACAATTATTATTTTATGAGGACTACGTTATCTCTAGGGAGACATTATCTTGAGTACAATCGCTTATTTACTTGAGTTTTCGTTGTTAGACGAAATTTCCCTTACATAACAATAAATTGGTTCCAAAGTGTTTATTTACAATCGTTATCTCAAATTTATAATTGTTTAGTAGTACTTTCTATTACAATCGTTTATTTACTTGAGTTTTCGTTGTGTACTCGACAAAAGTGTTTATGAATATGTGTTTGGAACCAATTTTAGTTTCAACAAATTTGTAAGGCTTGTAATGATTTACATTTAGTAAGGACAATGAATCTCTCCATTTTTGTCTGAATCCGTTATGTCATCAGTAGCCATTATTTCGTAAAGTGTTAAACAAAATCACTAAGCGTATTTATATATGGCTTAGTGAAGCAACATTATTGAAGAGTGCATCATCCCTACAGTGCCACGGTTTGCACAGGATAGAGCAAAATAATTGGGCACCCAAAAAATGTCACCATAAGTAAGCCACCGTAAAATCCAACAACTAAGGTATATTGGCTAGGTATATGAGAGCCCAAGTTTGGAGCAAATTGAGACATTTTAATACAGAAACATTCCATAAATTAAAAAAGGAGGTCAGCAGATTCTGGTTGCACGTGGTACAGGGGGCACATAGTATCTAGAGCAATTCCTTTCTTGCAGAGATTAGTCCTGGTGGGCAAGATATTTCTTGATAGTTGATGGTCTGAAATACGGATCTTTTGTCCTCTTCACCTCTTGATCTGCTATTTAAAGATCAACTAATCTGCTATTTAAAGATCAACTAATAAGAGCTTCGAAGATAAAAGATCAAGAGGCGAAGAGGGGACACATAGTATCTTCAGCAATTCCTTTCTTGCAGAGATTGGTCCTGTGTGTGTATGCGAGCTCGAAATTGTCTGATTAAGACAGTCCAGATTTGAAAAGCAATTTTGGATTTTTACTTAGGTAAAAAGTTACGACTTTGAAATCTAAACTGTTCAATCAAGATCGAAAAGTCATAAACTTATTGATTGTTTTAGTGCATGCAGTTTCGAGTACACACAAAACCGAATTCGTACTTATTCTTACGAATCTTTCCCCACAGGTATATATATATATAATAGAAAATGCTATAAATGATTGAGATTAGATCAACTAGTATGAAATCTTAATCACTCATAATATATTACACTATATCCCAAGGCCAAGTTAACTAGTACACAGATGAGGGACTTAGTTGATCTCTCACCTTAGAAGCCACCCTAATTTATGTTCTACTTAAAATATAAAATGAGTTTTTTTTTAATCTTAAATATACAAGATAAATTTATTTTGGAACAAATACAAGATAAATTTTTATTTACCACAATGTAATAATAAATGATATATTTAAAATTATAGTATTATCAACTGAAACCAATCTTTTTAATGATGCTTTTAAATGAAAACGTTTTCGGATTTAGGGGGTTGAAGGTATTTATTTGGGATGAAAATAATACTTTTATTTAGTATGGGGTCAATAAAAGAATTACATATTTATACCAAAAAACAAAAAGAAAGTATTTCGGTACTAACTTCAACTTGCATCCACCCTAAATCTATTGAGATAGCTTTTGTGGTGAAACACTTCAAGTGTTGTCCTAATTCCTAAACAAAGTTCAACCTAACAAAATGACGCATTATATAATTGTTTTTAACCACTACATGAAATGTGAGACCTGTGTGAGAGAGAGCTGCTCTGTTTGGCAATGCTCATCCGCTAGCTTATAGCGGATCCACTAGTTGTAAGTGTTTGGCACAACTAGCTTTTAGCGTTTTTCCACTAGCTTATAACGTTTTTTGAAACGCTCCTTGAAGTAGCGTTTGAGCTTATAGCTTATAGCGTTTCATTTTTTCTCCCAACTTTACCCTCATTACTTTAATTAAATTCCGCCTTTGTCCTCCATTAAATGAATTTCTCTCTCATTTGTAAGCATAAATTACAAATGTCTATTTATGTAATTTTATTTTTATAAGCTACTTCAACCGCTAATTTTACCAAACACTTTAAATTCAATCCGCTACCTCATCCGCTATAAGCTAACTTATCCGCTATCCGCTACTTTTTGCCAAACAGAGCCTAAATGAGAAGTGTCATGCATACATTTTTTAGTTTAGCGAGAGGTAGAGCCTAAAGCTAGAGCTTGGGTTGGCCATGCTAAGGACGGTAGAGGAACATTATACATAACTGGAAAGTGGAGGTACCTTGGACCCTCGAGGAGGAAGAAAATGGCTTTGCCAATCAGTGGTGAGGTGCACCTAATTGAGGTGAGGTGCGCACCAATTACAAAATAGAGAGAACATGTAGCATACTAGTATACCTAAGGTGACTGCAACAACAGTAAATAGAATGTAGGAACGAAGTTAAATTTTACTACTAAGGGAGATGTATTGGTTTAGGATTTTAAAAGACTTTTTTAGCTGAGAAAAGTCTCATGGATATTAAAAGACTTTGATGGAATTTCAGGACTTTCAAAACTCTACAGGACTTTAATGGATTTGTGTCTTATGGACTTTGATGGACTTTGTTGGACTTTATAGAATATGCAAGACTTTATGAGATTTGACAATCCTTCAAGAATTTCACTAAGTACTAGTTTGACGCTCTTCTCTAAGCAGCGTCTCTTTATATTCTTTCTTTCACTTTACTGATAAACTCCAGAACGTGCATTTGTATTCCTGTTCGTCTTTCTTTCGCTTACTGATTATTTGTTTATTCACCGCTTATTACAACGTTATTCCTGATGGGCTAACAAATGGATACAAACGAACAGTAAAAAATGGTTAACGTTGATTTTTTTTTATTATTTTTGTTCCAATGAAAAAAGACTAACGAAGTCAATATTGATAAATGATTTTTCAAATTGGTTTTGTTGAATCAATTGAAGGAGAGCAGGCTTGATTTCAAAGTTGTTAGCCTGTACTGGAGGTTCCCAAATAACATCTGGATAACTTCTTGCAAATTTGTGACACTACAAATTTCAATGGAGCTAGTGATGATGCTGTCAGATTGAGGCTTTTCCCTTTCTCATTGACGGATAAAGCCAGAACATGGTTGCAGTCACAAAACATAGGCAGCATCTCTACTTCTGATAATTTGGTAGAAAAATATGTGCAAAAGTATTTTCCAGCTTCCAGGTCAGCAAAATGAGAGGTGAAATTGCCAACAGTGTTGATTTGAAAGTCCAACAGTGAAATTGCAATCGAAAAAATGACGTTCTTCAAAGTCCAATGTTGACTTGAAGAACACTTGGGTGGGATTGTTTGATGGATTTTGTATGCATAAATAACACTAGAAAGTTACTCAAAATCCATCTAATAAAACAATCCTTTAAAATTATTATATTTTTGAATACCTATGGATTGTTTAAGTGGTAAAAAGTTTCAAACAAATACCAACGGATTTTGACAGACTCTTTAAAAAGTCTTGAAAATCTGGATCGAATACCAGTGGATTGTTTTTAAATGACAGAAAATCCTGATTGAATACCTGCAGACTTTTTTACCCAAAAAAAGTCTTTTAAAATCCTGTGAAATCCAGAACCAATACATTCCCCTAAATCTTCTGATAAAGTATGGATGATCATAAGTTAAAACACTATTTGTTTTATATCTGTTCAATCCAGATATACAAGAATCAAGAGCTCCCTTAGGGTTAAATTTTGGTTTTGGTCCTTATTATTTTTGGCTTCCATCTCTTTGAAATTACAACAACCCAGCTAGAAAGCACAATTCAAGCACTAACCAAAAGTAACATAAAATCATGTCTCCTTGGAAAGGATTTTCTTTGAAGCCTCAGCAGCTTTTTTCTCTGTTTGTGTTTCGATCTCAGTCACAATGGCAATAATTTTATCTTCAGCAAGTCCAGCCAACACCTACCAAGAACAATGCTTGCGTAATACAAGATAAAACAAACAGAAAATTATGTATCCTTAGGAGGAGCTTTCTTTGCAGCCTCAGCAGCTGCTTTTTCTGCTTCAATCTCAGCAACGATGGCATCAATTTCAGCTTCCTCTAGTTGACGCAAACCATGCTCCTTAGTCATCACAGCAACTTCAATGTTCTTGCCTCCGCTCTCAACAACCTAATTACATATGACAAGGAAAGACAAAAGTGAAGCATATTAATCAGATCCAGTACCAAATGTACAAAGAACGACTAGCCGGCAATTGTACTAGAATTATGCAACAGGAATAGACGGAATTACTTGATCCATTCATTATACACCAAAGCCATAAGACCATCAGATTTGTCAGCTTTCATTATTGGTTTGTTGGACAGCTAGGAATTTGACACATCATCATATAGTATTATTATCATGGGTATCACATAAAGGGCCAAAAAAATTATATTAAGCTGTGAAAGACATAATGTGTGCATCAAGGTTTCAAAAGCAAGCATTTACAGATGTACATGTACTATAACTATGGAATTCTTCATATCAGAAAGACCGAACTGCAACTGTCATCGTTATTATAAGATTATTTTAATGTTTATTATTCACAAGTGTGTTTTCATAAGTTTATCCAAACTATCACTTTATTAACTATTGTTTATTTCTATATCTAGCAAGAAACTATGTCTATCAAGGAGTAGGAAGTGAATCTACAATTAAGAGTGATGGCCTTAGAATTTTCCATCAATGAGAATCATGAGCCATGGCTTGATCTTAAATGTATGGAAAAAAAGGGTAACCTGGTGCTATATAGATCCAGCCATGGCAAGGTCCAGAGAAGGGTTTAACCCATTAAGGGTCAGTTGTTGGTGGCTTTACCTTACAATTGCAAGAAGCTAATTCAATGAGTCCTCTAAACTAGTGAGAAAAGATACTTCCTCCAAACTCCCCAAATTGAGCTTTTTTTTTTTTGAAGAGAAATTGAGCATATTAATGTGCCGTGTATCTATCTAACATGCAGGTAATTTATTCAAAAGTTCCTCCTAATTTGCAGTCAACTATAAAATGCTTCTGTTAAGGTTTCTCCCAATGCATTATTTTGCAAGCATAAAGAACTGAATATGCTTAAAGTTATTCCCAAGTCATTGAATGAATTAAAAGATAGGCACGTGCACGAGTGCAGGGAATGACAATGCCTATATCTTTTAGCAAGAAAAAGACCTTGCACAATTTGCAGAAAAAAAAAAACTAGATAAACAAGAGATTCAGGTATTCTTTCTCAAACACAAAAAACAAAAAAACTCACTTCAAGCAATGCACGGATAGCCAATTTGACAGTTTCTTGCCCAGAAGTTTCTTTAAAGTTCTTCTCTAGAAACTCTCGGATAGAATTTGAGTTTCTCCCAGTTGCATTGGCTTTCCAAGCTGAAAACGTACCAGAAGGGTCTGTTTGGAATAGGGACGGTGAACCTGTGTACGGATCAAAGCCAACAATCAAGGTAGAAAGACCGAAGGGTCGCACACCACCACTTTGTGTGTACTTCTGCTGAAGACCTGCAATGTAACGGGTTATATATTCAACAGTGACAGGGTCCTCAAGAGTTAGCCTCTGACTTTGACATTCAACTCGTGCCTTGTTTATAAGCACACGGGCATCAGCTTTCAGTCCTGCACAAGCAAGGGCAATGTGACTGTCCAGATTAACAATCTTCCTCACCGATCTGCAAAACAAATGGCAACATGACAGTAAACAACAAACACCATATCACACTAACATCCAGTAAGAACCAGCAACATAAACTTCTCAACAACACTCTAAAAAATAGAAATTTAAAAGAATTTTGTAGTATCCTTAAGTGTTTTTAAACAATAGTTTCTCATGCACCCTCTCAAACCCTTCTTAGCAGGTGGGGAGAGTGTGTGTCAATGATGCTAATCTATGTGGCTATTAATTTTATTATCTCTACTTATCGAAAAAAAGTCTCATGCAAGTTAAAATTAGCTTCTACATCTCAAATTATTCAAAAAAAAATTCTCTTTTAATTTCTTTATTAGCACCTATAAGCTCATAGTCATAGAAGCTAATTCAAATTGGGTCTACAACACATAACAAAACGTTTTCTAAAGAAAAATTGACAAGTCTTACAAAGATCCATCATCGCAAGAAGAACAACACAGCAGACCATTCAATAACACAATAGAGAGAGAAAAAAAAAACAATTTCAGGCACTTGAGTAATGAAGCTACTCTCCTCATCACCACCGAGAAAATGATAACTTGGAATTTCAAACAACATTTTCAGATCATACAAACTACGGGAAAATATAAAATTGAGAAGATTCAAGGTCTAACCTAGAGTCTTGAAGCTTAGCAGTGGATTTCTTTTCAACGCCGAGAACAACGTTGTCGGTACCGCGAACACCAACGGCAGCGTTACCTTTACGAACGGCTTCAAGAGCGTACTCGACCTGGAAAAGATGGCCATCGGGGGAGAAAACAGTGATCGCTCTATCATATCTCGCCATTCTGCTGATCTATTAGCTTCCGATTCAAAAACCTTGGTATCGTAGTGAACCTTTCTTTCTTCTTCTTCGGTCAAGTTTAACAAAGGAACGAACTGTGTTTTTTGTTTATTGACTGTTTGCAGTGTTGCTGCTTGGACAACAAGTAGCTTAATCGTGATGGGCCCTTATTACAAAAGAATGCTACCCATTTTATTAAGGGAATTGCTATTCGCACCCCTTATTTTTTCCACTCCTCTTTTTTATCCCTACACATTCCCTTTACCGAATAATTGTTTTCAATTTTTTATTTTTTTATTCTACTAGTATGTATCACCCGTGCCAGCACGGGTTTACATTTCTTTTTAACATAACATTTGAATTCGTTATTTGCTACTTAAAAAAAATGCTGTGTACGGTTTCGTGTATTATATGATGCACGGGAAAACAATTTTCTATTATATTTTTTCAGTAAAACCAAATGTGGAATATATTTAGATATTTATTAATAAACATAAGGATCAAACCAAATTATTTATGAATTTTTGTTATTGATATAATAATAAATCACGTAATTTGTGAGCATTTTTAAATTTTCCTATGCACATCGCTGATGTGGATGCCACCTATTTTTAAACTTGATTGTGTGGAATTAATTGAAGATGTGTGTGGCGCTTATGTGCATGGGTATCCATTTTTTTTAAATTTTATTTGTAATTATTTTACTATTAAAAGGTTGTATATATGTTTGCATGGGTAAAAGCTTTAGTTAATACATCAAGAAAGTATTATTAAGTTGTAGAAGTTTTATATTGTAAAAACCTGGTGAATAAAATAAACATAAGCAAATTCGGAAATAATAACATAAATTAAAGGGATAAAGCATAATTCAGATACAAGCATCCACACAATTCATAGGCATTGTTTTAAAGATGAAGTCGAAATAATAAGAAGTCATAATCTATAGACATTAAATAGAAAAATATAATCCAATGCTAATCAATATTAGCAGTTGCCGGTGCATGAACATCAATAACTTTGCCACCATAATTAACTTAATCATCCAAGTGAATTATAATTGGATTCTCTGCATCCCATGATCCAACTTCATATCACCAATCAATGGTTTATAAAGATTTTGAAAAATAGTTGCAACAATGCTTTTTCTCTAATTATTCCTATGAACGGCACAATACCCCGCTAGAAGAGCTTGCTCTCCCTTGTCCCGTCCTGCATTTCACTTCACCATGTTGGAGTCTAGAGTACCATTCTTGCAAAGCAAGCTGCATTAGCATCCCATAAATTTAGTTACCATATATATGAAATTTGTTTATGCGAAATCAATGGCCGAATAGGATTTTACTTTACATACTGAAATAACTAAATCACAAAAGGCTTGAGAAACCAAGGATCAGCTATAACTAAGCATTGTAGAGTAATACCCTGCTTAATATAGTAATCAATTTTGAAAGATTATAAAATCCAATTAACAATGATTTGCCAAAAAACATCTGAAGGTAGCAGGACCAGTAGATAACACTAGACTAAGATCAACATATAAAGCACTATCCATTAAGTTTGTACAAAAACCGAATTTAAAATTCTACCTGGTGAGAGTGTATTGAAAGCAAGAATGTTCAATTTGTCGTGGGAAAAGGAGTGTGGCTGCATTAGTTGGTGCAAGCATGAAGCCAAAATAGTAATTGATTCCATGCTAGCTTCCAGGTGCTTACCAAAAACACAAACATGTGTTTACAACCAAAAAGTCAGAGACATTGCTATTTTAACAATATCTTTCATGGCAGATACCATGGTAACAGCTTTAGATTCAATAGACATATCGAAGAAACAGCTCTTGCAACCATAAGTCCAACCATATCTTTGCAACACCTTTGACAAAAAAGAGACATATACATAGACAGGTGTAAATATGAATTGGGTCCAATGTGCAATTTTTTTTTACCCATTCCGCCTAATATAGTATAAATTCAATTAGGGTTTTTTTTTGGTACCCCCACCACCTTCCCATATACCCCCATGCCCCATGCGAAAAAACTAAAATACCCTTAACAAAATTTAAAAACCCCAACATATCCTCAGCTCAAAAAAAAATGGAAATCGTATATACCTATATACGAATTTCCCCTAAAAATTTCAAAAAATTGGAAATCGTATATACCTAAATACGATTTTCCCTAAAAATTTTAAAAAACCAAATCGTATATACTTAAGGTGGGGGTATATACGATTTGTTAAATTACAAAATCGTATGTACCCCCACACCTAGGTATATACGATTTTGTAACCCAAATAATAAATAAATAAATCATTTAAAAAATTAAAATTATATTTATTTAAGAAAATTAAATTAGATATGAATATTGACTGTCTTTTGGTTTTGTTTAGTGTGTAGTTCGTTAACACGTGACGATGTTATACGTCGAGCGATTAATTTAGGCTAAAAAATTGGTTTTCGGGCAACTTACTTCGATTGTAATGAAACCACGGCCATTAAATCCGAAAAAAATCAAGGATCAATACTCCTGAAGAAGAAACTTAGTTCAGGACAGGGGGCTCAAAATCTCAAATTTCATTGTTTACTATTTTTTAGGAATTTTTTTAATTTTTTATAGTCTCCAAAAAATCTAAACAAATTTGCATAGCCTTATTTCGATTTTATTAGATTTTTAGTGGTGTTTTTATAATTTTTGGATTAGTTTTGACTTTTTAAAGGATTTTTAGTAGCGTTTTTAACCTTTTTTTAAAAATTAAAACAATTTTTTTTTAATATGAAGTCGTATATACATAAGGGGGTGTATATACGACTTTGTAAAATACAAGTCGTATGTACCCCCACACCTACGTATATACGACTTGTATTTCACCAAATCGTATATATGTAGGTGTGGGGGTATATACGACTTATATTTTACAAAGTCGTATATACACCCCCCTTATGTATATACGACCTATTTAAAAAAAATTCACATATATACGATTTGAATTTTTCAAAGTCGTATATATGTAGGGTGAGGTATATACAATTTTTGGTCAAATTTTTTAGGGGTATTTTCGTCCAAAAAAGTCTTGTAGAGGTATATGGGAAGATGGTGGGGGTAAAAAAAAACCCTTCAATTAAAGGAGTACCCAAAAAATATCCAAAACCAAAAGTCACATATTTGAGACCATTCCAACCCACCATCACGGTCCAAATGTAATCACTCAACAAATGAAAATTGAATAAATTCCAATTTCAAGACTTTTTGAACAACCCATAAAATCAAGATTAAGAGGAATGAAAGAAGCAATCCTGATACAAACATTAGGTACCTCATATATGGGATATCTATGGGACATAGAAGAATGCCTATTATGATGCAATGTTCCAACATGGAGTAGAACTCAAAGACTTCATTATTGTTCCAGAACATTATTTTGGCCTTAGTGGCCTTCTCCTTATCATGATCTTTCTTTTGGTATAGTAACAAACAACTGGCATTTATTGATTTTGACTCTCTTCATGTTTTGGAACTTTATTTCAAATTCATCAATCTTAAATATAATTTCAACCAATCAAGGATAGAAGCCAAACAAATTGTTTGCTAAAAATTCAAACACCGGGATCACAACAAAGAATCAAAATCAATCCTAAAGTCTTTCACTGTTTATCTTCACATAGGACCACTCAGATTCCTTCGTAAGGCTCTCAGTTTCTCTTTAGCATTCTGATCTTTGCTTTGAACTATCACATTAACTTCCTCTATACACTGCATGCACCAGTTCTTAACAAAATAACTTAGAATATGAGTTGCAAACAATATCTGCAATTGAATCACAATGTATGCATATAGCCAATGTTTTTTGTATATTTATATTAAATAAATTAAATAAACACTTATCATTGAAAGCACAAATTCTACATCAAAAGCAGGAATTGTTATTAGAGTCATCATTCAGTGATTACCTGTTGCCTTCTTCTCCTCTCAAGCTCACCTTGAAGAATAAAATCACGATCCTTGTCAGTTTCTATAGTAATTGAATCACTAAACAAAATCTGAGAACCAAATTAATGATAAAACCTATGAAAGAATTCAGACAACCAAATAAATGATAAAATCTATGGAAGAATATCAATTAGATACCAGTAGTGCACCTGAGGAATATGTCGCCTGGGCTTGGCGGTTTTATCTTGTGTAAAAGTTGATGAGTTGATATCATGAGGGATTAAGTCAGGGGGTGCAGCTGGGTTTTCTTACCTTTAGCTCCCTCTGACAGCATGTAATGAGCATAACCAAAGTCCATTGCAGACTTGTTTGGTATGAATCTGTCCAACTGGTGTTGTTTACAGAGACAAATAAGACAAACATGAAAGGATCAAAATCAAATACATGATTTTTAACAGAAATAAAATCCATTCGAAGTCTATGAAAAATCCCCATAACCTGAACCACAATTTATTTGTCCAATTACAAATAAAATCCTCCAACTAATAATTAAACTAATTAAACACTCAATTTGATAAATAAAATAACTAATTAAACACTCAATTAGCATTGAAACCCTAATCCTAAAAGTTTGAGTAATCAAAAATACTTACGTTTTCTCCAGAAGTTTTTCTTTGAATAAACTGTTCCTGAAGAGGGCAGCGTAATCTGGATTCGAGTGTTGTTGCCGAAGAACTCAAAGATCCTACATCCATTGTTTGAAAGAAAAAAGAAACAATATACAGTATATAACAAATGAAAAAGAAGTGGAAAAACAGATTAAAAAATGAAAAGAATCATCAATGGTTAATCAAACATTGTGCACACAGACGCGTGGACCTTCCATTGAAAAATCATCTATGGAAGTCATTCGTTTTTGCTCCGGATGTTTTCCTTTTTTTTTCAATTGTTGGGTGAATGTGTAGTATAAAAATCTAAACGGACCTTCCTTTTTTTCTAACAGCAAAGTAATAAGGATCAATAAAATAAACCACGATCCAAGAAATTAGGATGTATTTATTTTTTAGCTGAATATGTATTATAAAAATGAGGATCCATGAAAGAAGGATGTGTTTATTTTTTATTTGTAACAACTGTATTAAATCAGGATCCATGAAATGGTTTACTCAATAAAGTGGAATTTTTTACGTAAAAAATCTAGAATCAGCAATTTTTTCACAAAACCATATGCTCATGCAATCTGGTTTTTCATGAATCTTAGTATTAACGATGACATAATATAATTTTATTAATATCTTTTATATAAGCCGAATGAACCAACGATCACAATTTTAATGATTATTATTTTAGAAATCTGAGTTATTATTAATAATTAAACGTCAGTAGGAATTGTGATTTGTTTCTCTGA